>JAUTXW010000143.1:662500-1262500 GCA_030620095.1 Kuschelorhynchus macadamiae | reverse complement strand
CAGCACTATAAATAAAGTATACAACGGGCTCTTACAAAAGATTTTGGGCAACCTGCATTTATCTGAAATATTTGCGAATCTTTTCACAGCCGATACTTTTCAGAAGTTGATCCATATTCTGTCTTGATTATGCATAAAAGCGATCAAGAAAATAAGTTATTTTGAGCGAAACAAGACAGGAGTTTGCTAAAGTTTTGGAAGGCTGCGCTCTTAGACCCTTTGCTCCTTTCTAATTGACAAATGATGGATTAATGAAACCCCAACAAACTAGGCTACAACTTTTTGCTGATAAGTTCGTTACCTTCTATTTATCTTTGGCGATGTATTAACAGCTATTTTGTTTAGATTTCTCTGAGATTTTTCCCTTTACGCGTAAAATATCCACCGAATAATTTTGGGAAAAATTACTTCTTTTTTTCGCAATGTTAGATTCGTCCATAATGTGTACCAAGTTAAAATTAAAATGTCGTATTGAAAAAGTTCGATATAAGCTGTCCTTGCTAACGCCGGTTGGTAGTTGAGTTTTGTTCGTGAGACTGTTTAAAAATAACTCATGCTACTCTACTATATTCTATTACTATGTTAGCAATAATGTTATTGCTATAAATAAATTTGACTTTGTTGGATATGATAGGCAGGGGCATGGTGGGTGAGTAGGATAAAAATCTTCATTTAGTTATTATGTTTTGTTGAGTTAATGTATGGATCTTGTTGAACACATCTGGATTAAAACTCACTTCCCTGTTATAATTGGTAATTTTTATAGACCTCCAAATACCAGTATTAACGACTTCTTTACCTATTTTGAGAATATTTTTATGTATGCTTAATCATGATAATACACAGGTAACACAATTTGAAAATATTTAAAGCACTTTTAATTTAAATTAATTTATCTCTGAACCAACTAACATTTTAGAGTAGCTCTATCTTGATTGATTTAGTTTGTTATAACTCCAACTTGGATGATGTGCTTGAAAGACATCTGCTGCATTGAAGGTTTATTCCTTGAACTCTTTCTACAATATTGACGATATTAATGACGCAGTATTGTCTTTTACTAGAACAATCCTAAACCTTTTTGATAAACATGGCATAAGAACTGGCAAAAGCATCTTTAGGTGATAAACAACATATAAAAAATCTTAGAAATCAATTTCGACGAACCAGACTTCTTAAGCATTGACAGTAATACAAGCAACTTAGAAACTTAACTACTGTTCCCATACGATCTGAGAAAGAATTTTGTTAAATATTAAAAACCGTAAATAAAAGAATACTAATTTTTCTAATAAACTAAAAGATCTTAATCAAGTTAATACTTTTATCTCTAATGTAACAAAATTTTTTTTAAATTTTCAAGTTTTATTGACTTTTATAACAATAATTTAATATTAAACAAGTCATTTACCTGAAAAAGTTTCAGTACAACTAGTCGCTAAAATCGTCCTTGAAATTAAGTTATTTGGTGCCATATAAGCATTATCTTAATTACTTTGTGTTCTCCTTATTCAATACATACATATTAAATAGCTGTATTCAGCAATCTTATTTACCAAAAAGCTGGTATTTGACCCACTTGAGATCTATCTCTAATTTTGGAGAAAAATCGTGAAATCTCAAATTAGCTTCGAAGTCTTTAGTAATATTATAATACTGTATAAACAGTTGCGATTTAGAAATTTTTATAGCTGCGCTACCGCGTTGTCGGATATCTTAGAAGAAATAGTTACGGCTTAAGACATAAATCATGCAACAATCTATATATATATATATTTATATATATATAGATATACATATATATATATATATATATATATATATATATATATATATATATATATATATATATTATGTATATCTAGCCTAATACTATAAGAGGGGAAAAAGGCAACCTATTATACAGCTCCCTCACAGTCGAACATATTGTTAAAGCATAATTAAAAATAACTAATCAGTAAAAATTTGTTAGATACCTAAGTAATTTACATATTTACAGTTACTTAATATACAGCTCTTTATAATAATATAAAAATTAATAGAGAATGATAATAGATAAGGAACTAAGAGAGTGACAGAAAAAATTAATATAGTAAAAAGAAAGAGAAAAATAGAAGCTCAAAGAAGAAAAATAAAAAATATTTATTCTACACTGAACGTAACAAAAATTTAATTATTGATATAAAGTAAATTAATATAAAATGTAGCATTTAGTTATAAAGTAAAAGGTACTATTATTGCTGAGAGAGTAGATTTAACTTCAGATGCCAGAGATTTTGATCTGCTATTAATTTTCCATTTATTGGTCATATTTACTATTTGGTGAGAAAAAATTTTCTTAAATGTTCTTTGTTCCATAAAAAAATAACGCCTTTAAATGTTTAGATTTTGGACATCAGTCTGGTACTGTAATTTTTCATAAATATACAGAGGACACTGAAATTTACATCCGGTAAATCAAGGAAAAGGCCAAACAAATATTTGCAAATTTAAATTTGAATAAAATAAGGCTTTCAGATAAAAAAGCTTTTCTAGTTTGGTGAGCACTAGATTTTTAAAGCAATGGAGCTAATTGTAAGCCGTATTCTAATGTTAGTTTCAAGCTTATTACGGATGCTTGCACCAAAGAAAAGTAGAGCAGCAAATTTATTTTTAGCAGCTAGATATGCTAAAAAATATAGGTATTTAAAGGTTATTTAGGTCTTCATTCATTTGATTTTTGATAATTTTAACTTGATTGCGATTACAAGTGAAATAAGTCTTGAGTATGATCTGCACAAAGATGGTATTTGCCATAGCGAAGTTATTTCTTAGAACTAAATGTATAAATCTCTACTCAGGGGGATAAAGTTATTCTCTTCCTTGAGAGACTCCCGCTGTGACATTAAATACCTCAGAGATTTTGCCGTCAAGTATTACAGCTTGACTCCTGCCCGTCAGAAATGATAAAAATATTGTTACTGCAGGGTAAGTAAATCCTGTATATCTTAAAATCGAGAGCAATACTACATAATGAATCATAATAAAGGCTTTTGTGTGGTCTAATACATTAAGGATTGTTGCATGATTTATGTTTTACGCCGTAACTATTTCTTCTAAGATATCCGACAAGGCGGTAGCGCAGCTATAAAAATTTCTAAATCCCAACTGTTTATACAGTATTATTAATATTATATAGACTTAGAAGCTAATTTGAGATTTTAGGATTTTTCTCCAAAATTAGAGATAGATCTCAAGTGAGTCAAATACCAGCTTTTTGGTAAATAAGATTGCTGAATACATCTATTTAACATGTATGTATTGAATAAGGAGAACACAAAGTAATTAAGGTAATGCTTATATGGCACCAAATAACGTAATTTCAAGGACGATTTTAGCGACTAGTTGTACTGAAACTGTTTCAGGTAAATGACTTGTTTAATATTAAATTATTGTTATAAAAGTCAATAAAACCTGAAAATTTAAAAAAAATTTGTTACATTAGAGAAAAAAGTGTTAACTTGATTAAGATCTGTTAGTTTATTAGAAAAATTAGTATTCTTTTATTTACGGTGTTTAATATTTAACAAAATTCTTTCTCAGATCGTATGGGAACAGTAGTTAAGTTTCTAAGTTGCTTGTATTACTGTCAATGCTTAAGAAGTCTGGTTCGTCGAAATTGATTTCTAAGATTTTTTATATGTTGTTTATCACCTAAAGATGCTTTTGCCAGTTCTTATGGCATGTTTATCAAAAAGGTTTAGGATTGTTCCAATAAAAGACAATACTGCGTCATTAATATCGTCAATATTGTAGAAAGAGTTCAAGGAATAAACCTTCAATGCAGCATATGTCTTTCAAGCACTAATTTAATTAATTATGCTTTAACAATATGTTCGACTGTGAGGGAGCTGTATAACAGGTTGCCTTTTTACCCTCTATATAGTATTAGGCTGGATTATATATATATATATATATATATATATATATATATATATATATATATATATATATATATATATATATATATATATATATATATATATATATAATTTTCTGGGATAATAAACCGTATTTATTATTTAATTTAATGCCAGGGGCACGTAAATACAATATTTATCACGGCATAGTGCAACCCTGTTTTTAACGCAGTACTCCATGTTTATTCCATTTGCGCGCTTGTATACTAGTTAGTTTATCACAATGCAAAATGTAAATGGCTCTACACAGCAGTAAATACTGAATATACTTTTATAGCTGCTCTCCTGGTGTAACATTTAAATCTGCTTCACATAGCAGAAACTCATATTTTATTAAAAAACCAGAACATTGTCAATCAAAGCTCTTTTCGTCACAACATATCAGGATTTATGGCACACTAAAATTGTAAATGGAATAGCACATAAGTGATTATAGAAATGCTTTTTGATTTTACTAGTGTTTCGTTGTTAATCACATTGCGTCTTTTATCGCCAGTGAATGACTCAGGAACCTTTATAATAATAAAATCTTTTAGCACACTTATAACTTCTTGGTTTTGTTATGTTCATTTAATAATTTATTACTGAAAGGCTTCATCGCAGAGAGTTTGTTAATTGATTTTTGCCATATGTGAGAATTCAATCTTAACTGCTTTATATTGCCCATTACCTTCTATATCGTGATAATGTAAGAAGTATATAATTGAGCATATATTGCTTTCTGCATTAAAGAGCAAGTTGCATTATAGTACGCCACACGGATCTGAAGCCCCGACGAAAGGGGCACATTTGGCCAAAGCAGACCGTTTCTATGGATAAGTAGGGTTTTAGCCAATCATCAATTTGTAATGCACCATTTTCATAGATACTTGCATTCTTTTCATAGCCTCAGACTCGCGCGCCAAACTTTACATTATTTGACAGGCAATTTTATTATTTAATTCATTGACAAAAATAAATGACAATATCACTGACTATTAGATACAACAGCTTTCGGATTTGACAAGCTGTTTATAGAAATCTAGGAACGCGCTGTCAAATTTGACATTCCGTTAAACATTCTAAACTTTAATTGAGCTTTCTGCAACTTGCCGACAGACAAGAGTATCTTAATTTAAGTGTCATCAAACATTTTAAACGTTTTTGTTATTATTCTTTGAGATTTGGTTGATTGCAAAAGCTATTACCAACTTTGTCATTCAAAAAGAGATTTCTGTTTGCTGATATAATCAAAATAATTTTTGAAGGTGGTTTTAATAGCGAATTTTTTCGGATTTCATAAATGAAACTTTACGAGATTTAATGTCTCTTCCTAATATGTCAACAGACAATTTGTTTATATGGACTACGCATACGCAATCCGTTATAGATCGCCAATGCTTCAAGTGTGTTTTTGAAATCAATTTATTAAAGCCGCTCCTACTAAAATGATTTTCGGGTTTTAAGAAAAGTAAACAATAAGGGGACTAAAATACCCGAGGGAAGCATAAATCTATCTAAAAAGAACATAAAATTACCAAGACCCTTATTTATATGTTTAGCTTTGCTGTAGCTCAACAGTGCTGCTAGATGCTTGAAGTCATACATGCCAATTTCAAGCTTAAATATTTTCCAAGTGAATTAAGATATTTAGTTACGGATTTTGGGAATAGAGTACATTCAATTAATTTTTTTTAAATAGATTCAATTTAGTCAGAAGTTCTTCTTTATGCCAACCAAATAAAACACGATAAACTCATAGAACGGAAGCTTTCACGGCTTTGGTCAATTAAGAAATCATGGTTCTTGGGATTAGACCGTGTCAAACTGGAATTACTATCTGACGTTTCGCCTTCGATTGCACGAGGCATCTTCAAGGATCTTTCCTCCACGAGATCTAAACATTGAATTCAGTGTTGGGTCTAATCCCAAGAACAATGATTTCTTAACGTTAGACTCTCATTTGATTTATGATTAGAAGTAAACTACTAAAATTACCATTGTCAATTTTGGGCAACAGAACATGAGTAATTAATAATTAATACATTTCGGTTTTTTATTTCTGAAATTTCAGTGTTCAGATCTCGTGAAGGAAAGATCCGTGAAGATGTCTCATGCAATCGAAGGCGAAACGTCGGTCAATAAATCCATTATGACATGGTCTAAGAACCGTGATTTTTTAAAAGTTAATATTATTACCGATAATATTTTTTTTAAACTGCCTAGAAAAAACACCTTAAATATCTTCAATCTCTTTTATTATATAAAATATTTTTTTCCACTAAACTATGCAGGGTCCCCTAAAACTTCAAATATGTTTTATTAAAACAATTTTTTTCTTTTTGCATATAGTGTCAATTTGTTTCCTTATATAGGGTTACTTGAAGGGAGTGGAACAGCTCGTTAAAACAAAATGATAAATTCGTTTTTACTTCACTCGTAAGAGGAAAGTATTGTAATCGAGAAAAAATCACCCCCTGAGATTTTTGCAGATTTTTGCGTTTTAGGATCCCTGGATCATATATTCGTCAGTTTGTCGGTCTGTAGGCAGCATATCTCAAAAACTACTCATAAGAGGACAAAGTGGTTACATTTTGGTAAAAATCCAGTATAGGGGTACAAAATGGCGGCATCACAAATTGTAAAAAAATTATTAAGAAACTACTTATCTGATGAACATTGAAATTTGCACAAAAAATAAAGTGGATAAACTGGTAATGTTTTTATGTAAATCCATTATGGTGGAACAAAATGGCGACCTAATAACATATTTAAAAATTCAGTACCAAAAAACTAATTATCCAATTGACATATCTTGCATAAAATTGAAGTATAAATTAAGGATAAACTAAATTTTAGTTAGAATCCAGTATAGCAAAACAAAATGGCAGCCTAATAAAATGTTTAAATATTCGATAAAACCTAGTTTTTAGGAATAAAACCTTTTTATAAAGATAATAAAGGGCTCGATTTATTTTTCATCAACTAAAAAAATACTAAAGGGCTTAATTTATTTTTCATAAACAAAATAAATGAAGTTATAAAAAATAGATAGTAATAATAAAAACAATAGTAAAAAAACTAAATATTAAAAAGATTGAAATAAATTACAGTTTATAGAATTTGTATAAACTTATTACCAAATAATTATATGCATATATAGACTGGGTTATATGTACGTAGTGAAATTCTATACGAGGGAAATTGTGGGTAAAGGCGAATTTACCAATTTTTTTAACGGTGGATGATGCCCAGTTGGTTTTGATTATTGCCATTTGAATTTTTTTTTCTACGAGAGCATTTCAACAATAACTTTAAAATACTTTAATATATTACATTAACATTCGGTTTATGACGTATATTCAATCAAAAAAGTAATTTGGGCGTACCTGTAGGTACTTTGGTTTATATAGTTTTCGGGGTTTTAAAGGGACACGAAGTTTAATTCTACTAATCATTTTAACTTTTCACAATGTATATTACTGATTTTCTAATTTTATATTCAATGAACGCAATACTTGTTTATTTATTTTATTTGGGACGACAAAATTTTAACCTAGGTTTAGGCCTGGAAAACTTTAAAACTGGCATTTTTAAAACGTCTTTTATATAGAACTAAACAGGGTGTAATAAAAAAAATAAAACTGGCTTAAAAAAGCACCAAAACGTAAGAAATAACATTTCATTCCATTTTGAAAATTTTACTTTATAAAACTTTAAGTTTCAAGGTTCCTAGATGCCGCAAAACATGTTTTCTTAATTCCGTCGGTCTGTTGTTCTGTCTGTTCGCGGCATAGCTGACAAACTACTCACCACATTCACTTCAAATTTGGACAAGAATTAAGGGGCACGTGGGGATGATCTGTTAACACTTTAGTAAAAATGCAATATGAAGAAATAATATGGGGGCCTGGTCAAATGTTAAAAACAATTGTTGCTATAAAACGATTTATCCAATTTACCTCAAATTCTTCACAAAAATGAAGTATTACATAATCATTAACTGGTAAAATTTTAGTACGAATCCAGGATGGTGAAACAAAATGGCGGCTTATTAAAATATTTAAAAATAACTTTATTGTTGTCAAATTTTGTGGAAGAATTAATATTGATATAGAGACGAACTGATAACATTTTGGTACGAATTGAAAATGGCGGAACAAAACATCAATCAAATAAAATGTTTGTAATCTTGAAAAATTCATCCGCAAGGTTTTATATCTTTACGTTTTAACATCCCTAGATGCCAAAAATGTTTTCTCAATTCCGTCGGTTTGTCTGTCTGTCATTTCGCAGTGTACCTTAAAAAATACTTACCGATTGACCACAAGTTTTGGCAACAAATTAAGGGTCTTATGGGGATGAGCTGGTAATATTTTGGTAAAAATCGAAAATGGCGAAAAAAATAGCGGCTTAATAAAATGTTAAAAAAACTATTACTAAAAAACTAATCTTCCAATTTTCCTCAAATTTTGCACAAAAAACTCAAGTGTTACATAGGAATGAACTGGTAACATTGTGGTACGAATCTAATGTAGCATAACAAAATGGCGACCTAATAAAATCGACTTAAATAAAATATCTGATTTAATTGAGTCCAAATTTTGCAGAAAAATTAAATGTGATATAGGAGTAAACTGGTAGAAATTCAACATGACAAAACAAAATGCCGGTTTAAAAAAATTAGTGTGAAAATATACCCAAAAATTAGGTGTGGTATAGGTAGAAATTTGTAAAATATTGATACGAATCGAATATGGTGGAACAAAATGGCGCCCAATAGAAATGTTTAAAAATACAATATATTCGTGTTATTAAATAACTATATGAGGAACTAACTTGTGTCACACCTCACTATTCCTAATAAAAGGAAAAATTGGAAGTTCCGACTAAAGGAAATTTACCGATTTTTTTATAAAGGTAAGTGTGATTCAGTACGACGCACGGTTTAAAGATAGCGGATAAATTTTGACATGTATTGTTCATATCTTAATTAAATTGACACTTGTGTACTCCCGGGGTAAAACATTATATATTCTTGAGAAGTAATTACAAACTTAAAAGAGCTTTCGGCATTATCTATACTAAACATCTGAAAACAAGTAAACTATTCAAGGCAGTACTTTCAAGACGACGTGAAAAATTTGCAAGTATAGTGTGATTTTATTCAAAACGTTCATCTACTGGACAATTTCTTATTTAAACCAGTATTACTTTTTTTTTAAATATCCGTCATTCAACGTTAGATTTCACAAATTATACATCTTTATTAAAAAATAGTATGTCCTTTTGCTATGCGACTTACTTTCTGACAAGTCTTTGTGCCATTTATTAGAGTTCTGATAAATTCATATAGGATATATCTCTTTTATAGTCGTAAAAAAAATAATTAATTTTTAAAGTGGTTTTCAAACGAGAATCTACAATGCTTGTATTTTATGTAGGACAAACTCGTGGAAAAAAGAGCACTATTTTTAACGATCGTACAAAAAGTATATTTTATGCCACCCTAGCCGTAGTTCAATTGAGCTGGGTTTAAACTGGCATCGTAAAATCGGGATCAAGGGATATGTGAACACGTAGTTAAAATAACAAAACAGAAATATGTTGTTAACCAGGTGCCATTTCCCGAAAGGATTGTCAGTTAGGTGGAATAAGCTCGATTTTTTTTGCCTTATTTGAATTTTTTACAATTTACCTTTTTTAGCAGTTTCACGTGAAATTATTAAACAAATTTAAATTTGCATAAACTGAACTGTGGGTATCACCGTTTCAACAGAATAGTACTTTATATTTTTTAATTTTGTCATTTGTTCCACCATATTCTATTTTTACCAAAATGTTACATCCCCTTAATTTTTGCCCAAAATTTGAAATCGAATGTATAAGTAGTTTTTCAGCTATACTGCGAACAGGCCACCAGACAGACCAACCGACAGACAGATAGACAGACAGACCGACAAACAGACCGACGGAATTAAAAAAACATATTTTTCGGCATCAAATAAAAAAATATGGCGGAAAAGCAGATTACTGAAAAATGTTTCACACTGTATTTTATAAGTGGATTTGATAGATAAGGTTATATGAAATAATTTTGCGTAATCGGTTTTTAAATTTCACTCCCAGTTTAATTGGAAATGACATTGGAAGCAAAATTTTTATCCTATTAAAGATCGATAGTTTTCTTTCTCCTCATTCCCAAAAAATATATGAATTTATATTTTTTCTTTTAAAATTTCTAAGATATTCACCTTTGAATGTAGTGCCTAGTACTGTACTTGTAATATTTCAACGTGAATATCTGGAAAACTAGAGAAATGTATAAATATTATATATTTTTAAAACCAGGGGAAACAGAAAATTTTGCTTCCTATGTCCTTTACGGTTAAATCAGAATTGAAGCTTGAACTCTTAAATCTCCTCATAATATTCAGGATTAAACTGTTTAAAAAAATAAGTTTGGCCGCAATATTTTTGATTTTACATTCCGTATTTATTTCCCAGTTCGCGGCATAGTTTAAAATCTACTATCCCGATTGACTCTAAATTTTGATCAAAAATTAAGGGTCATATGGGGATGATCTAATAATATTTCGGTTAAAATCCAATATGGAGAAACAATGCCTAGTGAAAAGTTTAATCAATTATTATCAAAAAAATTAATTATCCAATTGCCAGTTTGCAAAAAATGAGCCTGAAAAGCTACTTATTAAATTAATTTTAAGTTTTGTGCAAGCAATAAGTGTGATATAAAGAAAAATTGGTAAAGTTTATGTTTTAAAGTCCCTTGACATCTAAATGAATATTCCTTGTTCAGATATTTTATCTATATTTGGTAACTTTTTTTTATTGCGTTTTTATGTCTTGCAACAATTATCTGATTTACTGCTGAGTAAAAATGGATGCTTTACATGTATCTTACATATGTTTTTGAAAGAAAGTTTCTGGGGACAATTTCTTAACCAGAATATATTTTCCCTGGTTTGTTTCTACTTCTCTTCCATGTTGACATTTGCACTGTCCCATCGGTTCGATAGATACACCTAAACACATTTTCCTTTATCAGAATTCTACTTACGACATTTAGATTAAATAGGAGTTGAAAGTTCTATATTGGAGTTTTAGAATCACGACCCTCCTGTTATATGAAAATTACTAAAATTGTCTTTCCCGTGTGGCTTAAGAGTCTCATAGAATTGAATTGAAACTTTAGACTTGTATAGAAACTTTAGTTAAATATTGACCAACGTGAAAACACATAAGCGAGATTATTCGAAAATTGCAAACTCGGTAACTGAGCACCAACTTTCAAAATAACAACTTGCACAGAATTGTAGGTTTAGGTGGTTATTTAAGATTCCATGGAGCTTTAATACTCATAATATATAATTTTGTTATTGAAAATTTTGAAACTTTTAAAATATTTTACTGGACATGACGAAGACTAATATAAAATACTTCCTACAGTTCAATTTGTTACACGTCCACTTCGTATTTAATTAGTAAAATAATTTATCACCTGTTTACACAGAATGTTTTTTATTGATTTAATTAAACTGCCGAACTTTCGACATACGCCGTATCATCTTTAGGACTGAAACTGCCAAGAGTGCAGCTATTACATATAAATATAAGTAATAAGTTCGTACAAAAACAGTAGTTGATACTAAATATACATGGATATATAATATTTATACAAAAATAAATAAAAATGAAAATGCTTATCTGATGATATTTAGGAAGTACAGAGTAACATTGTTTATGAGTCATCTTAGAATGGCCAAACAAAACAATACGTTAGAAATAAGTTTTCCCCACATGTACCGCCGGGATTTCGGGAAAAATAAAAAAAATGTTAACTTCAATAATTAATAACTAGCAAGTTATAACAATTAAAAACATCGCAATTTTATAATATCATATAGTATAATTTTGCTGTAGTCTCCACAAAGCGGCTTTTATTTAACAATTCTCCGAGTTGAAAAATAAACGAAAACTAAAAAGATTTGTTATCTAACAATAGGTTAATTTTATAAAAAATCAATGAAAAAAATTTTTTCTAGTAGGATAGGGTTTCCTCAAGTGTCTAGACAATACCATTGTTTTTAATAGTATAAAAAATATTTGTTACAGCCGGTTTTGGGGCATCGTAACGGCTTAGCATTCGCTGTGCAGAATTCTGTTTTTAACATTAAATTAAAATAAGTAATAATAGAGATAGAGTTCCGGGACAATTTCATATTTTTTTCTTTCTTTAGGTATCATTAAATTTCTTAAATGAACAGTTTCCGAGTTATTTGCAAAAAACTAAACTCTTGTTTTTATTATTTTAATTTGTTAATAACATTTAAAATTGTTCATGTGCGGCTTTGAAACTTTTGCACACTTCTCTAGACGTCATTCCGAATCCAATGAGCCATATTTTTACTAGCAGTACCAAGAATTAACACCATTTTGAGTGTGTGCACTAGACTAGCAGACAAAATTGCTTTTCTAAGATAATACAAAAATCTTAATTCAATTACTAGTTACCCACTTTGCTGATCTTCTTTATTTATTTTATTATTATTGCCTAAGTACAGGACCGGATTAAGCAGTTATGAGGCCTAGGGCTGACAGTATTCAGGGTTCCCTAAGCCGGTTGCCCTTTAAAAATCAATTGTGACTAAATGAAATCAATTGGATGTAAGTATTTGGAGCACCTTATCGCATTTGAAAGTAACTGGTGGCTAAAAAAAAGCTCCTGCATCTTGCATTTTGCTGATGAACTACTGTTTCTCCTCTGGCCCATGCCTCGCTCGGTCCCCACCACATATGGGCCTTCGGACCTTACGCCTATTTAATAATATATCGCCGCAAATCATCACGCCAGCTCTATGTTGGGGCCCCTATCTACAACGGTGCTATAGCCCTCCTCTTTAATCCGACCCTGCTTATATACATACAATTTATTGATTATGATTTGGGTTTATTGTTTTATGTTCACTAGAAACTAGAACGATATTTGTCTCTTCTTATTGTATCAAAAAAAGTTGTATAGTATTACGTATATTAAAATAAAAGAAAGTAGGAGTTTTTAATGAGTATCGTGTTTAGTCACACATTTTTCACATTTTCTTATTTGTCAGTTTTTCCATTGTATTAAAAAAAACACAATCTCAAATAAAATATATTTATCGTATTACAATTTAAAACCACAAAATAACAGAATTCCTTCGGCTTGAGGCAAGCCACAATTCGGCATCGGCTTCGGCCAAAAAAATCACCTTCAACTTTATGCCCTAGAATGTATAAATCTACTTTTTAGTTTTATCTGAATCTGTAATTTGCTTAGAATGTTAAACCGAAACTTAATTTTGTCTTTATGTTTTCTACCATTATTCTTGTTTATTTAATGTGATCTGTTTTTTATATATCAGATTACATTTTTAATTATTTTTGACAGATTAAATAGGAGTTGAAAGTTCCTTATCGGAGTTGGAGAATGACGATCCTCCTGTTATTTAAAAATCACTAACATTTTCTTTCCCATGTGGCTTAAGAGTTGAACTAAAAGTTCTACACTTGTTTAGAAACTTTAGTTTAATATTGACCAAAGTGACACATATGCGAGATTATTCGAAAATCGCAAACTCGGAAACTGAGCATAAACTTTCAAAATAACAACATTCAGAGAATTATAAGTTTTGGTGGTTATTTAAGATATCTGGAGTCTTAATAATCACAATATATAATTTTGTCATTGAAAATTTAGAAGCTTGTGAAATATTTTACTGAACATAAAGAACATTTCTTTTTATAATAGACAAAAATACCTTCTACAATTCAATTTGTTACACGTCCACTTTGTATTTAATTAATAAAATAATTTAAAATTTGTTTGGACCAAAGATTGTTATATTAATTTAATTCAGTTGCTGATGTTTTGACATACTTCGTGTCATATTCAGGACACAAGGATATAAGTAATAAATTCGCACAAAAACGGTCGTTGGTAATAAGGGATATATAAAATTTATACAAAAATAATTAAAAATGAAGAATTGCTTATCTGATTGATATTTAAGATGTATAGAGTAACATTATTTAAGAAACATCTTACATTGGTCGAACAAAACAATACGTCAATAATAGGCTGGCTGAACATCGTCGCGATTTCCACATAACCAATTTATATAAGCCTAAACTGGCTTACCTAGACATAATTTATTTTTGGCAAAATGTCTATTATTGGCTAGGAAAAATGTACAAAAAAATCTCTTCCTGAAAATAGCTCACATCCATTAAAATGATTCAAGTGTGAATGTGAATAGTAATATCTAAAACCAAACATAATATAATATTTAATTCTCTCATCTTAAATTAATAATACAGATATCAATTTCAAGATGGTTAACCAACTATTGTTTTTGTGAAAATTTATTTATTAAATTTATGTACAGGGTTTTTCTCATATATTGACACACCCTCAAAACGTTAAATATAAAAGTTATTTTGTTTGACCTTAACTATCCGAATCTGTCAACAAAATAAAAAATAATTGGAAAGGAAAACTTGAGCATTAACTTAGTTATTTTAAATGGAACACCCTGGATAATATTATTTCATTAAATATGCCTCATGTTATCAACTATAAAAATACTCGGTTTGATACCTTTATCTTTAAAGAACACTAAGAAAATTGATAAAACGCAATGTGTTCTTTTCCACCAATTCGTAGGAACAATAGGAATACATAGCGCCTTATGGCACGGTTTTCTCGCTTGACATTACAGAAAAAGGTATCAAACGGATCAGGCGCATTTATTGAAATAATATTATATAGGTTTATTTAAAATAACCAATGTTCATGCTCAATTTTTTATTTTCCAATTGTTTTTTGTTTTTTTTTGTTGATGGATTCAGATGGTTCAGGTAAAATCAGTTACATTTTATGTGTAATATTATCTTTTATCTTGAATAATAAACTCTCAAGGGAGATATCAATATACGAGGAATAACCTTGTACAATATCGGTGTTCTTTGTTGGATATCCTACATTTTGAGATTATTGACGAATTGTCATTCGAATTGTTTGGATGGTAATAAATATTTTATTTCACGTTCTTAATAAACAAATAAGATAAATGGTTTAAAAAGAAAACTTCAACTTAAAGGAAAATAGTGAAATATTTAAAATTCAGCCTCAAAAAGTACGTAATGGACTGAGTTCAAAGTGTGTGATATAAATAATTGTGGTATACAGATGAACTTGTAAAACTGTAGTACTAATTCAAGAGGGCCGAACAAAATTACGGTTAAATATAATATCGTGAAAAAATCGCCCTCGTAGGTTTCACATATCTTCACGTTTTGGCCTCCCTAGATGCCAAAAAATATGTTTTATCTATTCCGTCGGTCCATCTGTCGGTTTTGTATGTCAGTTCGCGGCATAGCTGAAAAACTACTTACCCGATTGACTTCAAATTTTGATCAAAAATTAAGGGTCATATGGGGATGACCTAGTAACATTTTGGCAAAAATACAACATGGCAAAACAGAATGATGGCCTAGTGAAATATCAAAAATATTACTACTAAAAACTACTTATCCAATTTATCTCAAATTTTGCACAAAAATCAAGTATTATGTAGGAATCAACTGGTGAAATTTTGGTACGAATCCAAGATGGCCGAACAAAATATTCAAAAGTATAGCCTAAAAACTATTCAATGAACCGATTTCAAATTGTGTGCCAAAAATAATTGTTGTATAAAGATAAACTAGTAAAACGCTGGTACTAATTCAAGATGGCGGAACGAAATGGCGACTAAATAAAATATTTGTAATTATGAAAAAATCAACCCTCTTAGGTCTTACATATCTTCACGTTTTAGCGTTTCTAGATGTCAAAAAATATGTTTTATCAATTACTTCGGTCCGTCTGTCTGTTCAAGGAAGAGCTTAAAAACTACTTACCCGATTGACTTCATATTTTGGTCAAAAATTAAGGGTCTTATGGAGATGACCTGGTAACATTTTGGTAAAAATCCAATGTGGAAAAACAAAATGGCGGCCTAGTGAAATGGTAAACAAAATATTACTAATGAACAACTTATCCGATTTATCTTAAATTTTACACAACAATCAATTGTTATATAGGAATCAACTGGTAAAATTTTGGTACGAATCCAAGATAGCGGAACAAAATGGCGGTTTAGTAAACTATTTAAAAGTTCAGCCTGAAAAACTACTTAATGTACTGATTTCAAATTGTGTGCCGTAAAAATTGTGGTATACAGATGAACTAGTAAAACTGTGGTACTAATTCAAGATTCAATCGCTTTCTCAGGATTTAAAGATCTTCACATTTTAGCCTCCTTAGATTCCAAAAAATATGTTTTATCAACTCCGTCGGTCCGTCTGTTGGTTTGTCTGTCTGGCTGCCAGTTCACGGCGTAGCCTAAATATTACTTATCAGATTAACTTCAAATTTTGATAAATAATCAAAGGTCGTATGGGAACGACCTGGTAATATTTTGGTAAAAATCCAATATACCCAAATAAGATGGCGGCCTTATGAAACGTTAAACAAAATATAGCTAAAAAAACTAATTATCTGATTTACCTTACATTTTGCACAAAAAAATCAAGTATTATGTAGAAATGAATTAGTAACATTTTGGTATGAATATAAGATAGTAAAACAAAATGGCGGCCTAATAAACTTTTTAAAACATTAGCCTGAAAACATTACTTATTAGATAATTTTCAAATTTTGTAAGTGTGATATAAAGATAAACTCCTAAAATTAAAAAAAACATCAACGTAAAAAAATGTATTTAATTGTAATTTATTGCAGCAAAATTAAATCTGATATAAGGATACATTAGTACTAATTCAGCATGGCGTAACAAAACGGTGGTGTGTGTTATTGTAAAAACTACGTATTGAATTTATTCTAAATTATACCCAAAATTAAGTGTCGCATAGGTAGAAACTGGTAAAATATTGTATATATGACTATGTAATGAACTAAATTCGGTCACTATTCCTACTAAAAGGAAGGATTCATAGCGGGGGAAGTTCCAGGTAAAGGATATTTACCGATTTTTTCGCCTTATTCATGTTTATTTAATTGTCGGAGTTGCAGAATGACGACCCTCCTGTTATTTCAAAGTCCCTAATCTTCTCTTTCCCTTGTGGCTTAACAGTATCGTAGAATTGGAACTTAAAGTTCTATACTTGTAACTTAGGTTCAATATTGACCACCCTGCAAACACATATGCGGGATTAATCGAAAATTGCAAACTCGGTCACTGAGCACCAACTTTCAGAGAATTATATGTTTAGGTCGCCGGTTAGGTTAGGTTAGGTTAGGTTAGGTTAGGTGGTTATTGAAAATTTGGAAATTCTTGTGAAATATTCTAGTTAATCTAGAGGTGGTTTGTTTTAGTAAGAGATAATAATACTTTCTTCATTTTGAGCATTTTATTGGAATTCTTCGACTTGTTTGATAATAATTTTCTTTCCTGGAAATTTCTTTTACAGATAATCTTAACTATTTAATACACAAAAAAATTCAATTATTATGAAAATAAATATAATAATATTTATCTACTTAAATGTTTAAACAACTTACAGATGATCGTAATCTAGAGGTTGGTATGAATTATAATCAGCAGGATGTTCTACAGGTAAATATAAGTAAAAAAGTTTATATAAACTTATTCCATAAAATGATTCATTTCGGAGGTTGAAATATAGGGTGTTGAAATCTTGGAAAAAAACTTGTTTTTCCTTATTTTTCTAGTAAAGTTTTCTAGATTTTGTTTATCAGAAATTATAGAGTAGAACAACTTGTTTCTGTTTAACCAGAGGCGTTCGTGAAACTGTTTTAATTAATTTAAACGATTAAAAAACCGGCAAGCAATTTTAATAGCACATTTAAATATACTAATCAAAATTGAAAAAAAATCGTCTCTTGAGTATTATTATTATTAATGAGTATACGATTAAAAAACCGGCAAGCAATTTTAATAGCACATTTAAATATACTAATCAAAATTGAAAAAAAATCGTCTCTTGAGTATTTTCGGTAAAACAAACTGTTTTCGAGAAAAAAATTTTTCGTGTTAATGTGCGCCTAATATCTAAGGTTTGCAATTCAAAATGAAGTTAATTAGTCCTATTTATGTTCGTGTTTAACTGTAAAAATGATTTTATATCACCATTATAAAATCATTTTTACAGAACAATTCCAGGTATTGCTATTAATCAAAACTGTTGTTACAAAAATGTATCACATTTGACCAAAGTTTCTTGTCTTAAGAGAAATTTCTTCCAAATAATCTATTAGGTCATTTTCCAGAAAATGTAAAAATAGTTGAGAGTTAAGCCGGGGATGTAGAAAATGAGGACTAGCATAGCAGATTATTGTCTTGGCTCCCAACCACACATTCACGCTAAGTAAGGCCTAATTTGATGTGGATTTTCATGCGACCGCACATGCAAGTTATGAAAATTCCCTACAACTCATCTGTAAACGTGGCTTCACCGATCCATGTAATTTTATTTAAAAATATGTTGTCTACATCAACTGACCTTAGAAACTAGTTGAAAAAGTTTATTCGTCCTGGACCATCTTCTGGTAATTTGAACAGGCTGTAAATGATAAAGCTCTATTCCATCTTTACAAAGTGTATGTAAAATTTTGGATTTGGACATAATCACGTTTCGTGTACGTAACTGTCTAACAGCATTACGGGAACATAAGCGATTATTTTCATGGTAAAGATTTAAAATTTCGTTTCATGTCTCTCATTTCTTTCATATTCGTTCTTGGATTCCGATTCAATCCGAATTCCCTAAAATGGTGATGAACGTTTACATCTTGGCCATCTATTGGGAAACCTTTTTCCATACTCGCTGAGGCTTTTTCACAGTTTCCTTTGCAAAAACCGTAAATAAAATGAATATCGGCGTACTCAGAATTTGTAAAGAGGGTTGGCATTTTCACCGATGTTCGTAAGTACCCAAACTAATGAAGACTAACATTATTTTTGAAAACATTGAGATAAACGTCAAAATATAAAAACAAGTTGCAAAGCATAGCCAACTCTTCGAAATAATCGACATCATATCAAAGCGGCAGTTAATTCGGTGCGCCGAAGATGTCATAAACGCATAGAAGCTAATGACATGCACTTCTCTATTTAAATTTCTTGTTAAATAAAAACGGGGTTGCCTCTCCACTGGCGTCGCAGCACGTAATATAATGAATCCAGAAATCGTGACTTGTATTCATTATCGAAATTCCCAAAAATGACAGTTAGTTTGATTTCGTTTTATTATATATATATAAATATATATATATATATATATATATATATATATATATATATATATATATATGTGTTGATTTTTACTCCTTCACGGATGGAAAAATACAATGTGTTTTCATTCCGGGTGTACATCCGTTCACTACTGTCGTTCTGAAAAGAACAGTTTTGCTGACGTTTCGCCAAAATCACATTTGGCATTTTCGAAGCTTTCTTTCTCGCGTCCGAATAGAGACTGAAGTGTTGGTGACTGCGACGCTTCCTATTATACCCCCACTCGGGGCCGAAGGTTATATCTGCGCAGGCGTTGGTCGTTATTTATGTTTTCCGGATGGTGCTGTTGTTGTTGCGCTAATTGCGCTTGAGTTTTTGCGATTTTAGATTTGTCTATTATTGTCACAGACGAGACAAAACGAACTTAAGGTAATATCTAGTGCTTTAAAGAAAAATGGCTACACAAATCGCACCATAGAGAAAGCTATTAATGCACAAGTTTCCCGAACAACAAACAACAAAAAATATGAACCGGGAAAGCAACGAGTAGTCTTACCATATGTAAAAGGCACAACAGACAGAATTGGAAGAATTCTGAGGAAACACAACATACAAACAATACACAAGCCACAAACAACTATAGGTAAACTACTCGGAAACCCAAAAGACAAAATCAAACTGGAAAACCACGGAGTGTACAGTATTCCGTGCCAGGACTGTGAAAAGTTGTACGTAGGGCAAACTAACAGGCGAATATCAGCAAGAGTGGAAGAGCATAAACTCAGCATCAGAAATAAACAAACAACCTCAGCTTTATTCCTACATCATCAGGAAACCGGCCATAAAATAAATTTCGATGGGTGTAGGGAGATTGCCAATATAGAACATTATAAGACCAGAATAATCCGAGAAGCCATAGAAATTGAAAAGCAAGGTGATTTAAATAAAAGGGACGAATCATTAAAACTACCAACAGTATGGAAGACAATAATAGACAAATCTAAAATCGCAAAAACTCAAGCGCAATTAGCGCAACAACAACAGCACCATCCGGAAAACATAAATAACGACCAACGCCTGCGCAGATATAACCTTCGGCTCCGAGTGGGGGTATAAAAGGAAGCGTCGCAGTCACCAACACTTCAGTCTCTATTCGGACGCGAGAAAGAAAGCTTCGAAATTGCCAAATGTGATTTTGGCGAAACGTCAGCAAAACTGTTCTTTTCAGAACGACAGTAGTGAACGGATGTACACCCGGAATGAAAACACATTATATATATATATATATATATATATATATATATATATATATATATATATATATATATATATATATGGAGACAGAGAGAGAGGGAAATTGAAAGGGTTATTGTATTTTTCTTTATTTGATCCCGTTGATTGTATCTTTAGTTACAAGCAGCAGCTCCTTTAGTAAAGATATTTCTCACTAACGAAATACTTCTCAATAAAAATAATTTTAACATCAAACAATTACTTTGTTAGAATATCCAGCATTTTTACACATCCAGATTTTACAATATAAAGGTCTCCAATCAGAATGGTGGTCGCAATACTCAAATGGAATATGACCTGTTCAAATGTAATCTACACAGTCAAAACACAAAGTGATTTATTCTCCGGTTTTGCATGCAGCTTGACTAATTTGGATACTTTTTTTAAGTGAAAGTTTTCAACCATTGTACCTAATTTGTAATTATTTTTGTTATTTTTAGTTCTAATTTTATTACCACTGCCGTCAAGAAGACTTTAACGAATTTTATGGGCAAATCGGCAAATAACCTTTAAGATGAATAAAATGGCAACATTGTGATGTGCCTACCCTACTTCTTAGTTTAACTACTCAAAGAATTTCGACGTAATTCGACGGTATACTTTATTTATACTTATACTTACTTATTATACTTATGGTTTCAATCGTCTGTATTGATTTTATTGGGTAATTATAAGATTATTATTAAAAGCTTATTGTTTCTATCGATTTAAAGATTGTAAATAAACCTAAAATAATACTATATATATATGTCGCTTTTACATCGGTGTTTTGACATTTACAAGTTTTACGATAGCGCCAACAAAACTTCGTGTAAACTTATGTCAAGTTAGCTAGGGTTGTTCTATTTTTAGTTTTTAGAGTTAGTGAGAATTTAACTGTAAGCCCTTAATTTATTAGCACACCAAAATGTCACATTTTTTTAAAAATGATATATGCAAAACTTATTATATAGTATACTGTATTCAGTGTCCTATTGGATATTAATGAAAAAATACTAAAACAAACAATAAAGATGAATGTATTTTTGCATATTTTATTGCATTCTGTTGAACATATATTGTGAATAATTTGAATGTATTATAATTTGTTACACATAGTTTGTTGTGTATTGGTCTTAAATTTTAATTTATAAACAGTTGTTTAATAGGTATTATGCCTTGTTAGAAAAATAATTTGTTTATTTCTTTTATCATTATTGTAAAATTTGGAAATAATAATTAAAATACTTTATCATATATTACCATCATGCGGTATACAAATCTACAATCGAATTTTCCTTGAGTCTAACGAATCCATGATATATCGGTTAATCTAAAAAATTTTAAAAAAGGCATCAACGTTGTGTGCCACAGCTTATTGATGTTAATGCTACTTAATTTTCTCAAGACGTAATAAGATATATTTTATCGAATAAATTCAAATGGTTTATCTAGATTATACAAGCAGAAATTAGTGTTCAGAAGTTGATTTGCAACTATTTATTTTCTTTATGAATACTATAAAAAGTAATAGTGTGTGGCCGTGGCTTGTACCAATGCTTCAACGTAAATCTTGCCACAATATTTATGGAAACTTTTGAGGGTATTGCTTTAACATCGGCTCTACTAAAACCTAAAAACTGGTTCAGGTATGTAGACGATAGTTTTGTTGTTTGGTCTCCAGCAAAATGAAATCGCTTATTAACTCACTATTATTTAAAGCCTCTTCGACGTCTGATCAAGATTCTCTAACATCAGAAACAGCGAAACTGACTGAAACTCTGAGAGGGAATAGCTATTGCACTGAAGATGTTATGCTTTCACTTAAAAAGATATAGTAATTCAACTCCGAGAAAGGAGAATGATAAGAAACCACCTTTAAGTAGTGTGATTGCGATCCCCGAAAGATGTACGCTTTCAAACAGAAGGAGCGCATAAAATTCCTTCAATATGGAAGAACATGCCTTAAAATAATCAATATTATTAAAGGACAACATTATTAGGAAAACATTAACTAATCACCAAAAATTAAAGTTAAATAATGATTCATTAATCTTTTAACTAAGTTAAAATTAACAAATTTCAAATGTTGTGTAAAAACGTTTTTTTTTTTTCGAAATCTAGAAGTTTTCGTTTCACGAACTTTGAATGCAACCCTATCTTTTTCTACTGAAGGCAGATTTATTTAATTCTTTCTTGAAAAACGAATCAAGAAAACTCGTTTCACGGTTCGAAAGAACAGAAGGAATGCCGTCAAATTTATTAAGGTTAATGTGATTTCCATGTTTATGGAAAATCTGACTATCCAGTAAGTAGTAAATACCCCAAGTGGAAAAAAGTTGATTATCGAGTTTCGTTTTGATTCAGTCGAATTCAGTGATGAAACTAAGTTGTGTAAGTGAAAGAAGTCACACTTTTTGGTATATATATATATATATATATATATATATATATATATATATATATATATATATATATATATAGACGTTTTGATGAGAGCTGATTTCAAATCTGATATCAGCTGTGGGTTGTTCACAGTTTATAACATTTAAATGCTAAGATTGATAGTATTGTGATAAAAATCCCTATCACGTTACTGAAATTAACTAAGATATGACAAGTAAAATCAAAGGTACTCCTTAGGCTTCTTCGTAAATTACAATGTTATCAAATATAATTATTATTATAATTAATTAAATATTTTATCTCATCAATTCAGCGGTCACATATCTCTCGAACAACAGCAAACTGCAACAATATTGGTATCTCTTCTTGAATATATTTATATTTACTAACAGGTGGTTTGTTTAAATAAAAGAATTGGAATTTGGTACAAAAATAATAAGAAAAAAAAGATTAAAATTTAGAAAATGACGGTTGTTACTTAAAATCCCAAACTTAGTGCAAAAAGACAAGAAAATAAAAATCTTTAAATAAATTTAGCCCTTGAAAATAAGTAAAAATTACTCCCCAAATACACACTAGAATCAAAATAAGATATCTTTGATAATCCCTCAATTTGTACAACCAACTGTATATGAAAAGCCTCATCCATCTAAATAAAATAAAAGAACATTCTATATAAATGTCTAAAACTTAAACTAACTTTTCTGGATCTAAAAGACCATGGCGAAAAAAAAAAGAAAGGCAAAGAAAAATCCTCTCAGTCAATCTTTTCTGAAGGGACACAATGCTTTCCAAAAAACATGAAATTTTTAAAACGCTTTCTATTATAAATATTCTATTGTATTTTTAACACTGTAAATTAACAATTTATTGTAATTGAATCGAGTCGTGTGCAACTTGACAGTTTTATATTATAAGTCTGCACAATCTAAAAGATAGCGTTTGAGATAAGTATTATTTTTTATTTTGTTTAGCTTTTAAAAAGTCTCAAAACTAATATTAGATAGCTTTACTTTAACGACTTCTTTGAAATACTCATGTTTAGCATTTTTTTGAGAACAAATGAATTAAGAATTTATATACTCTAATCCATTGCTATAGTCTATTCCATTGCAACTCAAACCAGATAAAAACACGCGCCTTTTAACTCCACACATTCACTCCAAAAATAATAAGCATCAGAAAAAAAATTGTCTTGTGTTCATTTTAAGTGGGACACGATGTATATTATTATGTCTAGTTTCATTTTAGAACATTTTCTGGATCTTTGTATCGATTTTTTATTTAACTTCTGAACTCGGCGAAAGTAATAAATAAACTATATTGTTTCGTCTAATTTCAGGTAGTTTTAGAAAACTTAACCGTGTGACTGTAAAGATTGATCTGTCAAACATTAAATAGCAAGGTATCTAATATTATTTATTATCATTAACTGTGAGCTCACTTAAAATAATGATTTTAATAACTAAAAATATGCAATAATTTCTGACAGCTATTGCAATTTATTAAAAGAACTATAAAGTCAAGCGCTCACTGGGAGGAGCCGTACGCCTGCACGCACCGAAAATTGATATTCTCATTATTATATTTACATTATTATAAATCAAAGCGAGCATATTTCCGGAACAGCACGTAAGTCAGTACCTTAAATGATAACTGATATAAATATTCAAATAATTCTTTCCGCGCGTGCGGAGTTTGTGGTTCCGACCAGTAGATGCGGCTGACAATTCGGAGATTTTTTAAAGTGTTATACTGTCATCAAATTTTTACCAGAATAAACCAAAATTATAAAGACTATTCACCGACGTATTACTGCATTTTATCAAGCTTACAAGCTTCAATAAATAATGCCTCATAATAAAGGCACATATTGAAGATTAAAGATCTTCTCAAGAACTAAGCTAGGCAAGTGGTGAAAAAAATTAATTTAATGTTTAACAAAAACGTACAAAATGCAATATAATAATACAAGACGAAAAGTACTATAATATTTAGATTTACGTAGAAAATACGGCATAGAAATTTTATAATGCTGGTCAAAAATAAGTTTTAGTTTGTCATTAATACATGTTCTTGGTGTAATAACTGTTTTCTCCTTTATATAATAGCAGTGTGGCACTAGGGCATTAAAGAGAATTGACGAATTTTATTATTTTATATTTCAAATGTAAAATATTTGTAAAGAACTCGACTTTAGTATTTCAAAAGGCTTATCTTTAAACGGATTATAAGATTACAGAAATGTTGCGTTGGGGCGGGCTAAGATATCTTGAACTGACTAACCTTTAGTTGATGTTCGTGGTTATATTATATTAATTAAGTAATATAATTTTTTTTGCGAGGAAATTCTTTTTATTAAATATATTTTGTATTATTTAAATATGTCGTTTAAATACTTCAAGATTAAAATATTGAAATTACAGTTTAATCTATAGTTTTCACACGGATCGAGGACGCGAGTTTTGTAATAATTTACATAAAAAAATTAATAGGATAACATGTATTTTTTATTATAACATTTTAATCAGCCTAGTTTAAAAATATTTTATTTTATATGTAGTATCTTGCAAACAGTTAGACTTTTAGTACATTTACTTAATTAAAATTTCAACCTCGTTTGCGACCGCTCTCTATATAATATGGATAATTCAAACGAAAGACAGTCTGGCACATAAAAGTAATTTCAGAAATGAACAATGCCGCTTCAATAATAACTTTTAGCGAAATGAACATAATGTACTGTCAAGCATTTCTAAATAGTTTGTTGTTTGTCGGAAATGGTAGAAATTTACATGAATATGCATGAAGCAGGATTTAAGAAGCAAGAGAGCAAGGTGAAAATCGTTTTGTATAACAGGTATTTGTGCTTGTTTTAATAAGATGAATTTCTCTGATTAAATTAAAATTATTGCCTAAACAGGTTGTTATAATGCTCACAGAGTATTCTTGTATACATAAACAATCATCTGTAGTGTTCAGCCAGAGGTATAAGATAATCTCAAAGGTTGTTAGGTAGAGTCTACAATCTTGGAATCTAGTTTTCAAAATACATTATTAAAATGAAAAAATTTGCCATTAGCCTCAGTTTTCTTATAGTATTTATTGTCTTATGTAGTTCTCGTAGGCATCGGAGATGTCTAAGTTACTCTGTGTTTTCTAAAGGGGAAGGATTATTCAATATTTACAGCAACTATACTCCATTGAGACATATTTTCTGAGAAGATCGCTTATATTATCCTATCAATAAACCAAACTATTAAACATACCAGTGCACAGCTATCCTCTTTTAATACTTTCTCTGTCCATATTTGTAATGCTAGGTAAGAGTTAATTAGTAAATAATAGTTCAGGGTAGGCTCGAATCTTCGAAATTAGTCTAGTCGGGATTTCTCTTGCTCGCCTCTAATAAAGTAAAGGTAAGAACAATAATGGAAAAGACCGGAACCAGTTTATACATACCTTGTGTTGGTCCTAACAACTTAGCTAGAATCCGAACCGAAAATGTTTTTTTAACCAGGGAAACACTAGATTAGTACTTTATAGTTATTCTAATGGCCTACCGCATTAAAATCGAAACCCGGATTCTTATGTAGATTGTTACAAATTAATTTGAGATCCAGGCTTAAGTCCTAATTGCAGGTAAATTTTCGAGTTAGGGAGATCATGGTTACAATATTTGAAATATTCCACATCTTAAATATAAGATACTATGAATGTTTTGTTCAAGTCATTTTGTTGTCACAAATTATGTAATTCAAAATCAACTGTACGCAATGATCTTGATACGATTACATATACACGTGCAAAATTTCTTATTATTTCTGATAGGTATTTGTTTAAGGAAACCTTAATATTAAGTTAATAACAAATGTAGGACCTACCTAAGAGACATCATTGCCTAATCCAGCAGTAGACTTTTTAAACTGCATCTCATGGATTGAATTTAGCCTGCCATATTTTTTTCTCACTGGTAGCAAGTAAGCAAGGTAAGGCTTCTAGCAACAACAAGAACCATGAATATTTGTTTAGGTGAAGTGACCCTAGTAGCTATGACACGTTTTAAATTCATCGCTATAGAATGCGAAGAAATTCTACGCTGTCTATAGAACGAAGTAATTTATGAAATATCTGTCCTAGAAACAGGTACTCGTAGCATTTCTCTCAAGCTAATATATAAGGAATCCTAAACAATTCAGACAGTTAATAAAAATGAGGCGTCTGCAGAACGACTAATAAATGTTTTGCGGACTGATCAAAAAAAATTCATAAATAGATAGATGCCAGCTTTGCTCTTGGTGCATAGACATAATCATGCAAAATTACCAGATACTAGGCAAACAGCAGATAAGCGTTACTACTAAATTTGTGGGTTAAAACGGATTGCTGTGGAAAGGGCCGTTCGTACATGACAATCGAATTGACTACAACATTGCGGTCATTATAAAAACTTCAAAATATTTCATTGACGAGAGTCGTGTTGCAGCCGATGTGGTTATATGTCGTCCCTTTGCGGCTGATACCCTTAAGTGGTCGCATCAACGCTCCGCCGATCCACCCATGGACGAACCACAGTCTGGCGCAACACACAATTTCATATCCACGCGATATGCCATGCAGACATATTTTTTCCATATTTATGTCACAACGTTAAAATTTACTATGCACACTTTACATTATTTCATTAAACAAAGATATAGAAATTATAAAATCATTAAGAAACTTGATTGCGTTTTCAAAAAAAAAAAATTGGTTATATATACTCGGATCAGTTCAAATTTCGAATGAACTTGAAAATTGTGTCTGCAGCTATCTTAAGACACAAAGTCATTAGGACAAAAACATGTGACCTGCAACCAGATTTCTAACTAGGCACTGTCAGCTAAGATAATATCTGCATTATATAAAGTTAAATGACACTTCTCTTTAATGAGAATTCGTTAGAGCTAGCCTACCATTGTTAGACTAATGGAGGTTTTCCTAGATGAAATTATTTCCTATTTTGATTTGGTTAATGATTTAGGAATATTAATTTTCCCAGGAAAAAAATGCATATATATATCAACACACAGTCCATATTATACAATTCCATAATGTTTGGGATATATGTAATTTTAAATTTGATATCCTCTAACAACATTTTGTAACGGGTTCGGCTTTCAACACAGACCATTACTATATAGCAATTCCAAAAACAGATTAACCCAGCTAGACAATTCAATAAATGAGTTATTGGTGTGTCGACTTTATGAAACTGCCTGATGGACTGGCTATTTGAAGTATTTTCGATTTTTGAAAATACTAATACATAATTTATTACATATCTATTTATTACACACTGTGAAAACTCTAATTTGTTTTTGCTGACATTGGTTCAGGATTTTTATATATTAAAAGATAGAAAAAATATTAAATATAAAAGTTTTAAGGTTTTTATCTGAAACGGCGCAGATTAGCTAAACAAATAAATATGCCAACTGGAAGGTAGGAGAAAACGAGCATAGCATAGACCTTGTTATTTTAAAATGGCCTTCCTTAATATGTTTAAATAATATATGTCGTGCCGAATTTAATTCCATTTTGCTTAAAGACAACTGCTAAAACTGACAAAAATCATACCATAAGAGGAAATGTCTTCCTCTCTCTGTTGCTTCTTATGGCAGGGTTTCTGCCAATTTTGTTTATTGTCGAACCCGAAAATCTCATGTAATAAAACAATATTACACAGGGCGTTGCATTTAAAATAACAAAATCGAAGCTCAATTATTTTTTTACTTTTTAATTGTGATTTGTTTAGTTTTTTTGACAAATTCCGACAGTCCAGATAAAAACTTTTGTATTTAACGTTTGTTTCTATCCTTTGAACTAAAGATTTAGACTTTGTTCAAAAGATAAACAGAAACATTGCTCAAAAAAATTGATTAAACCAATTTTAGTACCCTTAATTTCAAAACTTCATATTTTCGTCATTAATAAACAGATTTCAAAAACTTTTTTTAGGCTGCGAGAACATTTCTTCCTCTCCATAACACCTGTATTAAATCACCCAATTTGTCTTATTGTTCGACGGGATATAAAACCTATCAACTGTACACATTAATTAAAAATTTGTAGAACCGCGAGGCACAAACCAAAATACGGAGTTTTGATTTTATAGGTGTTTTAAATACATTTTAAAAAGCCGGACCTTGTCATTTGTGTGTTTGAGATACGTGTACGCCTGCTTCATACATTATGGTGAACAGTAGAATATTAAGTATAGAGTATCCCATTTTTGGCACTTTTGCGGGGTATTAGTTTTAAAGATAGATGGTTGCGGTTTTCACGACAAATGCTACTTTTTTTCTGAAATTAAAGATGGAACCAACAGAATTTTTCATAGCCCTTTTGGTTTTTGAGATAGAGGGCGTTTTTGAAAATGTTGCATTTTCAGGCACCCCTCGTATTCCAGCTATCTGATAACATATCAAAACGCCGAAAACTGTTCCATATATGACTTTTTCCATAGAATTCCGTGCCGCTTCCAGAATAAGCATACGGGGCAGGTCAAAAAGTTATCGGTCCCTACTTTATTTTTTTAAATGGGAAACCAGTCTTCTTTCTTTATTCTTTATATTTATTAGAAATAATGTACATGTATGCATATATATTAAAAAACAAGCTCAAAATTCGAGATTTTCTAAAATTTTTTTTTGTGTCTAATTAGTAGGTAGCTATAGCTAATTTGTTTGGATCAAAAAGCAAAATGCAAACACTTTTGTCAGTTCTTGATTATGAAATATTTCTGTTGTTTGGTGTTTTTATTTAACTATATACTATATTTAATTTACTTTTTTTACAACAATGATGGTCTACGAAAATTGTGAAAAGTATGATTTACTGGTTTATTTCATACAATCTAATGAGATTCGCCGCGGAATTATATTTACAAGAAATACACGTATTGGGTTATGCTAAAAGCGACGCCTTCATCTTCTTGCCAGCGAATAGAGGAAGTATAAGAAGAGTATCTGAGTCTGATGCTCAAAGAATTTTGCAATAATATAAGTGTCACTTATATAAATTCCACATAGTTTAAGATTAGCACCCCGGAGATACCGAGCGCCAAATGTTGTTTTGGTAATGGTATTTACAACAAATCATTACTAATGAGTCTTTTGGCAAATTTGTTATCTGATTTGATGAATATTTTTCAAGTGCTGGAATTTTTGAGAGGGCACAACATAGACGCTTTGGGGTTGGGGTCTTGTGTTTCATTTTTGAAAGACGCATAGTCTATAGAATTTTTGAAGGAGGTCTCACAGCGCGTCGGTACCTAGAAATCCTTGAGAGAGTTATTACACAACTAATAGAAAATGTTCCATTGGCATTTTACAATTTCTTCAACAAGTCGGTGCCCCAAGCCACAACTCGCGGTTTAAAGGGCATTTTTAGACGAAAATTTTCGTCAAAGATAGATTGGTATTCACGAACCTATAAGTGACCCCCTCGATTTCCGGATCCTTCGATTTTAGATCTTTTCTTATAGGGTTTCCTGGATTGAAAGCAACACTATATTATTTTTTCCTTGATTGAAAGCAATTCTATATTATTTTTTACTTCAACATTTTCTACTGTTGCTGTTCGTCTTTTTCTTTACCATTTGTTGCAAACTTTTGGCCGGTCACTATAATACAACCTATACTATCTTCTACCCTTTTCGAAACATTATAGTTCGAAAGCAAAAATGTATCCCCTAAATAGAGGGCACTGGAAAAAAACGAATAAAAGAAACAATAGTATGCCTTGGAAAATAAAAAAAAACAACAACCATTTGCCAGTACACTTATTTATTATTTTTGGCTATTAGGTGTCACTTTTAAAACGCAATTAATTTAATTTAATGATCATAGTAATATGCCTTATTCACTTAAACAAAAGCAAAACATTTTAGTTTCATACATAAACAAATTATAACTAAAGAGCTGCGCAACAAGGGCTTAGAGCTAATAATCCCCGAATGCATTCCATGCAAACAAACGTTCAGAAGATTATACGCAAAGTTCCAAGAAATGCATTTAAAAAGAAAAAGACGAACAGCGACAGTTGATGAAAATGCTGAGGTAAATATATTACTATCTATCGAATCCAAATGTCTCAATTCGAAAAATATCTGAAGAATTAAAAATGGACTGCACCCACGTAATACATCCTATGGAAACGTTTAGAGAACGCTGAAAAAGTTTGGATTTAAAGCGTTTAAGATTAGGCCTGCCCAAAATAAACAGACTTGCAAAAAGAAAAGACGGTTGCTTTTTGTCGTAATACGTTAGAACTACTAAATAACAACAACAATTATTTACGGCAAGTGGTTTGGAGAGATGAATCAACATTTTCGACCAGTGGCATGTTCAATCTGCAAAATACACGGCAATGGGAATCAAACAGTAAATTGATACTTTTATATGGAATTTCAGTTCCAAAGGCGCCAATCCGTCAACGTGTGGTGTGGGATACTCCATAATAAGGTAATTGGGTTTTATGTTTTTGATAATATTCACATTGGGGAAAATTATTTGAGTTCTCTGCAAAACGAGTTAAGCTTGAGTTCTAGATTGAAAAAGTTCGCGTTTTGCGTCGTCCGTTTGAACTAAGAGTTTACGCTGGTTCTTAGCCCGAGATATAGATTGAAAACGTTTGCGCTTTGCGTCGCCTGTGGAACTAACCTTACTTTAATGTTCTTCATATTTATCGCCTTTTTGTGTTATGCAGTTTTGTCTTCCTTGTTTTTCAGTTTTTGTGCGTTTTTTCTTACTTTGCTGAACATGAATAATCAAAATCATAGTAATGATGCCTAGTAAACACTAGGCATTGTGGATTTAATAATGTGTGTCGCAGCTGTAAAGTTATTGAAAAGAATTCGACAAAAAAGATTCGAATTCGGCCTGTTAATTAGGGTGGAAATACTCAAAACTCCTACAGGCATTTTCTTAACATTAAAGACAATAACCCCAAGCAGCTTTTTTAAATGGACGAGGATGTTATGTGTATATATATTAATGTCAAATTTATTACGATGGACGCACGTTTTAAAAGGCCCTCTAAAAGCCCTTCGCTTCTGTCAAAGTTAAAGATCGTCATCTTTTCGACGGCTAGAGGACACTCAAACGGATGGCGGCAAAAATATAACCATACCCATTGCTTTGAGTTAAGTAAACTTCAAGGACAGCGCAAGCGGCGACGCAAGACGCAAACGTTTTCAATCTAGAACCTAGGCTTAGGTATAGTTAAAAACCATCTTAGTCAATGTTTGGAGTCAGTGGATTGAAAAACGTGCTCCTATTAAAAGGCCAACGAATAGCCTCGACCTTACGCCGATGGATGCATTTTTATGGAGTCATTTGAAGAACAAAATATAAGTTTTTCCGTATAATTAATATCAAGCATTAAAGGATCTTATAAAGACGGACGTGAATTATTTGAATGAATATTGTGCCGAATTGATCACAGAGGCCATAGAGAAACTGCAAGGGACATACTTTAAATGTATCGATGTAGACGATGGCCCAGTGGGAATTTTACATTTAATTATAAACATAACTTATATTAATATTATCAATCATTTAAATTGTAATAATTAAAATTCAATATCTCAAAAGCAATTGAAGATATATGAACATTTCAAATACAAAATATTCCTAGAATTTTTATTAGAATTCAAAAGTGCAATTATATAAAAGGTGTTCCGTTTTAAAAAATGCAACTTTTTGCTCCCTCCTGTATATTAATAAAGGTAAACTTGATTTCCATGTGTGTGCAAAAACTAGAGTAATAACCCTATATACCAAATTTTTTTTGTTTTTCTCTCTTGAATAATTAGAATGTTAGAGGAAGGTAACATTATACACGTTTCCCAAATACTTCGATAAGAACAACATAAGGATCAGTCTGTTTTAAATTTTCTGCACTCACTATATTGGATATCTGAGTGTACAACACCGTAATTATATACTTTTTTACACAAGTGTACCTGGAACACCTAAAAAATAAAAATTCCATACACTGGTTCTTGTTTCGCGATCATATACATTTTAGATAAATGTGCATAATTAGATTTTATTTTTCCTTGTACCGTAAAATAAAATGAGTGATTTAATGCAGAGTTTCATGAAGAGAAAGAAACTACCTCCTAGTTGAAAAAATAATTTTTGAAATTAGTACCCTTAAACGGTTTACTTCAGCCAATTGCAGATGAATTGCACTGCTTTAGTATCCGTCGTCGCGTCGGTTTAAACCAAATTCGTATTATTGTATAAAAAACACAGTCAGTTCCAATATTTCTTAAATTCCTCAATTGATATTTAATTTATATGTTAAATGTTAGCTTTTATATATTACACAAACAATCTTTCAAATATAAGACGAACATATTAAGATTTTTAAAGCATATACATCTATTTTAAATTATCCCAAATTACAAAAAATTACTTAAAGAAGTAACAGCCTAAAAATAAAATTTTCTAATCAATGACGATATATTTGAAATATCAGTTTAGATTTTATTAGGTTATTCGGTTGAAAATTGTTAGAATAAGTTTTAATACTTTTATACCCTAATATGCTTGTATATGAATATAGAAACTAAGCACTTAATGACACATGATTTCAAACCCAAAAAAATATATACTTGCAGTAGAAACATATTCACTGCTTAGTAGTGCCACTCAAATAAAAAGCACCCTCCACTTATAACATATTGCGCAATGTAAGAAATTGTTAACTAGAACGTATATCGTTTTATATACTTTTACTTTTTCGGTAGTATTATTTTAAGGACATAAAAGCAAAATTGTTAGGATCTACTTAAAGAAATACTTAGAGAAGTACCTAGTATAATGAAAATAAAATATTCCTTCGATGACGATACGTTTAAAATATAAAGTAGTTTCGATTTCATTAGGTTACCCAGTTTATTGAAATTATTATATTATTCTATGATGTTTGTGAGAAAAAGCCAAACTTAATAAATTATTAGACACAAATAGGATTAAGCACTTTATTTTAGTCTTAAAAAATAAACGTAAATATATTTCTATAAACTATTGAACTAAAAAGAAAAAAATAATAAAAAAGAATTGAATATTTCCTTAAAAGCTTGCGGCTTTATTTCAGGTTTGATGAAATCTCACGCTTCGAGCTTTTAACATTATTCTTCATTCATAAAATAAATGGAAAATAACTAGACTCCAGAGATCACCTTAAGTGAGAGGCTTAAGTACAGCAGGTTTTAAACCACCACTTTTGCATGAATAAATTAGATCAGTTTTCGACAATATCTCGCTGAAAAACTTTCTGTTTAGATAAAGAATCGTAGAGGAACCTAATATTGTTGGCATATGTATTACGACTTTAATTCTAATAACAAATATAGAAAAAGACTCCAAGTCTCGGTCTCATTAAATTATAATTTTACAATTTACAACAAACGTGACACGTATTTCGCCCTTTCGAGCATCATCGAAGTTCGATCCCGTCTAGAGACATGAATCTTTTTTAATACTTTTTTAATATTTTATTTTATTTATTCACGTGAGACTTAACCTTATTTTAATGTCAATCAAATATGTATAAGTAGTGGTTAGTTTAGTTGTGCTTTAGTGTGTTTTATTCTATTTGTAAGTTTTAGGATTTGTGAGGTTCTCTCTGTTGTTTGATGATGATGATGCTCGAAAGGGCGAAACACGTGTCACGTTTGTTGTAAATTGTAAAATTATAATTTAATGAGACCGAGACTTGGAGTCTTTTTCTATGTTTGTTATTAAAACTAGGTCTCTTTGAGAAATATGGACAATTTCTTCGACTTTACTTCTGTTGGTAAAATTATAACACTCAGTTAGCCCCCTTAGACCGTTTGCGTGCTTTTTTTGTATTATTGTATAAAAGAGCACAGTCAGTTTCAATATTTATTTATTAAATTAATTCCTTAATTGATTTTAATTTATATGTTAAATATTAGTTTTTATACATTACACAAAGAATTTAGTCGATATAAAACGAACATAGTAAGATTTTTAAAACAGAAGCATCTATTTTAAATTAAACTGAATTACAAAAAAAACATTTAGACGGGAAGCAAACTAAAAATAAAATTTTCTTATCAATGACGATACATTTGAAATATCAGTTTGGATTTCATTAGATTGCGCGGTACATTGAAATTATTAGAAACATTTTTATTATGAAGTACAGCAAGAGTTATCGACTGTTAAGAAGGAGTGTACGCATCTTAGGGGTGATATTAAGTTACTTCATCAGCAGGGCCGTAAGCATAACTTGGAAATATGCGGAATACCCGAAAAAAGTACCGAAAATGTATTTTCTTTGATCAAGAAAATTGGAGAGACAATCGGCGTATCCCTGGCCGATCAGGACATCGTCACAGGTCACCTTGTGGCACGTTTTTTGGCCGATTCCGCGAATAATAACCCGAAAAATATTATTGTTACTTTTTCGTCGCTCAGCACAAGAAACGATTTTCTGGGCGCCGCCAGAAAGCGTAGAAATCCTGGTTTGAATGCTAAAGATCTAGGTTTCACTAAGGACAAAAAATTTTTGTAAATAACATTTGCCACCTTCCTATAAACTATTACACAAGAAATCCAGGGAGTTTTGCCATAAATCAAATTACCAATTCTGCTGGATTAAAAATATGAAAATATTCGTCAAAAAGGATGAAACCTCCCGTGCAGTGTAGATTGAAAACGAGAGTATACTCGCCAGACTTCATTCCTAGTTTTTTTCTCACAATTATTTACAATTAATGCGGTGATATGGACTAGATATGGCTTTGATAGATAACTTCCATGTTTACCTTCAGAATACAAGAGGTCTCAGGACTAAATGTGTAGATTTTTTTCAATCTGTGAGCTCAGTTGACTGCGACTGTATCTATATTACCGAAACTTGGTTGAAGAGTTACATTTCTTCATCGGAATTATTTCCCCCACAATATAACGTCTTTCGACTTGACAGGGACTATGTGATAAGCGGTAAAAGTGATGGCGGTGGTGTGTTGACCGCGATCCACAAACTTTTCGGCTGAGACTATTTCGAAGTGGTGCAATGTGAACTGCATAGTTGAGGATTTATGGGTATCTGTCGCGCTGAGGGGAGGTAAGAAATTATATATCTGTACCGTTTACATTCCTCCTCATGCCACTCTGAATAACTATATAGCTTTCTTATCTAAACTGGAGGATATATTGTCTAAAGATCCAGATAACCATTTTCTTGTGATAGGTGATCTTAATTTACCAAATCTAAACTGGTTAAAATACAGTGACAATAATAATTTGCGTCCCCGTGACGCGACAGATGCTTGTAGTCAATACTTCTGTGATATATTTTTCCTAAATAATCTAAAACAATACAACCATGTTTTAAATCACAATAATAAAGTTTTGGACCTTGTTATATCAAACTCTTTGTTTATGAATGTTGAGAAGTGTTGTACTCCATCCGTCTTTGGATATTATAATTAACTTAGACTGTGTTAAGAATTTGCACTGTTATTCGTATACCAAAATCAGGTTTTGTGATGCAGATTTTTCTAGCTTAAATAACAAAATCAACCAATACAATTGGGATGATATTTTCAAATCTGAAGATCCCAATGATGATTTAACCACTTTCTACAACATTTTAAACAACCTAATAAATAAATATATACCAAAGGTTAAAATCTCAAAATCCAAACACCCACTCTGGTTTTCCAGACCCACAATAGCTCTTATTAAATTAAAAAATACTGCTCATAGAAAATGGAAGGTTTATGGTGGCCGCAGTAATTACAGTTATTTTTCAGATTTAAGAAAAAGAGTAAAGACTAGTATAAAAAATGACTATAAAAATTATATTTAACAACGACCGAGGATAATGTTAATAAAAACAGAAAATCCTTCTGGTCTTTCGTAAATAACAGAAAAGAATAATAAATCTCTACCCACTAAAATGTATCTAAATGACTTGAATGCGACTAATAATAAGGATATTTGTGAACTTTTTTTGAAATATTTTGGAGATGTATTTGAGCCCACTCATACACCTTCCCTTGTAAACTCTAAGGCTTCTCAGCATACTTTCACCTTAAATCATATAACGGAAGATACGATTAAAGAATGTCTAAAGAATCTTAATCCAAACAAAGGGCCAGGTCCTGATGGATTACCCACAATTTTTTTGAAATCCTGCCCAAGTTTATCTCAGCCTCTTCACGTCATATTTAATAAATGTATCTCATATGGGGTATTCCCCAAAAAATGGAAAATCGCCCAAGGTGTGCCTATCTTTAAATCTGGGGACAGAATGAACATCGCTAATTACCGCCCCATATCACTAATGAATCATTTTTCAAAAGTTTTTGAGTCAGTAATTTTAAAACAACTATTTTTTGAGGTTAAGTCTGTCTTGGACTGTAACCAGCATGGTTTTTATAAAAAACGTTCTGTTCTAACAAACTTGGTACCGTTCACTCAAAGTGTTTGCGAAAGTATGGAGAAGGGTTTGGATACCTGCGCCGTGTACACCGATTTCTCCAAGGCATTTGACAAAGTTTATCACCCGACATTGATAAGAAAGCTTGGCAATTTCGGTGTGCACGGGGCACTTCTTCAGCTCCTTCAAAGTTATTTAAACGGTAGAAGCCAATTCGTAGCTCTTAACAATGCAAAATCTGAGTGCATATATGTAACATCGGAGGTGCCTCAAGGGTCACATTTGGGTTCCATTCTTTTTAGTACATTTTTGAACGATATTGGGGAATGTTTTACTAACTCTGGTTATTATCTATATGCGGACGATCTTAAAATATTTACAACTATTAAAAGTCATTCTTCAGCTGCAGAGGAATATAACTAATTTCTGGGATTTTTCTACTTTGAATAGGCTGCACGTCAATCTCGATAAATGTTATGCTATTTTGATTTCTAAAAAAGTTGCTCAATTAGATTTCACGTTGGATTTTTTTTGAATAATGTCAAATTAAAATTTGTTGATACGGTGAAAGACTTGGGAGTAATTTTGAACTCCAAATTATTGTTTGAGACTCATATAGAAACTATTGTTCAACGGGCACAAAGAAATTTAGGTTTCATATTGAGGATGACTAAGGGTTTTAATAACATTCGTTCTTTGATTAATTTGTATAATGCCATAGTCAGACCTATTTTGGAGTACTCATCTACAGTTTGGAATCCATTATACCACAAATATATAAATAGGATTGAATGTGTACAGAAAAAAATTATCAAGGCTCTAAATTTTCGTTTTAACAGACAGAGACACTTTTCACCTTACGTAGATAATTTATTATTTTACAAGCTGCAAACCCTAGAATCTCGAAGGAAATATTTTGATGTTTTCTTTTTATATAAAGTCATTAATAATCTTGTTGATTCTCAATATTATATAAGCTATATTTTCTTTAACACAAATTCTTATGTACTTCGCAATAGGCGACTCTTTGATATTAAAATGTTTAATTCTAACTATTTTTCAAATTCTCCTCTGATTAGATGTACATGTATGTGCTAATAACTTGAGACTTTTTAAGAGATTGGTTAGTAAAAACTGTTGCTGAACATTGCTTTCGTGCTTATTTGTAATTTTTTTTTGTATAGTGTTTTAGTGTAACTCGTTTCATCGATATTTGTTAATATTGTAAATCTAATTTGTGTCATCCAGTAATAGGGCAGCTGCGACTGTCTCACAGTGGAATATTTTGAACAAGTAGGTGGTAAAAATGTTTCAATAGCTTCCGATGTAGGAAAAATGTTAATTATACCTGGGACAAGTGTAAAAAAGTAAAATGTTAAGAAATAACTTTGTTACTCTAAAGTTTTAAAAACACTCGAATTGGAAAAAAACAAATTACTAAATGGTAAATAACGTATTTATAAAAATCGAAAACTGTTAACAATTTGGCGTTTTTTTGACATATTGACGTTTATATTATGTACATTTATGTTTAAACTTAAATACATTTATACTTTAACTAAATTTAATAATGACTAACAATATAAATATACAGTGTGTCCACTTAAGTTGGCCACATATGGGAAACTTTTTTATTACTTAATAATTTTAGGAAAAAAAGTTATTCTTTATAAAAAGTTCTGCATGTTCCAAAACTTAAAATGTAATCATCAGATATTACATTTTTTCAATCGGATACGAGGTTTGTCAAAAAATTTAAATTTTGCCCAAGAGTAAAGTACCTTTATATTTGACAATAATGAAAATTGTTATAAGGAAAAGTTGATGAGAACTAAAAATTACGTTCAAATATGCCATTACATCCTTCTACTTAAAATTTTGACTTTTACAAATTTAATTAGGTAACTAAGGTCTAAATCAGGAGAGAAGACATTCAGTGACAGTGACACCAAGCGCATCCTTATGGGATTTACTGGTGTCATCATTATAACCAAATAGTCTTCTCTTTTGATTTCGAATATACATTTACTTGCAATGTTATTGCAGACAAACAGAAAAAATATTTTTCCATGTAATTGGATGTAATTGCATATTAAAATGTACTGTCATCAGACTCGTCTGCGCTTGCTTCTTCATCAGATAAGTGATCTATAGAATCAGTAAGTGAGGATGCTTTAATATCTGGGCATTTTAAGAGAGTAAGAACGTCTTTAGAAAATGTTGACGTTGGTTTTTGGGTCTTTTTCCTATAACTGGTTATTAAAGGATCGGATGATATGAGAAGCATTCTAAGTAAGTCTTTATTCGTGGCAATTCTAGATATTTTTTGAGTATTGTGCTCTCTTAATCTTCTATAGCTTTTGTTTAATGCCTCTTGAGCTTCTTCTGAAAGTTGCCCAATAGGCACTAAACAATTTTTTAGTATATCACTTGCATGGACAAGAATTTTATGCAAGGTAACTGGCATGTAATACCACGAATAAAGACTTAAGTAGAGTTCCCTAGTTTCTTTTGCATACTTCTCAAATTGCTCAATATTAACCTCATACCCTGATGAAAGTGCCTGTAAAAGAACGCAAAACCTAGTTTTTATCCTTTCATCCAGACCAGTTATATCTGCACTCTTTTATGGGTTAAGGAAAAATTTCCTGGCCGTGTTGCCATCATTGGTTGATCCGAAACCAGGCTTTGGTCTATCTACAATCAATCCCAATTCTGTTTTAAATTTTTTTTGTATTTCGGACTTTTGTCTTTCAATTTCAGCTTTAGATTCACTGCCTTTTGCTTGCCATGTTTTTAAATTTAATTTGTAACTAATATGTAACAAACACTCAAAGGATCTTATCCATGCATGTAAAGTAGATAGACCAAAGCCATAATTCTCAACAATGACAGAGGTCTCGTTTGGCACTAGGTTCATGGTTTTTGGTGTTGCTTTGCAGATATAACAGGTCTGAGAAGATTTGTTACCACTTAGCGTATTGCATACCTTCCCGTCAATCATCGTCAAAAGAAGCTGATGATGAATATTTATTGAACGGTTTCCATTACTAAAACTTATTTCAGATGGACGTAAATTTAAAATTTGGTTCTGAATAACTTTTGTCTCTAAATTCACCATATCATTTGTTTCTTTTGAATATAAAAATTTTATTGGACGGCATAGTTTGGTTGATGACGAGTTTTGATTCTGCCAAATATAGGTTTGCGGATCATTGATGGAGTGTAATTTAATAGGCACCAAAGAAAAAGTAAACAAATATTCATCATCAGCTTCCAAAGATTCATTAAACTTTTGCTTATATCTACTATGCCCAGAACTACCATCGCATCCCCACTTACTAATTAAAATAAGATCACTTACCTGTCTCGATGTTGAAGCAAAATACTTTAAAACGGATTCTTGCACGATAGACAGACGCTGCGCAGTATGATCAAGTAACGCCTGAAGGTCAATTTCGGCTTTTGTCTCACCCACACTAATACATTCGCTTAAACGACAACATTCATTTTTGGCTTTTTGTAGTTCATTGTATGATGGATATAGTAAATGTCCTCTGTCCCGAGCACTTTTTCTTAAATGAATATATGATTGTTTTGTCAATCTGCAATCCACGAAAAGAGCTAAGGCTTCTTCTTTGCTGTATTGAGTCACGATCTTGTTTTCCTTTTCCCGTCTCAAATGCTTAATTTGGGTTGAGCGATTTGGCGATGCCGAAGTTATTTCTTTTAATAACGCCGCTGCATCTCTTTTACCATCACCTCTTAAGGCAACCTCAGCTGCAAATGTAAGTTCTTCAACACTGGAAGAAAGTAAGTGCTGAACTTTTTTTTTCTTTGATCGATATTTAACTTCTCCGAGTGGCTTTGGTGGTCGTCCGGATGATCTCGGTTGTTCTAAACCCGTGCATTCATTAGCATCAATCACTTGAAAAAATAAATCATCCCCATCCAACCAGTTTGCGTACTTCTTTAAAAAATAGTCCATTTTTCTTCCCGACTTTGCCCACCTCTCTTGAATTTTCTTTGAAAAATCGCAAACAATGCCTTTCCACTGCGCATGAGTTTCTTTGTTAATGACCCCTACTTGAAAGTTTTCCATTAAAATAGTAAGCAAAGCTTCATGAGAATTTCTCTTTGCAGACTGATGCCATATTTGAAAATACGTTCTCCTAGAGACGTTAAACATAATTGGTTCTAAAACAAGAAAAAAAACTGTTCCGCATGTTTCCGCAAAAACTAAGAAATCTTACCGAAAAGCTAATGCTCCAGTCCATTCAAAAATGCACTCTTCTTTTTGGCAATAGTTGGCCTTTACTATTTTTCATTCACAAATCCGCAAAAAAAAAAAGTTTTTTTAATACCTACGATTATCGCAACTTATTTTAAACCAAAACTCGTACACTTAACGTCAAACTTTGACCTCGTAATCAAAATGTCACTTTAAACAACATATTTGATTATTTTTAGAAATGTTATTGTTCTTGGCATGGCCTTCTATGTAAAAATATAGCTTTAACTTGTAATTGTTTTCGAAAAGAAAAGCAAACGAATCGCATAGGTTTTTAAAAGTTTCCAGTCTCATCTTTGATAGTTATTGTTCTAAGTGATTTATAATTGTAATTATTGCACTTTTTGGTTAGTGGATAAGTTGTAATTCAACTAATATTGTAAAAATTGACGCTTTTTAAAGTAAATTATTACCACCTAGATTTCAGTTTTAGTCCTCTGTGTGTCTGTTGGATGGCCATTTTTCTAAAATAAAAAATAAAAATATAATAAAATTACTTTTTAGGATTATCATAGAGGTTATTACGCTAATATGTTTATGAGAAAAAGCCGAACCTAATAAATTAATAGATAAATATAGAACTAAGCACTTACTGGCACTTCATTTTAATTCTAAAAAAATATATATACTTGCTATAATAACATATTCACTGCTTAGTAGAGTACATTACAGTACTCTTCACTTATATAATAATAATAATAATAATAATAACAACGTTTAATATTTACTATATGTATACAAATAAAAATACAAAGATGTAAATCATAAAAATAAGATAAATAAAAGCAGGCATTTCAGATTTCTGTAGTCGAGATTCTGTTCTACCATTGCGGCTATAAACTAAACAATTCATTTTATTAGCTAAATAAAAAATAAATAACATAATTATACTAAGATTACATTATAAGTAAATGAAAAGAAGAAGTTTAGCAAAAGCTACTGAGAATTGAGTAACTAAGTAGTAATTTTCTTTTTAAAACTTTGTAATTAAATAGGAGATTGTGACATTTGTGATAAATCTAGAGGTAACGAATTTATATTTAAAGCAATGGTGTAGTAGAAACATCTCTTACATATTTCAGTTTTATGACGTGGACTTGTTAAGGTATTCCTGGTTAAATTCAAATGACGTACGTCCGTGCGAAAAGTGATTTTGTTATAAAGATGTGAAGGCGATTTAAATGTAAGTAATTTATAATAAAAGCACAAGGCATGCAGCTTACGTCTGTGATACATATTTAACCATGACATTTCTTTAAGTTTATGAGATAGCCTGTTTCTCCTTTTGATATCAAATATAAATCGAATACGAATGTTCTGCACTTTCTGGACTCTATGTAAATCATAACTGTCCAAACATGGACCATATATATGATCGCGGTGATTAAAATATGACTAAATTAATGAATCACAGAGCTCATTTTTAATAGATTGGTCAAGATAATGTCTGTGCGGGTATAGCGATTTGAGAGAGCATTATATTTTTTTAAGAATATAAAAAATATGAGAACTAAATCGAAGATGTGAATCCAAAACGAGACCTAAACTTTTTGCGCTTTCACATATATTTAAACATTGGTTTTCTATTTTTATATCGACTTTCTAGCTTTATATCATTAAGAATATTTTTATTACCAAATAAAATAACAAACGACTTAGACGGATTCAAATTTAGCATATGTTTAGAGGATAATTTAAGTAGTTCATCTAAATCGGATTTGATTTTAATATTGGCTCCTTCATAGTCAGAAGGTTTAAAAGATAAATACAGTTGGGTATCGTCGGCATAAAGATGATACTCGCAGTATTAAAAATATCTATGGAAAGTACTTGTGTAGATACTAAATAAAAGGGGTCCCAAAATGCTGCCCTGGGGAATCCCAGAATCATCTTTAAGAAAAATTTTGATCAATTTTCACACGTTAAAATCTATCCGAGAGAAATGATTAATAATGTTTGACGCATTTATCGATAACCCCTATAGTGTAACATAGAAATTAATATTTTATGATTAAAAAAATCGAAAACTTTATTAAAATCCAATAGAATTAATACTGTGACTTCGTTGTTGCCACGAGCAGAAAAGATATAGCCAGTAACATCCGCCATTGTCGTCGCGCAACTATGTCCAGGGCGAAATCCCGGTTGTTTCGTTGGTAAAATAATATTTTTATTTATATCTGTGCGAATTTGATTTTCTAAAATTTTTGAAAACGTTGGAAGTATGCTTATTGAACGAAATTGAGATAAATCCTTAGGAATACTTACTTTGGAAAGGGGTGTGACAACAGCTTTTTCCAAATGTTAGGAAAATATTCTTGAAGAATACATTCATTAACTATATGTGTTATAAAATCAATAATATAGAGACAGCACAAGGAGATTAAAGGTATGTTAATACTCTCTGTGCCCGCAGCTTTACTTTTAATTTTTAATATAATTTGAAGAATATCATTGTCCGTTACAGTATTAAAAGTTAGCAAGGAATCCAGATTATTTATAGTGTTATATAGGTAAAAATTTATAAGATCGTTTTTTAGACAATTATTTGTTTTGGTTGAATTTATAAAGAATTTATTAAAATTGTTCGTATCTTTAAGAGTCTCTGGAATTTCTTTTGTCTTTATTGGTCTTACCCTATTAAGCTCTTTCCACTTATCTTTTAGACAGCTATTTTGAAATGTATACCTATAATAAGCTTCTCTAATTTAATTGACTTATTGACTTATTAGTTAAATTCCTCAGTGGTTTATAATAATCTCATTTGCTAGGTAGTTTACTAGATTTAAATTCACGAAATGTTTGTTTTCGGTGATCTATGGCTGAAGAGGTTTATTGATTAATCCAGTAAATTGTTAATAAATTATTAACCAGAGACGTATATAGTGTTATATACTTCCAACGTTTCGGTAGTATCATTTTAAGAATATAATAGCATCTGTTTTAAAATTATTACTCAGAAAAATACTTAGGGAAGTAGTAGAATGAAAGTAAAATATTCTTTCTATTAACATACATTTAAAATATCAAGTAGTTTCGATCTCATTAGGATGCTTAATATATTGAGAGTGTTTGAAATTATTTTTTATTGTTTTAGGATTATTATTTTATGATGCTTGTGAAAAAAAGCCAAACTTAATAAATTATTAAATACATATAGAACTAAGCACTTTAAACCTATAAATATAAATAAACGTAAAACATATTTTTGAAAACAAGCTTCTATTAATAAACTATTGAAGTAAAAAATAATAAAACTTACATGAACACAGAACTTAATAAATTTTGAATATTTTCTTAAAAGCTTGACGCTTTATTTCAAGTGTGATGAAGCCTGACGCCTCAAGCTTTTAATATAATGCTCCATTCATATAATAAAATAACTAGACTCTGAGGATCATTAAATGAGAGGCTTAAATGCAGCCGGACTTAAATCACCACTTTTGCATGAATAAATTAAATTAATTTTCGACAATATCTGGCTGAAAAACATTTTGTTTATATAAAGATTCGTAAAGGAACCTAATAATGTTGGCATATGTAATACGATACCTATATAACTCTCAATTAGTACCCTAGACTGATTTAATTTTTCTTCAGGGTAGAGTATCATAGTATCAAGAAAGAAAGAAAAGTAGGTCTATTTCTCAACAATCTTTATTAGTTTTTAATTAGCTCGACGCGTTTCGGTAATATACCATTTTCAAGAACTTACCTAACATTTTCATACCTGAAAGATACATGTATAAATGATAAAATTTGCTAGTAGAATAATAAAATTAGGTCACTCAGTAAAAGGCACAAAGCTGACAGGACACAAAGAAAAATAATTAAAACATTACATAAATGGCAAAAACACAACATTGAACAATGAAAACAAAAATAAATAAAATCTTTTAGGTTAGAAGCAATAGTGTTGACAGTGTCTAAGGTTAAAAAATATGTTACACAAGGTCATGACGTTATACTTTAAATAAGTTTGTGACCAGTGCTGCTTCTATAAACTGATTCCTTATCGGTCCATTAAGACTATTTGTGTTCTTGTCTAGATCTTCTTTCGCGATTTCAATGTACTCAAGAGCAGTAAGAGATGTTATGTAGCATTTTAAAGTTTTTTGTTATATCAAAACTATGTTGTTTTTCTGTTAAATGTACCCCAAATGCAGATCTATATCACACTGTAGGTAGTAAATTCCACTTTTCTGTAAAACAGGTATATTATCCTTCAGTTTGGAAAGTAAGTTACTCAAATTCTCAGGTTACTATGCAGGATATTCGCAATTTTTAAAGAAATTTTCCCCATATAACTTATTGAAGTAAATCTTGGAGGTTGCCAAGTTGTAATAGAATCATCTTGACTATTGCTAATATGTTTTTGAAAAGTTTTATTAATCAGCCAATCAATAAGGGCTTTTTCATAGCCGTTGATATATAATACTTCTCTCTTTATCTTAATCTTAATCACATGTCATTTTAAATCTAAAAAATATATACTTGCAGTATTAATATATTCACTGCTTAGTAGTTCCAGTCAAATAAAAAGCATATTCCACTTATATCATATTAATCAATTCCATAAATTGTTCACCAGGAACGTATATCGCTTTTCAAACTGTTAGCTTTTCGGTAGTAACATTTTAAGAGTATTAAAGGATCTATTTTAAAATTATTAGGATCTATTTAAAGAAACACTTAGAGGAGTAACAAAATGAAAATAAAATATTCCTTTGATGATGATACCTTTAAAATATCAAGTAGTTTCGATTTCGTTAGATTACGCTGTATACTGAAATTGTTATATTATTATTCTATGATGTTTGTGAGACAAAGCCAAACTTAATACATTACAGACACCTATAGGAGTATTTTATTAAAGACTTAAAAAATAAATGTAAAATATATTTCTGAAGGCAAACTTTTAGCTATAAACTATCGAACTAAAAAGAAAAAAAATAGTAACAGTTACATGAACACGGAACTTAAGAAAAATTAATTTTTCCTTAAAAGCTCGAGGCTTTATTTCAAGTTTGTCAGGCTCAAGTTTTTGTCATCATAAAATAAATGGAAAATTACTAGACTCCAGAGGTCACATTAAGTGAGAAACTTAAGTGCAGCAGGTTTTAAACCACCACTTTTGTATGAATAAATTAGATCAATTTTCGACAATATCTGGCTGAAAAATTTTTTGTTTAGATAAAGAATCGTAGATGTATGTAATACGACTTTACTTCTGTTGGTACAAAATTAACACTCAGTTAGTACCCTTAGACGGTTTACCTTAGCCAATTGCAGAAGAATTGTACTATTTTAGAGATGTTTCTGAGTATCCGTCGTGCAAAACCATGAATTATTGAATAAAAAAGCACAATCAACTTTAATTACTAAATTAATTCCTCAATTGATATTTAATTCATATGTTAATTGTTACTTAAAGAAGTAACATACTAAAAATAATTTCCTTATGAGTGGCGATACATTTAAAAAATCAGTTTTGATTTCATTAGGTTATCTGGCACATAGAAATTGTTAGAAAAAAATGTATTATTTTTATGGTTATCATCGAGGTTATCACCCTCATATGTTTATGAGAAAAAGCCGAACTTAATAAATGAATAGATGGATATAGAACTAAGCACTTAAACACATCTCATATTAAATATGAAAATATATATACTTGAACTAGTACCATATTCACTGCTTAATAGTGCTAGTCAAATGAAAAGCACACTCCACTTATAACATGTTGATCAATCCAATAAATTGTTAACCAGGAACGTATATCGCATTGTATACTTTTAGCTTTTCACTAGTATCATTTCAAAAATATTAAAGCAACTATTTTAAAATTATTAGAATCTTCTTACAGAAATAGTAAGAGAAGTAGTAGAATGAAAATTATTTCGATGACGATACATCCAAAATAATAAGTATTTTCGATTTCATTAGGTTACCAAGTATATTGAAAATGTTAGAAATTATTTCTCAATGCTTATAGAATTATTATTCTATGATGTGTCAGAGAGAAAGCCAAATCTAATAAATTATTAGATACATATTGGATTAAGCCTTTATTGTAAACTTAAAAAATAAACGTAAAATATGTTTTTAAAAACAAGCTTTTTTTATAAAGTATTGAACTAAAATGAACGCAGAACTTAAAAAATGAATATTATCTTAAAAGCTTAAGGCTTTATATCAAGTCTGATGACGTCTCATGCCGCAAGCTTTTAAGAAAATATTCAAAATTTCAGTATGCCACCATTTTGTTCTGCCATATTGGGTTTAATCAAAATTTTTTACCAAAATTTGAAGTCAAGTGGGGTAAGTCGTTTTTTTAGCTATGCCGCGAACAGACAGACAGAGCGACGGAATTGAAAATAATAATAGGAACGAATAAATTCTAATAGGATAAATGCTAGTGACCTTGAGACGTAAAGATCTGAAAAAATCTCGGAATTTAATTTTTTCACGTTTACAATACTTCCCTTTTAAGGAAGTAAAAAGTTGTTTTGTTGTTTCCCAACATTGCAATATAAGATATTTACTCCTATATAAGAGATGTACGATTTTTTTACTCCATGGTACATTATTGCATTATCACCGAAGTTATATAGGTATGCCAAATTGTAGCCCAACTGGATGCCAGCAAGTGCTTGAAAACTGGATTACAAATTTTGAACCGGAAAGACAGACATACGAACCGGAGAAACAGACATACGAAGAAAAAAGTTAAATAAAAGCCCGTAGTCAAATAAAAGGCACATATAAAATAATTGGACCATATTAGTATATCTAATAAGTAGTAGTAGTTCACTTGGATAATAAAAGCATGTAAGTCGCTTCATATATTTTTAACTTCTTGATGGTATAAAATTTGCCAATCCAGATAATGTGATCATTTATATTCAGCTTAACGCAAGTCTTTTAAAACAAATAAACACTTTCAGTAACTTTTTTTCAAAACGTTAACTTTAACGTTAAATTAATCGATGTAACGTAATCCTTTTTAGAGCGAAAGTCTGCTTAGTATTTACAAATATTTTGTATATATGTATTTTATGCATGTACATAAAATACAATCGTTTGAGTTTATATTTCTATACGTCTGCCATTATTCTAATATCTTATTTCAAAAAAATATATTGTTGTACATTTAAGATTGTTTATGACCTTTTTAACAACCCAATATAGTTATTCCATAAAAAGTTTTATGGATATTATCGTCTATACCGTATAATATATGAATAAAATTCCTGCTGAATTATCATTAAGTAGATACAAATCCTGTCTATCTAATGTTTTGTTCTATAATGGCTTGCTCTATAAAGCGGTGTGTTGCTGTAAAATGTGACATGCTTCGTGTAAATGTACTTAATTACGTACCAGCGATAACAAATATATGCAGGCTTGTCACCTTAACTCTTTAAATAAATTTATAAAAACCCTTAATAAATGAAAAAGTGAATATTTCATGCAAAGGAATTTAAAATATGTATATTTACAGAATGTTCCTAAATGTTATGACAAGTTCCGCATTTAAAAGACGTTTAAGCATTAAATTAATTAAATTTATTTCTGAAAATATAGGATACACCAAAATTAAGCTATTAACAAAGCAAAGGTAAATGTGTTTAAATAAAGCTCTTTTCGGAACTGTCAATATATAAAAATCAAACTGTTGAACAGTTCGAATAGATACAGACAAAAATGATTAGATATTTAGTAAGCTCAGCAATTGATGAGAAATTTCAAAATAAAAAAAATACTGATAGAACTTATTTAGCCTGGAGCCCACGATAATGATTTATTGCTGCGCGTCGGATAACATGATTAGTTATCATATTCTGATACCGCTCGTTGTGTTTCATATATTTGTTTGTCAACCAGATAAAGTAGAGCATAAAATAACTTGAATAACTAGACAGCAAAATACTCCTATTTCAGCACCTCTTGCTAATATTTGCAGATTTATTTGAGCTAAATATTTTTTCGCTATTTCGTTTTTGCTATAAATATATTGCAAGAGGGATTTTTCAGACATGGTGTTACGAGTTTACTTTTCCCATAACGATAATTTAAAATATTTTAGTGTATTTTGTTAAATATTATTAAATTAAAATCTAAATATTTACTTATTTGTTAATACTTGTCGGCGGATTAATATGTAATCCAATATGGTACTCATAATTTCAGAAACAAGTAATTTGACTAAAAATAATAATAATAGCTCTAATAATAAGAAATCTTTACCTTATTTGAACTGCTTTTATTGTATATTCCACAATCAAAATAAACACTTGAGATGGTAACAGAATAAAGTGCTCACTTTTCACTATAATAAAATATTTGGCACTGCTAAAGCACAATAAAACACAGGTTTCACAATTTTGTTTAAAATCCATTGGTCCAACAACATCACACTGGCACAATTAGTTTTCGATTTAGTGACAACGTAAAACTCCCTAGGCTTTCGACTCATCCTATAATTAGTACAGGGGAACTCCGGTACTCCATTTTAGGTCGTGACTGTTGACGTTTAGACCGTCTGGCGCATTTTTGCCGATTTAATTAAAATAGTGTAATTCCCTTTAAAAATAGGTGACAAGTAAGTTTCTTGTTCCTATAGGCTAGACTTGCCTGATTTATTTTGAAGAATTACGGAATAAAGAGCACTATTTGCCAAATTTTGAACTTGAATATTCCTCCAACACACTTCAAGGCCATGCTAGATCTTCGGTAAGCCATTTTGTGGTATTTTCATTCTGCAACAAAGAAAATGTCTATTAATAAGTAAAATCTATTTGGACTTATTTTAAATATAACTTTAGGAAGTATAACTAAGGAAATTTTTGTGTTTTGAAATAAGTTAATTCTTTTTAGGTCTTATTCTTCGTATTCTTCATGCTCTTCGTATTTTTCTCTTTCTTTTAGTTTTCTTCCTGCTGCCATACTCGTTTTCTCGAACGAGCCCCTCTCTGACTGGATTTATATTAGGATCCAGAAAAGACTTAAGTTGAAAGTTTAAGCAAAGGATGATATAATTAAAATCTACGTACCTCCAGAAGTTTGTGTTGCCTCATCCTGGGGCTGCCTTATGGAATAATTTGCCTTCAAATTTATTAGCCCCGGACATACAAGGTCAGAGCCTTCCATATTTTAATAATAAAATTGAATTGACTTTCTGTGTCTCTGATACGAGAATATTTTTCGTAAACTACCGACCCGAATACTAAGTTAATAATACTGAAGATATTTTCTTATATTAAGATTTATAGAATTTAAATTCACTACGAAATGTTCATAAATCTGTAAAGGGTATTTATTTTAAATCACTTTTAAATATACGAAAACCGCCTGTGAACCCACGTATATACGTATATGCAAGGGCATTTAATTAAACGTTAGGTATTAGGCTTAGGTAGGCTTAGGTTAAAAGTGAGTGGATCAAACCGACCCTCCACTGCGACTCTGTGGTTTATTGTGGCTCACACCTATGTTTACACTTCCCTAAGTCCTCAATGAGTCTTATTATTGCCTTTGGGGAGGTATTGTTCAAGTCTCGGGCAGTAGGATATCTTTACCCAAAATAGACAACCTGATCCTGGCAGCTGCCGGGCATTCACATAGCACATGTCTGGCTGTCTCGTCATTCTCCATACATAGGCGGCAACCGGATTCGTCTTCAAGTTCTTAGTCCACAATGGCCAGTGTATAGGCCTACTGCTGTTTTGAGCTTAATTTTATTCATTTTTAACAGACTTTCTCTTATCCTCTTCTTCATAGGAAGGGGGATAAATGCCTTTGCATGGGACAGGCCTGGCAGTCCAAGCCAATCTTGTCTCTGCTCCTTTCTTTGCTAGAAGGTCCGCAGACTCATTTCCCTCCAAACCTGCATGTCCTGGTATCCAAATAAGAGCGATTTTATTGTCGCTCCCCAGGCCAGCAAGTGCCTTTTGGCAGTTCCAGACTGTTTTGGATGTACAATGACTCGCTTCAAGTGCTTTAAGGGCCGCTTGACTATCCGAGGATATTTTTATCGTTTTATGTGTTGTTTGTTGATCTTGCAACATTCTAACACACACTTCGATAGCATGGACTTCTGCTTGGAATATCGAGGTGTTATTTCCCAGGCTTACCGATAGACCCCATGTATTCCAGCTCCTACACCTTTATTGGTTTTGGAGCCGTCTGTGAAGAGACATAGCTCTCCTTTAAGTAGATCAGATTTATTTTGATCCCACTCCTCTCTCCCTGGGAAGATAACGGAGTAGGGTTGCTGTGCACTAACAGTTTTTGGTAGCAGGTTTGATGACATTTCCAACATGTAGTGGTTTTTCACAACTTTCAACATGTTGGATGATTCCATGTGACTCGTGCTATCCACCATGCTGTTAGTAACATGATGGAGTCTGTCTGTTGTCCTCATTGCTTCCCCTTCCACAAATAGGTGGAGTGGTGGAAGTTTCAAAAGGAGCTCCATGGCCGCTGTCGGAGTGGAGTAAATCGCTCCTGTAATTGACAGGCAAGCCTGTCTCTGCAGTCCACTCAGTTTGGCTTAGGCAACACTTTGTTGTCCCTTGCTCCATCAGGCTACAGAGCCATAAGCTATCATTGGTCTTATGACCGTTAGGTACAGTCAATATAGCTGTTTTGGTCTTATACCTCATAAATTCCCGCAGATTGTACGGCAGGTCCACAGGGATAGTTTAGCTTTCTGAACTATTTTATTCAGATGAGCATTCCAGTTCAGCGTTTTATTCAGGATAATTCCCAAATATTTCACTTCAGCTGAAAATGGTATCACCTGTCCCCTTAAGAAAGGTGGTCGGAGTCTCTCCAGATTCCTTTTCTTTGTGAAGGGGACTAATACCATTTTTTTAGGGTTGATAGACATCTCTTCCCTCTCACACCATGTTAGTGTGGTGTTCAGTACTTCCTGAAGGGTTGCTGAGATTTCCTCTTCAGCCTTTCCTTTTACTGTGATGACTAGATCATCGGCGTATGCCTGCAGATTAACCTCCCACAGCCGAACCATAGAGCCAGCAGATTGTCCACCAGTAGTGATCACAGCAAGGGCGATAACACTCCTCCCTATGGACACCCTCCAGCAGCTCTAAAGCTCACTGTCTCGTCCTGTAGAGATGTTGTTATTTTCCTGTTTTCAAGCATTGCCTGTATCCAGCCACATATAAGGGGTTCTACCCCTCTTTCAGTAATTGCATCATAGAGTGATCCAGAAAGGGCATTGTTAAATGCTCCCTCGATATCTAAGAATGCAGCAACTGCAATCTCCTTGTTTTCTAGAGAGTTTTTTATGCTCTCAACAAAATTATTGCGAGCCAGTTCTGTTGATTTGCCCGTTTGGTAAGCATACTGAGGCTCACTCAGCGGATGCCGCCTAAGAGCTACGTCCTTGTTGTGCTCATCGAGGATTCTCTCCAGGCTTTTCAACAGAAAGGAGGTTAGACTTATTGGTCTAAGCGAACTTGGTAGAGGATCATTTCGACACACTTTAGGTATATATGTTACCTTAGTTGCAGACCATCTGGCCGGTATATAATTCCAAGCCAGACTTGCTCTTAGTAGTCTTGTTATGAAAGGAAGGAGTGCGTCCAACCCGTTTTGTATCAGAGCTGGAAAGACTCCATCCTCCCCAGGCGATTTGAGAGGCCGAAAGGAATTTACGGCCCTTTGGACCGCCCTTACTGTAATTATTTTGTTGGCAGTCAGCCAATCATCTCTGTGAGGTCGTTTGTGTCGACTTACGAAATGGAAAGTTGACCGACTATCTATTATCAGGTTACCTGGGAAGTGATTTAGTACTAAAAGCTCCAAGGTTTCTTTCCTAGAGCCTGTAAAGGTTCCGTCTGGCCGTTTTAGCGATCCCAGTTCCAGACTCTGGCACTGGTGGGTATATCTGATATACCCTCACAGAACCTTTTCCAGGAGTCTGTTTTGGCTTTCTTGATTGCTTTATTGTAGTTTGTTAAAACAGTTCTATATTGGTCCCATTCACCTGATATTTTAGCTCGATTGAACAGTCTACGAACTTCTTTCCTTAATTTATTCAGGTTATTATTCCACCAAGGTATATTTCTATTGTCTTTTTTAACCTTCAGTGGACAGTTTTCGTGATATGATGAGATTATGGCGGTTGTAATTTGGTCCGTTACAAACTCTAGTTGTTCACCATTATTGATTGAGGTAGACGCGTGGCAGAGATTGGATTGCAGAGACATTTTATAGCCATTCCAATCTGTGCTTCTGTGCCTGGGGCCTACTATAATATCAAACCGGATGTGTCTATGATCTGAGCACGATGGTTCAGGTGACACCTTCCAGTCAGAAATTTTATTGCTAATAAAGCTTGTACTATTTGTTAAATCGAGAACCTCTCTCCTAACTCTAGTAACAAAAGTTGGTTAAGACCCCGAGTTATTTACAACGAGTCCCTCTCCTATTAAATAGTTAAAAAGTGACTCACTTCTTTGGTTGATGTCCATGCTTCCTCATGCTACATGGTGTGCCTTTCTTCTTAATAGGTTTCCTGCCTGGAAAGGATTTGCCTTTCGCAGACTGGGTAGTCTGTTTAGCGTCGCTTCTTTGACCTTTTGAAGATCCAGCTACAGATTCCTCGAGAGGCAGCTTTTTGCCTCCTCCTTCGGCTGCAGTCTGGTTTGCCTTCTTTGCTTCCCGCAGCCCTCTTTCTCTTGGGCGAAATGTGACTTGCCCAAAGCCAAAGTATCGTCTGTAGTCCATACTTTGTAGTGCTTCCATGGAAGCGTCATCGATGGCGAAAGTCCAAGTTTGGTTTGGTCATGGTTCATCTTCCTCAGAACGAGAAGCACATCCTCCGCCGACAAACTTATATCAGGCGAGTCGTCCGGAATCTTCCGGTGTGTATATCTATACCACGCAGACTTGAGACTTAGGAAGGTCTTTCCCCTTCACAAACTTGACCTTTGCGCCCTCTGCCAGTTGAAATTGCTTAGCCGCATCTTCCAGCCAATTCAGCCTATTTTGGTCTGCGCAGGTTAGTTATAGCTAGCCAGGCCTTATTGTACAGGCCTGGAATTTTACCTGCGGACTTCCTTCTGGGATCCGCCGAACAGCGCTCAGCACCTCCAGGCGCAGGGCGTTCAGCTGATCCCTGGTAAAAGTGTTTCTGGGGTGTTCAGGATGGACCAAACCGGCTCTGGACCCCCGAGCAACAGCCCCATATGTGCCCGCCCGAGCCCTCTTGTTAGAAGACTCAGGAGTGCTACCATCTGACGTCAGGCGTTTGCTGCCACCTGCAGCACCGGAATCGGGTTTTTCCGACTCTGGCTGCAGGTTTTGTTCGGAGCGTTTCACCACTGCCTTCGGAGGTTTATCCTCTTCTTGCTGAGGTGTCTGCTTCGTTTGCAGCACCTTCCCTAAAGCGGTGTGATATGGTACACCATTCTTTAGGAGGTTGGACAACTTCTTCTGTAAACATCGAGGAAGTGGTTTTCTTTTCAGTTTGAGACTCCCCTCATCTTGAGCTCTGTTTCCATCTTTAACCTGGTATGGAGATTTTAAGAGTTCCCTCTCCTGGTTAGATGAAATTGCTTCTGTTGATGGCAAGACATCTCTAGCCATCATTGTTGATGATGGTGTAACAACTTCCATAGCCTCCACCGAGGAAGATTTTTGTCCAACCTCAGGTGTTGGCAGGATCAGCTGATCCATCGCCGTGGTTTGTTCTCCAGTTGCCTGAAGATCGAGAGTTTGACCCCCCTCGTTTGGGTTTTCTTGGCTCATATTTTTTTCCATACGAGTCCCACGAGTAGCTAGGGAAAGGTTGGTCCACCACGGCAGAGCCCCGCATTACCGTGGCAAGGCAGTTTTTCTCTGGGAGGTCGCCCGGTATCCCAGAGGCCCCGTTTACGACACGTGATTTGGACTCAGATGCCATCCATTCCTTGGCACGGGTACACATACCTTAGATTAAGCCCTGTGTCCCTCTTAGCTTCGAAGCTCCAGACTTGGCCCCTTATCAGTGAGACCCTATGGTCACCATAAAGAACGCACCCATAAGAATCCCCAGGAGACTCCTACTAAGCCCCACCACTAAACGACAAAGTGTGGAGACCGCGGGGGATAGTAGGTATTATTAGGTATTAGTTATCGTTGTTAACTTTTCTGCCGTAAATAATTTGAAACAATTATGAACTAAAAATCTTTAATCTATCGAACATATGTTTCTATTTACACTGTATGTCGCTAAGAATATCAAAATATATAAATATATAAAATAAAAATACTCTGTTTTTATGGTGTACTTTATGCGATTGATTTTGAGGGCGACTCACTATTATTTGATTGCATGTACCTGTGTATTGAATTATATATTACACACACACACACACATATATATATATATATATATATATATATATATATATATATATATATATATATATATATATATATATATATATACAAAAAAATAAAAATCTATAAACCAAGCGTAATTGTACGAATTAGTGGGAGTAAAATAACGATGGATTTAGTAATTAAATTATTATAACTTTGGTCATACATTTTGTGGTATTTCATTTCTTTAAAATACGTTATTTTCACGTTTTGTATTTAGAGCTATATCTACCTTACCGTAGGCCCGATATCAGGATGGCTCCCTTTTAGAAACTTGTTCTAATAAATTGTTTTAGTATACCCACACCACTCACCGGCAAATAAGGCTAGCATGGTATTTATAGGGTCAGAAGGTAGGTGTATATTTCTTTAGAGTTTTGGGACTGCATACTTGGTCTAAATATTTGTGCGATTGCCATCTACAGTTTTATTGTAAGGAAAAATTAAGTTACCCTGTTATTATTCCTTTTTTCTTACAACGGGACATTTTATTTTTATTGCTGCATCTTCTGTTACCCTATCAGGCGAAACTCCTATAAATCCATACTCCTTTAAAATAATGAAACCAACACGTTTTACATTTATGTTGAGTTAATGTTTTTTAGCTCACTTAAAACATATTTTTCCAAATGTCTTCCTCTTTTCATGGCAGGGGTATCAAATTTTTTGGAAACGCCCATAATTTGTATTACCAAACTACCATTTGTTGCTTTGCATTTAGTAGACTTATATAGTTTTGAAATGGTTAGGCCGTTAGGTCGAATATCTCATTTTAAAAATTCGAATTAAAAACAAAAAATAGCTTTTTCTGTGTTTTATCGACCTCCTTAAACTAACTTTAACAATTTTATAATAGATTTAGATAACATCTTTTCTTTTTTATACCCTACAGTAGACGATATAATTTGCTTAGGCGATTTTAACATTAACCTATTAAGTTTGGAAAATCCCTTAACTTCTTTTTTTGAAGATTATAACTGCCATCAAATTATAAATGAACATACCAGGATAACTGCTAATTCAGTTTCTTTGCTTGATGCAATTTTTGTTAGTGACACGTCTTTGGTAAAAGAATCTGATACAATAGCAACCGATAATATTTCGGATCACAAAATGGTTTATTGTAGCCTTGACTTATATAAAAAACCTGCAGAGCCTACTTTTATTCGATACAGATGTTTTAAAGATTTTAATTCTAATAATTTTTTACAAGATATGCGTAACTTACCGTGGGACAATATTTTATATGAGAAAAATATTAACAACAAAATCAAGCTACTTAATGAATTTATACTAACACTATTTAATTTCCATGCTCCTATCAAAGAAGCGAGAATTACGAAATCTCGAGCACCTTGGCTTTCTGCTAATCTTAAGATATTTATGAAACAAAGAGATACTGCTCTTCAGAAATTTAAACGTACAAAGAACAATGATGACTGGCTAATCTATAAGCAAATGAGAAATTTTACACTATCCATGGTTAGAAGAGAAAAAAAAATATATTTGAATACTTTGTGTTCTGAAAAAAACTCCCGTAAAACTTGGACGGCTTTAAAAAATTTTAATATAACCTCTAACAAGAATAGGTGTATACCCAAAAATATATCGAACCCGGATGATTTAAATAATTTTTTTGGGGCGTTTTTACAAAATATTTCGAATTGTGATAATAAAATACGTTATTATAACCAAAACAGCTATAATAATAATTTAAACTTTACTTTAAATTTGGCAGAAATATCAGATGTTCATAAAATATTAAACAATATCAAGACTAACGCCACAGGAATTGATGAAATATCACCTTTAATGTTAAAATATTGTAGTCCGTTTATTGACAAATTTATTACACATATAATTAACTCTTCTATAGAATCAAATTACTTTCCAGATCCGTGGAAAAAATCAATAGGAAAACCATTATCTAAAGTTGGCAGTCCCAAAAATTTTAATGACCTGAGAATAATAAGTATTTTACCTACCCTCTCTAAAATTTATGAGAAAGTGTTATATAACCAAGTTTATGAGTTTTGTGTAATAAATAAAATAATTCCTGATAGCCAGTGTGGTTTTAGGAAAAAATTTAGTACTTCTGTAGCCTTAACAAACGTGATTGATGATGTTGTCCGCGCCAGTGATAAAAGACTTAACAGTGTTTTGATATTATTAGACTTTTCTAAGGCGTTTGATACTATCAATCACAAACTTCTTGTTTCCAAGCTAAAATATTATGGTTTCCAGGAGGATTCGTACTTAGTACTTGCCTCTTATCTTTCTAATCGTCACCAGAAGATATTTTCGGATAATAAGTATTCAAAAGAAATTAAAATTAAATCTGGTGTACCTCAAGGCTCAATTCTAGGCCCATTACTATTTTTGATTTATACTTCCGATATTCTAAAATCTTTAAATCACTGTAAGGTTCAAGCATATGCGGATGATACACAGGTTTATTATTCTTTTGATTATGATGATTTTTTTGAGTCGGAGACCTGGATTAATGAAGATTTAAAAACATTAACAAAACTTGCTGGTGAACATAACCTAACACTTAACCCTTCAAAATCATATCTTCTATTATTTGGTAGCAAAAATAAAGTAGAATATCTTAAAAATAATATTAATATTACCATTAATGACATAAAACTCTCAGTGCTCGATAGTGCAAGAAACTTAGGCGTTATTATTGACAGTGATCTAAGATTTCGAAATCATTTGAAAAAATTAATTCAAAAGTCATACCTAACCTTGAAAATCCTATATAATAATAGACATGTTTTAAGTTTTAATTTAAAAAAAATGCTTTGTGAGTCGCTAGTTCTCTCAAATTTTAATTATGGTGATTTTGTGTATGGATATTGTTTGGACATGAATGGTAAGTCCCGAATTCAAAGGGTTCAAAACGCCTGTGTTAGATTCATTTTTGGGCTTAGAAAGTTTGATCATATATCTCGATATTACTCAGATTTGAACTGGCTAAGAATGGATTCGCGCAGGCTTCTTCATTTTAGTACTTTTTTAATTAAAATTTTGAATGAACCTGATGCCCCTTCATCTTTACGTGACCGTCTTATTTTCCGGAGTAATGCTCATTTAGTTAATATTCGTCATAGTTATAGATTAACAATGCCTCAACACCAAACTGCCATTTTCCAGCGATCATTTTCTTTTCAAGCGGTTACTTCCTATAATTCATTACCTACTGATTTAATCAACTTGAATCCTAATATGTTTAAGAGTAAATATAAAAACCATCTACTAGCAACGCAAGGTAATTGAAACATATTTTTTATATGTTGTTCAGTATGTGAGCGTCCATCGGTCCGTCCCTTGTTCCATTGTTTCATTGTCTATGTTTAAATAAAATCAAAATGTACCCGTAAGTTTGATAAATATTTTTATTTTTTATATATTTACAGTTTTATACAGTTAGCTGCCATTAAAATTATTAATTAATTATTTATTAATTTTTTCTAAATATATCATTCGTTTTAGCATGGTTCAGTAGAGTAGCTCTTTAAAGCTAGACTGCGCCATGTAGAAACGAAATAATTTGAATTAGAATAATGAAGTATTTATATCCATATGTTAATTTCCACCTTCTGTAATATAAAGGCATTATTTATTTATTTATTTATTTAGGCGCCCATAACGAAGCTCAAACTATAGCGAGTCCTGACTCTGAGTATATAACTTATTCCAATACATGCACACTTGATTAATTTAATTTTGGATCCTATTTGGGATAAAACGGGTCTTTCTCAATAACAAGCAATGGTGGTAGGTGCTGCTTCTTCTGCTCGACGATGTAACCACATCAGAAAATCCATAGCGTGTTTGCATTTTCTGGCAGCTGGCATTTGACCTCTTCAACCATCTCGGTGTCTTCATTAATGACGGCCCTAACTGAGTATGGCTTTATTCTAACTTTGTGTTCGGGGCATATTCCGGCCTTCGCAATACATCTGCTACCTTTGTAAAAATACATATCAGCATTTAAAAATATAAAGTATATTAGACGCCTGGTATATAATTTTTAATGATCCTATTATACATTATACATACACAACCATAACTTTTGGAAAAACAATTTATGATAAAAAATTGTTTTTAAATCATAATAAACTATTATCAAATTAAAAAAATCACCAGATTAAATAATAAAGTTTTTTTCGATTAGTGAAAACTTGTTTATATAATTTCTAAAGTTTCAAGTTTATCGATGTTTTAGCCATATTTAAAATAAATAATAGCTATCATGTTTTACATGGGAAGAAGCGCCAAAATGTCTACTTTAAGCCAAAAAAAATCGGCTCGATAGCTTAATTAGGTAAGAAGGTATACGAGGGGAAACAAAAAAACACGATTTTAAAAAAATAATAATTTTTCAATTTTTTTGTAAATAAAAAAAGTCGAGACAGCAAAAAAAGTAATATTTTGTGATTTCGTATGTACAATGATCCATTTAATAAAATGAGGTATATATCGATGTGTTCTAACGCCAAAGAAAAAAAATCGAGAAGGAAGCGACTTTTGCCCCGTTTTTTACTCCACTAATTCGCTCAATTTATGAGATTATAAAATCCAACATAAATCAACAATAGCAGACATGGTGTCTAATTTCCGCGTGAACACATTTTGTTTTTGGTGGAAAAATTAACCTCGCGAGTCTGATATAGCACCGACTGGGCTCAGGGACCTAGGACTGATAACACAGGGTTATGCATCAGATGCGCAGCGTGAATACACGTTTTGGTCATGGGCTCCAGAACTATATTTTTAAGAGTAAAAAGTGTTAATTTTTCTTCGATTAGCCTCAATATGTATTTTTCTTAAATTAATAAATATTATATAAATTACCAACTTGATGACTATTATTTCATAATTATTTGTTATATTTATAAAGAATATGTAAGTATTTAGGGATCTCGGTAGATTCATAAAAAATCGCACTGTATTAAAAAATAAGAAACAAAATAATAATATATAAAATGTATGTTACCATAGTTTACATATTTGTGCTATCAAGCAAACTTTTTGCAAGTTTTCGTTTCAAGGAATAGGTTAAAAAAAAGCCTGTTTCATGTTTGTGAATGCGGCCAAACACAAAATGGTAATATACGTAATTTTCGATACGTCAGATGGTTAAAAAATGACAAGGGTTCGACGTGCTCAAATAGTTAGAATCGGTATCGAAATAAACATAACACTGTATTTTTTATTCTAGTCTATGTCTGCAAAATCGTATTATAACAGTCAAACATCAACAAACGAGAAAAAAATTATATGTGCCTGCAAACTAAAATTAGATAACGAACGCAGGGTAATGGTATCGTACCAAAAATGTAATTCAATTGAATTATTAATCAAATCTATTAATTATTGTCGCTTTTAGGTATATAATGTATTCGTATTGTTGTTTTTAAAAATCGGTTTACGTTTGGTATATTTAAATCTTTATTCAACATGGCTGACTGAACTATAAAACTCTGTTGTTCTAATAAATTAAACTTTTGTCATACATATATTTTCACAAACAAGAGAAAGGAGAACCAGACATCTACTATATATAATCCAGTATAGTATGTCAAATAACTTTTATTTGGCAGCATAGATTGCGCTTCTGCGATACAAACCTACAACCATACAAAACTATTCTTTATCAAAGTTTCTCTTATGGCTTTAGTTTATACTTCTATGAAAATTCCCAGGTTATATAAACCAAAATTCACTTTAACTCACTGATATGTTTTACCTTTGTTACTTTTGTTGTCTCTAGTTCGCATAAGTTGTCCTATTTTTGTTCCAGTTTAGTTTCTTCCTTTTTTTAGTTCTATGGATATTTAAAATCTAGTTTTTAAATATCCATAAAAATACTTATAAATCTTATTCTTTTATTTAAAACGTGTTTGTGAAAACGTACAAATGATGGATTGTAACTCGTAGCGGAAAATGAGAAGCTACTTGTATCTAAACCAGGTCATTGAGTTCTTTGTTTTCTTAATCTGTTGAAACCAGTGGTTTTATAATTAAAACACTTAGATTGTTGATGGACAATGTTTAAATCATTTGGGGGGTAGTTTAGTACCGTTGTATACACTAAGCGGTGTAAGGGGTCGCCAATAGACCAAAGAGGGCAGGGCGCGGGCACCCGGTATCCGGAGCTGACTGGACCTTCGTAAGAAGGAAGTATTGTAATCGTGAAAACAATACCGTCCGAGATTTTTACTGATCTCTGCGTTTTAGGGTCACTGGAGCCCGAACAACATGTTCTCACAATTCTGTGGGTCTTCGGTCTGTCTGTACGCATCATAGCTCAAAAACTACTTATCCGAATAACTTCAAATTTTGGTCAAAAATCAAGGGTCATATGAGGTTGAAATGGTTACATTTTGGTAAAAACTACAATGTGGCGGAACAAAATAGCGGCATTGAAAAAATCATTATTCAGAAATTACTTATCGAAAGAACTCCAAAATTTGCGCAAGCTTAAAGGGGGATATAGGGATAGACAAGTTTTTTGTGTAAATCGATGATGTCGAAACAAAATGGCGGTCTAATAAAAATGTTAAAAAATTCGGTGCCATAAAACTACTTATCCAATTGGCTTGAAATTTTTGCACAAAAATCAAGTGTTAAACATGGATAGGCTGGTAAAGTTTCGGTGCAAACCATTTTTGTCAAAATGGCGGCCTAATAATATATTATTAATATTCGTTAAAATTCCATTTAATGGTATAATGGAGGAAAATAATAAGACTATTTATAGACTACGTAAATAATGTTATGGAAAATAAATTATAATATTAATAATAAATAATTTAAAAATTAAAAAAAAATTAAATCCGTAAGTTGGTTTTACCCAGAATATGTACAGTATATATGTTACCGTGAAGGTCCGAAATTGGGGAATGTCGATATGCATCGGTGAATATCGACACCAAATGAGTTGGTGAAAGACGAAACATTTACTAATTTTATTATAAATTCAGACTTTCACATGTGTATGGCGACACACACAAATGAGCTCCGGTCAATGTCGGAAACGACAGGTTATAACTGGCTTTTTAGCAGTTTCTTTGGTTCAGTCCTGTGTGGACTTGTCGTCAGTCTTACGCAAGGTTTAATTCTGTGCTTGTAATCTTGCTAATTTAATTTTGATATATAGTTATTATAATTTCTGTTCAATGGCTACTACGTTGAATCTTAATCAGTTTTTTAAATAGTTAGATATCCTAATTGGAAGTAAACAGGAAGACAATTGTTTTTATTTTTCTCCAGAAAGGTACTCTAAAATCGTTTTTGAAGTAATGTCTGCTAAAAATCAGTGCAGTACACCTTTGGACTACAGAAGTTTAAAACATTTTGACATTTTAAAAGTTAGTGATGAACAAAAGTTAATTATGCTATGAAAAACAGGAGAAACGAATATCCAGTATTATTTTACAAATGAAAAGTTGTTTGATATACATTCCGAAACTCACATAAGAACAGGCCAGGGAGAAAGAACACGAATGCTTAAAGAATTGCAAATCAAATACAAAAATATTACTTATGAAGTTGTAATGTTATTTAAATTTGTTTAAATAATGTCGAATGAAACACAGCGCTCCTAAAAAAGATATTGTTGTAAAATCAGTGGTCAGTTCGAACTAAACTCCAGATGTCAAGTCGATTTAATAAATTTGCAATCACACAACGATGGGGATTACAAATTTATAATGGTATATCAAGATCATTTAAACAAGTTTGTCTAATTACGACTATTACAAACCAAAAGAGCGGAAGAAGTAGCATATCATCTTTTTCAATTTTTTTTTAGATTTGGTGCTCCCGTTACGTTTCATTCGGATATGGCAGAGAGTTGAGCAACCGAGTCATATCTGAACTGTGCGCTATGTGGAAAGATGTTAAAATAATGCACGGAAAGCCTTTTCACAGTCAAACACAAGGTTCAGTCGAAAGAGCCAATTAGGACAAACAAAATATGTTGACTGCATGGATGCACAATAAATATTCGAAAAAATGGTCAGAATCATTCCAATTCGCCAAAAACACAACTTTTCATGAAGGAATACGCCAGAGCCAATAGGAAATCCTGTCCAAAAAAAGGTATAGCATCTTCGTATCATCCTTGCGGGCAAATCACGAACATTGAAAAAACAACTAGAAAATTACATCAATAATTTTGAAGAAATCTTGGATTGTGACCATATTGATGACCATGTTTTAAATGATAGCTATATAGATGACCAAAATATCACTGGAGCCAATCCACAGTCTTTGCCTCACTTCTTCGCGTTTACATTTCAAGCACCGACTGATGCACAAACCAGCACGTCTTTATCTCGAGCACCGAAAAAACAAAAATGTTGCGAACCTCAAACAAAAAGTTTCCTCCGGCTCAAATTGGTGATGCCGTAAGAATTAAAGCCCTTGACGTCGACAGTGGTCGTACAGACCCACGAAATGTGTTAGCGATTGTTGTTGGATTAGAGAATTTAGACTTTTATAAATTAGCAAACAAAAATGGTACCTTGAAGCAACTTTTTACCCGTAATCAATTTGCAGTTTGTAAAGAAAAACTACTTTCCATGGATGAAGTTTTAAGTCAAGAAATGTCGCTAAGAGAATCAGCTTCTGCTAACTCAAAAAATGGAGGGCAAGGCTATACACGTTGTAACTGCAAAAGAAATGTTCCACGGCTAAATGTAGCTGTACAAGCAAGGAACTCTTATGCAATTTGAAGTGTCATAGTAGTTTAAGTTGTTGCAATGAATAAGACTGTCATATATTTTCATTGTTTTTTTCTACATTTCAGTTTAAAAAATAAAAGGTATTTATATACGTTTGTTACATTAATATTACTTTGTTGTGTTTGTTTTAAGTTTAAAACTTTCTTTATGTTTATTGAAAAATCTTTTAATACATGAAAAAGAACCTTTAGAATTTTATTTTTGTTTTCATAAAAAAATGTTTGTTTTTAACGTACACCATGTCTATGATGAATGTTGACATTCGCTGGTATAAGTTAGAAATATTGATACCAATATTTCAGACATACGCCAAGTAACTTAGTGAATGTTGACATTTACCGGCGTATCTCGACATTCACCGGATTTCGGACATTTACAGTAACATATTTCGTGTTACTGGCTTAACCAAATTTGTAAACTACTCCTTCTATAAAAAAAAAGGTTCAAAACGAGGGAAGTTCTGGGTAAAACTACGACAGGCGGCGCCTATTTTTATTTTTTTGCGATGCTGATGATGACTAATTTGAAAATGTTCGCCTAGTGCCGAGCGATCACTTATAGAATGCAATAAGCGTTGTTTAGCCGCTAGTTTAGCTGAACGTCAACTTAGCGACCATCTGACACTATTACACCTTTTTTTATTCGATTAGAGGAGCCTTTTTGCTTTCATTTTATGTTTTTTTTTTCGTGCATTGATAGTGCTGACTTCGCCCACTTCTATGTTGTTAATTTTTAATATCTTTTATTAAGATAGTTGAATTATTTGTTAAAAATTATTGTTAATTACGAAAAAAATTAGTGTATTTAATTATGTCTAATCTTGGACAGCTCTGCATTAAACCATACGACTTATATGTTAAATATAATTAGTGGTTACTTTTCTTGAAAATGTGAAAGAAGCCAATTACAAAGATATTGTTAGCCAAGTATTTAACGCTTATAAAAGAATGTGATGTAACATATCTCTAAAAATTCACTTTCTGAACTCTCATCTCGATTTCTTCCTCGAAAATTTAGGGGCAGTAAGTGACGAACATGGGGAACAGTTTGATCAAAACATTCCTGCTATGGAAAAATATATAAAGGGAAACGAAATGTCAGTTTGTTTGCTGATTTTTGCTGGACAATGTTAAGGAATACCCCAGAAACAAACCATAGACATAAACATCTCTCATTATATTTTGGTAGAAAACAACAAGGCCAATATTTGTTTACCAGCGACCCATCAAAATTTGCTGTTTACGAACCTTGAGCATTTTAACCTGAATTCGTCTGATTTAAATCAGTATTATGAATGTGCAAGTTTATCTTGCACTTTCTTGACTCTGTCGTAGTTCATCGTTCTTCTTAAACTCAGAATTAATGTTTCAATATACTCTTAGAGTATAATTCAAAGTATATCTTTGTCCTGTAAAATAGTATTTAATTTCTCTTTATCTCTGTACTCGTCGGGATTCAATAGAAAGCCTGGGAGCTTCAGAATCGCTAATCTAGAAGGGAAATTCCCGGAAATTGATAAATGTCCCATTTTCGGTCAAAATTTGAATGATAATAACTCTCCAGCGTTCATATATTCCTCGGCTCTAGTCTCGCTTGTTATTTTTTAAACTGCAAATAATAACTCCATTTTTCGCCATTAACTCGTTACAGGATAAAAGTTTTACGGATTTTCGGTGGGTACAAATTGCTTGATCGTTTGTTTTGTTTGCTTATCCTCTTTCAGTTAATGTTTAATTAGGCCTGTGTAAATATGTTTCGTTTAAAAATCAAGGCTATTTTTAAGGAAACCGATTTTCTACTATACAAAATAGAAACAGCAAGATATTTAGACGTTTTTATTTTTATATTGCAAATTAATTCTTGGACTCAAAAATTTATCTGACGGTGTATGTTTTATTGAGGTTCTGTATATATACAGAATAAAATGTCGAGTCAGGTTTTTTCTCCTAAAGTTTGACAAGTTGCATAAAACTCCTCAGACAATAAGTTATAATTAGATATAACTGTTTTTGTAATCTGAAGACTCTATTAAAAATTGCTTTTTTACAATATAACAAGTAAATGCAAAAGTTCCAAAGGCGGGATCGCAACTTTTTATAATTAATTTACCTCTGGAAATACTTTTGTAATATTAAAAAAAAACATCTAGATATTTTCATTCCTAATACCTAAAAGTATTGGTATTATAGCAAAACTTAAATAAATATATAATTAATACACTGACTGAAAGGTTCAAAGGTGTACTTTAGCAAAAAAAAATTTATAAGAGATAAATAATGTGAAATTTGAACTGCTAAAGAAGAAAAAATTGTCAAGTTTAAAAAATAGCGGCGTAAGATATTTTTTACAAAATACTAATAGTAATTACGCCACAATTGAAACTCAATCAAATCATTAGAAAGAATATAGGTTAAGGTTGTTATTTGTTTTGATTTTGTGTAAAGAAATCCTAAAATGTTTGTGATATTGAGTAAATTAATTAGTGTTATGTGGAAATAGGTTCCTGAATGCCTAAAGTCAGCCGAGTATTGAAGTAAGTATCGTGCGAGTTGATTTAAAAACAAAAAAAAACAATAAATAACAAAATGTACCAAAAATCAAGACATTAGGACCCTTATATTAAGTACACAGGAAGATACATGACAAAACAATAAAACGTGACTGAGGGATTAATTTCCCCCAAACTACCCCGTACACATATTATGTTTGTTTAAAAAATCCCCCTTAGCAGATTAGTGCTAATTAAATCAGTTGCAAAATGCATGGTGTTAATAAATTGAAAAACATGGTGGCAATGTCACTGATGTGAGTTATATTGATTCCGTCGATCTGTTAGCGTTATTCTGGAGTTTCGTTGCGTTTTATTCTAGTGTTTATGGTTTTTGTGGACAATTAAATACTATTTACAGCCTCATAATGACTAAACAGTACACTATTTGTAGTCAGATGCGAGCTTTTAAATCCCGCCAATTTTAGGTTTCCTGGAGATATGGAAAGGAAACTGGGATGGTTAAGAGCTTTGAATATGGATAGTGTTAAAAGATGGGAGTTTGTATGATCGAAATATTTTCAACCCAATGATTTTTTTTTATAAAGAAATCAGGTCGGAAAGTTTTAAAAATCAATACAGTTCTTACTTTGGGCCAGGAATTTGCTGCAGATTATATCCAGGTTAGTTGATATAAAGTTAATGTTAAATTGTTTAATATGATTTGTGGCGTTTGTAAAATTCGCGTAGAAAATGAGATCAAGGTACCCACAAAAATTCCAGAAAATTCATGTGATTTGGTCGGAAATAAAGGTAATTTTACCATAAATGCCCATAAAACAAAGAAACGAGGAAATAACTGATGATTTACAAAAACTTAGAGATGACCTAACAAAAGAAATACGATATCTATTTAAAGAAATAAAGGCCCTTAAACGAGAAAATCAGCGAATAAGCTCGGAGCTAAAGTAATTAAAAGGTCAGTCATACTCGAGTGAACTGCAAAGAAGGCAAAATAATCAAATATTGGTTGAGGTCAATAGTACCACAAATGAACTGAAATCACAGGAAGTAAAAAAAAAGGCAGAGCAAGTTCTACAATTTATTGATCCTTGTTTACGGCTCAGTTATGTTGAAATTGGGATATTAAACAAAACAAAGGATAATTCACCAATAGCTGTTACCTTCAGAGCAAAAACAGGCTTTTTTTATTAAACGAAAAGAAAAAGGGAAAATCAGCAATGACCAATTCAATCTACCAGGCTCACGTTCTATATTTATTAATAAAGATCTATCCACGGAACAGCGAGACCTCCTTAAGAAAGTTCATCTGGTTTATAGCAGATAAAACACATGTAAGGAAATCTGAAGACTGTGAACTAGTGAGAATAAATTGTGATGAAGACATAGGTAAGCTGAAGTAAACCAAAGGTTAAACTGTTCAATATGTAAAACGAAAAATGGACAATCCACCACTCCATTCGCAGACCCAACTTCATACCAACTTGACAAGTGCTGCGATACTATAGTATGTAATGATATTGAAAATACAAGGTGGTACTTTTCTGACAGTATTAAAGATTTTAACTTGGTTCATGTAAACATTCATAGTATTAGGAAAAAATTTGGTAATTTTACAGTCTGGTTAGAATCACTGAAGGTTGGTTTTGACCTTATTGTTATGTCCGAAACCAATAAAATAAATAATATTGCAGAATTTGGGATCAGAAACTATTATGCTTTTTATAATGAGAGTAGGATAAACAAATGTTATGGTACAATTATGCTTATTAAAAATGGTCCTGCCCAGCACTCAAGTACAATAACTGTTAATGATACTTTTAAAAAATAATTTTTAAAAGTAACACTAAGAAAGGATACTATAATTTTCGGGGTAATTGCGTATTATAGGTCGCCCTCTATGAATCCCGAGAAATATATAAAACACCTCACAGGCCTGTTTGAAACTAATTTTTAAAAATGTTCTATAGAAATCTTTGCTAGTGGCATAAATATCGATCTCCTTGATTCTGCCTCCCAAATAGTAATTGAGTATTCGAATATTTTTTCGACTTTTGGATATACGAGTAGAATAAATAAACATACAAAGATAGAGAAGCGGTCTTGGTCCTGTCTGGATCATATCTTTGTAAAAAAACAAAATAAATTCAATTAACTCAATTATTTTGAACAGCGGTTTGAGTGAGCATCCAAGCCTGACAAAGTTAAAACAAAAATACGCCAAACAAATTTATAAATAGATTTAACAATTCTAGTAGATGTTGGCTTGGGACAAGTGGAATGGGGAGGATTCTCGATTGCAATGATCCTAATAAAATTGCAGAGATAATTGTAGGGACATTAATAAACCTTTTAACGCGATGCACTTGTAAGGTCAAAATTAAAAACCGAAGACAACATTTTAAAGCGTGGATGACGCAGGGGTTATTGACCTCCATAAGGGAAAGAGTGACCCAAAGTGCTGTTAAATGATTTCAGGAATTGAATTATTCTGAACAGCGGTTTCAGTGACCATCCAAGCCTGAAAAAGTTAAAACAAAAATACACCAAACAAGTTTATAAATAGATTTAACAATTCTAGTAGATGTTGGCTTGGGACAAGTGGAAGGGGGAGGATTCTCGATTGCAATGATCCTAACAAAATTGCAGAGATAATTGTAGTGATATTAATAAACTTTTTAACGCTATGCACTAGTAAGATCAAAATTAAAAACAGAAGATAACATTCTAAAGTGTGGATGACGCAGGGGTTATCGACCTCCATAAGGGAAAAAGTGGCCCAGAGTGCTGTTAAATGATTTCAGGAACTATAGAAACAGACTTATCAAACTTATAAATAAAACTAAACATATATATTATAAAACTTTATTTAACAAAAATACAAAAAACCCTAGAAAATTGTGGCAAGTTGTAAAAGATATTACTATTGAAAAAAATAGCACAGAAAATATAAACAAGATTAAAAATGAGAAAGGTATTGACATTTTTGATAATAAAGGTAAAGCGACTGAACTTAATACATATTTTAGTACAGTAGGCAAAAACTTGTTAGGCCCAGTAACTTTACTCCTAATGAAGATTTTTGTGGCAATTCAATGTTCTTACAACCCATAACAGATACGGAGTTAATTACCGAAATAAATCTTTTGAAAACTAACGTGGCTAGTGGAGAAGATAAGATCTCTGCAGAAATGATTAAAATACAAAAAGCACAACTATTAAAACCATTTAATCCACTTGGATAATACCGTTCTCGGTGAATGTATTTTCCCCTCTATATCTAAAAGCTCAATAACACCCCAGTACAAACCAGGTCATAAAATCAATATATATATATATATATATATATATATATATATATATATATTTACAGTCATACATATAAGAGATAGTAGTAGTAAAGTAGTAAGTAGCCCTGGAAAAGACAAAAAAAACAATACAGATGAAATTTTCTGGCATTCTCTATGAGTGGTCAATGTCCTCAGAAGCTATATAAAAATTCACAAATCTGACTGTAAGGATTTTGCCAATTGTCACTGTACTCAAATCATCAAACAAACAGACAACATACCTGAGTGTAATCTTTGACTAGAATATGAAATGGCAAGCTTGTATTGAGAATTTAGACTTGAGAGGGATGGCCTTTCAGTTTTATGCTCTAAGACAGATTGTGCCTCAGAAAATACTAAGAAGTTTTTACCACGCTTTTGTAGAATCAGTGCTAACATATGATATTCATAATGTGTATAAAGACAAGTTTCTTATGTAGTGCCTAAGATAATAAATATGCTGCCATTAGAATACAAAAATATGAATCCTATACATTTAAAAAAAAAGGTGAATGGATGATAAAAAACTATAATATCATTTGCCACAATATACTATTGTTTCGGAAATAATAAGGAGGTTAGGGGGGTCAGTGTTCTTGTTTGTCTATTTTTAATTAGTAAGAATATTATTACATTACCTGAAAAAGTATATATGAAGCAATAATTATCAGTGTTTAAATTTTTTTATCGAATTTAAATTTATTTAAGCGTAAGTTATTGTAAAATTAATTGTACACAAATTCATTATGAACTCATCGTGCACTATAATAATCTACACAATTTTTATAATTTAGTTTATTTCGTAAAGGGTTTACTTACTGAACTGATAAAGCAGGAAAAGTAGACAATTAAAAAAATTAGTGGCGTAGCATATTTTTTACAAAATAGTAATGATAATTATTTCCATGAACGGGTGAAACTAATTCAAATTCATTTTAATGAGAATACGCATGTTTTTAAATTATTAAATTGTAATATCTGTTAGGTTTTTACAGATATTTAAGAAAATATTATAAATTATTATAAAATATAACGTCCTAGAATCATTTTAATATTTTAGATTACTTAGAAAACACCACGTATATACTTTATTTATTTCTGAAATTATTTTCATTCTAATTTAAAAATAGTGACCATGTTGAGATAATTGCTTCTAGTAATTTTCCAACCTCCTACCTTGTATACATTTACATGGAAGAAAACTAGGCTATAAATTCATGCTGGTACGATGGCATGTATTGATATTCAAACCTTCAGGAAATACCTTTAGGGATATGTTAATACACAATGGGGAGAAGATAAAAACAAAAAGAATGTGTTAGGGTGATCGAATGATGAAAGTCTCAAGGGCAATATAAATAATGTCTGTGTAAAAACAGACAGTTTTTTATTTTCCCTCTAATAGTAACAACATTATCTAATACAAAAAGACGGTTACAAAAAAGCGTGCTACGAAAAAACCAACTTACATTTAACGAAGGTTTTATTCATCAACAGACTCTTCATTAATATGTAGATTGAGGTGAATATTAGAGAGAAACGTGTCTAGGAATATATATGTCATGAATAACTAAATTTTAAAATAGTATGAGGAACCGAAAACATTAATGTAATTTACGTAAAATTACGTTAAGTATTGAACAAAACCTTAAACATATTTATCCACAGAAAAAACTGCAAAAATAAATTAATGAAATATGATTTTTGCTAAACATTTCTTTATATATTGTTTTGCAAATCGTGCACTTTTGTCATTTACATTGCATAAACATACATTTTATTTCTCGTTTTAAGAAATAATGTCGCAGAGAATCGTATCAGATAGGACCAGAATCAATATTGAGAAATGAATCTAATAATAATCAGCACATTCTACGAATCTATTATATATGCCACCAAGGTATCCCTGGTGATATGAAAAATAATGTTATTTTATTTGTTTAAGCACTATTTTTTACAACAATAATTTTAAAGAATAAACATTTGTATGTATCGTTTTCTTTTTTAATAACATTAACGTCTCTTTTTCGCCACTAAGCGTAACTAGGTTGGTTCTATAACTAAACATGGACTACGGAGCTACGGTTCCCGTTCACTTTTTCGACCCCTGGCGTCTACCCTACCGTCTGGTTGTCTCGAGTTACGTTCTCTGTCAAGTGACCTACCGTCTAACAAATGCCTATCTGCATCAACTTCGCCTATCAAGCTCACTAGAAGAAATGCGGAAAGTTTCTAAAACAAACTTTTATAAAAAATAAAACCGACTTCAAAAAAATGCACTAAAAAATGAAAAATAATATTTTTTTTACACCGGAAAAATTTTACTCTGTGAAGTCGGTGCCAAACTTATCCTTAATTACTTAACAAAAATATATGTATATACAGAGTGCTTTGATGTCTAATACAAAAAATATAATGTCTTACTGTCTTTATCAGTCTGACGCTGATTTCGCAGAGTAACATTTTCCAGGTAAAATAAAGTATTATTTTTCAGTTTTTAGTGCATTTTTTAACCCGGTTTCATCTTCTTATAAACATTTTTATTTCTAAATACACACCTACTTCTTCTTTCTGACTGGTGAGCGCAGTAGTAAATGTATATATTGTTTAATACCACATCGAGAATATAGTTGAAAATGGCTTCCTTCCTACATTTTTCACATTTTTTCAGTATACTTGCTATGGAACCACTCCGGTAACATCCTGAATATTCCTAAAAATTTCATTTAAATTGGTTAAACCATCGCGGAGTAATCTATGTACATGTATAAAAAAAATCTGTAAATTTGCTTTATCCGAAACTTCTCTCGTTATGTTTAGGAATAGCGAAGTGTGACCGAATTTAGTTCAGTACATAGTCTCAGTATATATGTTTTACATATACTGTCTTTTCAAACATTTCTATTGGGCGCCATTTTGTTCCATGATGTTGTATTCCTACCAGTATTTTACCAGTTTCTTTCTACCTACGACGCACTTCACTTTAAATTCGTACCACAACTTTAACCAATTTATCTCTATATCACATTTAATTCTTACACAAAAATTGAAATTAACACTATAAACAATATTTTCATGCTGATTTTTTAAATATTTTATTAGGCCGTTTTGCTATCTTCGATTTATATCAAAATGTTACCAGTTCATTTCTATGTAAAACTTGATACTTATGCAAAATTTAAGATAAATTGCATAATTAATTTTTTTAGTAATAATTTTTTTAACTTTCTAAATGGTTCTCGTTAACGATCTTCTTGTTATATTAGAGTACTGTATTATTTGGGGTTAGGATATAGTAAAAAAAACAAAAGTCTTTCTAGTTCTAGTTTCGTAAATTGTCGACGTTTCGCACCTTTACTGTTGCATCCTCAGGACACACACATAGATTCTATATCCTGCGAGAAACCCATATTATCAGTATTTACCTACTCTGTTGGTCCGCAGATATTTCGCAGATATTAAGTTTCTAAATGGTTTTCGTTAACGATCCTCTTGTTATGTTACAGTGGTGTATTATTTTGGGGTTAGTATTTAGTTAAAAAAAAACAAAAGTCTTTTTTTATGTTGTCGACGTTTCGCAACTTTATTGTTGCATCCTCAGGACCCATATACATTTTTATATCCCGCATGAAACCCATTATATCAGTCTTTACCTTCTCCGTTTGTCCGCAGATATTTGCCAACCCCAAATAATACGCCACTCTAAGATAACAATAAGAAGTTCTTTAACGAAAACCATTTAGAAACTTAAATATCTGCATTATTTGGTATACTCCAATTGCATACCAAGAAGAAGAGCCATTATCTTTAAATCTCCACATATGGCCCATTTATATTCACATGAACTGCATGGGCTATAGGTACAGATGGATATTTAATACTGTTGTGAACCAATACTGCCTTTAAATTAAGTTTAAAAGAATCGGCCAATCATTTGGATCATGTTTCCGTCCTAATGCGTTAAACATATTGTTGACATTTGAACAATATTATAAATTTGCTTCTTGAAGAAAGCAATGTGTGAGATCTTTTTGCCGTTTTCCGTAAAAAAAATGTTTAAATCATTTTGGAGAAGATTCCATCCTTTTAATCTGAATGCTAAAAGTTCTGATTGCGATTTTCCTAGATTTAGATGTTGAATTGTCATTAATTTAGATCTGAACGATATTATTTGAGAGGTGATTTTTAGCGCATTATTAATGGAGCGCAACCACTTACCCATCAGATAACGAGCACATTTAATTTTTTTTTTAATAAAGTCTGCCCAATGTTCATCTCTGCCCGATAATAGGTCTAAACCATTCATGACAGAGTTTAGATATCCCAATGTGTCTGCATGTAGGGGGATCGTGATCTATTTTTTTAGTCGAAGAACCTTTCGGAATCACAGCTAACTATGACCTTCCCGCATTCATCAAGGCATAATAATGAATGTGAATTGCCTCGCTCGCAGGCATCAAAGACGATAATTAGAAGAATGTTCTTTGATTTTCTTAATCATTCCAGGTGCCATTTATCTGATATTATATAATAGTGGTTATTCAACGTGGAATCACATAATGGATCTGTTATTGCATTCTTGCTAGAATATTGCTAGATATAAATCTCGAATTAAGTCATTAAGTTTACCTTGTGAAATCAGATGCGGAAATCCTGAGTAGCCTTGTCCATCAAATAAAGGGTCGGTTGTCACTTTCTTTACGATCTCTGTATCACTTGAACTATTAGTAGATTCTTCTTCTTCATCCAAGGTCCAACATTCTTGGGGCTTTAGGACCGGAAGTTCATCACTATGTTTGATGGGCCGTAAAGCTTATGATAGATTAAAATACTTAACAGTGTGCTTAGATTTTGTTCCTATACCTTTAATATTCTTGAAGCAAAAATAACAGTCTGTAATATGATGTTTCAGTTCTCTCCAAACCATTGGTACTGCAAAGGACGTAATACGAGTTGCACCTTTTAACCACCCTGTTAACAAAGTTACACACGTCTTACAGCAGATGAAGTGCCCATGCTTTGTCTTGTTCTTTAACTTTAACTCCGAAATAAAGATCGTAAACTTATTGCACAAAGGGTGCAAAATTACGTTTTTGCGATTTAAAAGTTAGTTCTCCACACACGTAACAAATAATATTGGCACTATTTACGCACTGCCTAGGCATTGTATTTAAATTTAGTCGCAGTCATAGTAAATTAAAAATACAAAAATTAGCGAACTCGAAACCTTTTCGTATTCAACACATAGAAAACTTAACCGATTCGGATATCGTTAGTCTACTACTAAGCGCAATATTCGCGAGACGGGCTGTTTAGATGTCATATACAAGAACCGACTTGTGCGTCACTCTGTAAACATGGCCACAGATGCACGTTGTGGAATATCTACGGGAATTCTGTGTTTACATTCGATTTTAAGGCATCAAAATACATTAGAAACACCTAAAAATTGTGATGTGCTTTAGCGGTCGTCCTAAAAAATCCTTTTTCTACTATATAATTGTTTTTGCCGCGTTAATATTGTTCTACTTTCGATTTGATTACTCTTGGGTTATGAGTTTCCGCCACAGGTGGCTATATGCCGCTGGATGGTAATAGAGTATCAAGACCGGCGAAGATTTCGGATGTTCTCTTGGTAACCACAAATCTCGGTTTTGCTCCTTCTAGTGACTCTGGTGTGGTTTTGTTGTATTAAGTTTTGGCGCTTGTTGTACTCGTCTTTTAACTAGAGAACTGTACTGTTGAAGACCTTTAGTCAGAAACACGTGGCTATAGTTAGCCAAATTCTATAGCTTTAGCGGTCATCCCAAAAAAATCCATTTTCTACTATACACTAGTTCTTATATTTAATAATATAATCGCATAGCTTTTCCTACTTTTGATTTACTACTCTTGGGTTATGAGTTTCGCCACAGGTGGCTATATCCTGCTCCGTGGTTAATAGAGTATTAAATTCCGGCGTAAATTTTGGATGTTCTCTTGGTAATCACAAATGTCGGTTTTTCTGTTGGTGACTCTGGTGATGGTTTGTGTATTCATTTTGGCGTTAGTTCTACTCGTTTCTCAACTAGTTGATTGTATTGATGAAGACTTTAAGTCACAAACACGTGGCTATAGTTAGCCAAATTCCATTTACCGCGCTAATATTTTCCTACTTTATATATATATATATATATATATATATATATATATATATATATATATATATATATATATATATATATATATATATATATATATATATATATATATATATATATATATATATATATATATATATATATATATATATATATATATAAAAGAAATTTAAAAAAGTTAAAATGGTTTTATACTTAGATATGCTGCAAAAGCATAAAAAATCTAAACTTTTCGATAAATCTCAACAAAATAAAATATGCTTAATAATTTCAACTTCTATTATGATATAACTACACTACACAGACCGCAAAATATACGACATCTCAAATTAACGGAATTGTATCCCAGGAGGACAATGAGAAAAACCACAGAGAACATTAGTGCTAAATCAGCGCCAGCAAAAGAGGTGATAGTAAGCGAGTATTGAATCAATGACACGAGTAGTATCTGACCGATCCATTTCGAACGTACAGATTCATTAACTAGACTTTGTATCTCGTAATGTAGCGAGGCTTAAATTGTGTTTTATCCATCAAGGTTTCGAAGATTAATCATTAAAGAAAGGGCCTATCTCAATAGAAAGGGCCATTATCAAATATATTATAAAGGTTTTTCTTGATCTTTTTATTTTACTATATTATATGTGGTGCAATTTTTTCGTGGAAACATTTTCTGATAAGCCCTTCATACACTGCAAAAAATCGTGTATATCAATGCTTATAAAAGACACTTTTAGATACTTTTTAATGAAACCAAGCAAACTGAAATTCTTTAAAATATAAACAAACATTTCAAATTTGAATTGAGGTTCAATTCCTGGACTTTCGAGTATTAGTAGGTTTAGCTATTTAATAATTGTCTGGTATAAAATAGCTATTTAAGGCCACCACTGCGGCGGAACAGGCGTAGGGAATATATTGGTGACTTGCGATCGCTAACTAGAAAAACCATACAAATTGGTGCCGCGCTGTATCGAGAAGATTGCCCATGTGGTAGATGCAATCTGTATCTACGCTGTATGCCTTAGTTACACAGGTATGTGATATATGATATAACTAATAATTTCACGCAATACTTAAACATGTTCGTAACAATAGCATCGTCCAAGTACACAAAGAAATTTTTCAAGATCAATACCAACGACTTTAAATATAAGCCATTGCCAAACAGCCTGAGACTTTGTTGGACCAAAGATCATGCGTTTCAATTGGATGGAACTATAAATGCCGTAAGAGATGTATCGGTATCTGCCTGTAAGCCTATTTTATGTCGGACGTACTCAAAAATCGTATATCATGCAATTTGTCAGAGTAGCCGGCATAAAGGGAATTGGATGGGCGTCTCGGGCTAAGGTCTTGTTCAAAGCGCGATAGTTAATGCACGTGCGCCATGTTTTCTTAACCAACCATTGGAGACAACCAAGGAAAATCAAATGGGTCAATGATAATATTTGATGCATCTGTTGCAACTTATTTCTTTTTTGAGGGCACGTAAAAGGGAATAGTAACGCTGTTTCACGGAAGCAGAATAGTTTTTAGAACTAATTCGACTAAGATTATTGCCCATAGCAGAAAAATATTTATCGACAGGGTTGCTGATAATTCTTCTTTGTTTCAAGGAAAGAGAACGTAAAGCTTAAATGGCTGACACTTGCGGACATTGGTTATCAGGATTATCGTTAAAAAAACATTCGCCAACATAAAGATTAAAAGCAATACCCATTCGAGTCCAGAAGTCTTAACTAATATGATATGAGTTTGAAAAAGAGAAGAAATATCCAAGGAGTCTAATAAAATTATACGAAGGCGAAGTTTAAATGGTAAAAGAATTGAATCCGAAATTTGGTAGTTTTTGGTTATGATGCACTCTGATCCTGAAGAAGGTTGAAGTTTACAAATGAGTTTTAATATTTGCCATTCAGCTGAACCTACTATGTAGGCCAAGCAAGTATTTTCCAAATACATCATCCTGCAAAAAGGGACGTTGATTAATGCGAAAAGAACATACCTAGTCTAAAACAGCAGCAGTTTTAGATTTGATGGCAGTAGTTGGCAACAATATGAGGCAAGGAGTATGACCCATGACCTTGCCTGCAAAACGTTTTTTGGACACCGTAAGCCTGATTTGCTATTAACCTCCTTTTTGTCCATCAGAAACAAAATACTATTTTTAGTTTTTTTACAGTGATGCTATAGATGTCTCATTCCATCACCATTTATTGCATCCACCTTTGGGTAAATATGGGTTGGATAGCTGGAAACGCTGAAAATTGAAACGGAAAATTCTCATGTCTGCCGTTTCAAGTTTCAGCTCCAAGGGAGAAGCGCGAAAGGTAAGATTTCTGGTTTACTGACTCAGATTCTACTAGTTGGCGAAACTTAGTTGGAGGTGGTATAAATCAAGTTAGTCAAATCAAATATCTCGTTAGTAGCACGTGGGCTCTGAATGTAAGGCAATACGTTTTGGTGGCATCTCTGGAAGTTTTCCATGGTCACAATAATGTTTTGAACAGGTGCTTGAGCTCATCGCGTTTTCTCATTTCATCCTATAATCAAAACTCATAATTATATCTGTTCTCTCATTAGGTCATTTCAGTTTCCAAATCTAGCAGTCCGATACAAAGCAAACCATCATGCAAAAATTAGTAAATTCGAAATTGCGTCTTTTGGCTCTTTGTTTTTGACTCAACCTGTAGTTTACATACCATGGTGCAATGGCAAAAAAGTTCTCAAAAAGTAACAATAATTTTTGAAAGTCTTAAGATGTTAATTTCAAACGAATCTTAATAATTTCAATTCAATTAAAAGAACTAACAATTTTAAGAGAAGCAAATCTTTGTAGCACTTCCATTTAAAGCTGATTTCCCTTTAAAATTGCCGGTATATCTATCTAAGATTCTTTGTATCATTTATCATGTTTTCCAATCAATTCGTTGATATGTTTTCTATCCTTTAAATTTCGTACACGCTCGATAGTTTCTGTTTCGTGTTAATTTAGTTTTGGCTGTTTCGTGTAGGTTTTTCTTTAATTTACACTATTTCTATTACCAGAATATCCCTTATAGAAAAGTTTCAATTATTTTTGGCTGCTGGTTTTAATTTTAAGACATACATGGTTAGTAGAATTTTAGTTTAGTTTTATTGTAACAATAATAAAATTGTTATTATGAAGTCATTCAACGTATACTCAATTTCGATCTGGCAGTTTTCAAAGTATTGCGGAATAAAGGAGCAATTTTGTTACGCTAAGAAATATTAGAAATATAAATGGGTTACTATACTGTAAACACACAGCATAAAATAATAATTTCTAAATATTATAAATTCGATCTGTATGGTGTCTAGAGAGAAGATAGATAAATTTGTTTTGACCTTGTGTCACAAATTACTGTAAATTTACTTATTTGCTTTTTTATGATTTGATTACTGTACTAAAATAATGACCGTAAATGTCAACATATGTTAGGAACAACTTATTTAAATATTCTTAGTTAATTAGCAAAATAAGAACAGAGTTTATTACAGTGTGTTAATCAAATTATGTCGTCCAGTACTAGAGAAGATTCTTCTCATAAAAACAACGTAAAAGTTAAATTAAAAAAAGGCCCTTAAATCATTAGTTTTCGAGATACGTTTATATATAGAATTTTTTTTTAAATATGTAAAATCAAAAAAAAATCAGTCTAAAAAACTGCATATCGTGATAAATTGGTAAAAGTTTTGGTAGGGAGAATCCAAGATGTCGTTACAAATTGCCGGTCTAATTAAACATTTATAAAATTGATCTGAAAAATTAATTATCTGGTTAATTTATATTTTAATTTTATAATCAAATCAAGTGCGATATAAAGTAATTTGGTGAACCTTTGGTGGTGGCTAATTATGGTCGCACAAAATGGAGGTTTAATGTAATGTTAAAAATATTAGTTTTAAAAAACTACTTATCTAGTTGAGTGGAAGTTTTGCACAACAATCAAGTGTGAAATAGGATGAACTAGCAAAATTTTGCCTATCATATATGGCAAAGCAAAATGACGGTCTAATTCAATGTTTTTTAACTCAAATTTTGCACAAAAATTAAGTTTGCATAGGGATAAATTGGTAAAACCTTGGTGACGAGCTATTACAATGAAACAAAATCGCTGTCTTTAAAATATTAGTATCAAAAACTATTTATTCAATTAAATTGAACATTTGCAAAAAAATCAATTGCAAAATAGGGATGAACTGATAAAATGTTGTCAATTCTATATGACTAAATAAAATGGCGGCCTAGTTTAATGTTTAAAAAGCTGATAAAATTCCATTTCCTAGAATTATCACATCCTTTTTATTTTAATATAATAAATATTAAAATAAAAATAAATTAACAGCACTTAATAACAAAATTTCAAAAATGGTATACTGGAGTATCAAAGCAGTGGTTTCATTTCAATAGGTTTGGTAAGTGAATTAATGTTTTATATATTCTGTATCTGGACAATAAAAGTTGTGGAGATGAAAAACATATATTACTTTCAACGTGAATAATTGTTAAATTAATAAAAAAAAGTTGCATTGCTATAAATTCTTATTTGTGCAGGCGTAGAATAACTAGAGAGATGGTTACTTTCGGCTTGACACAAAGAATATTAAAATAAAGCAAAAACTGTAGAAAATAAATAAATATATATATATATATATATATATATATATATATATATATATATATATATATATATATACTTGGGAATAGGTTTATTTGCAAATTCAAATACAATGGTGTGAATTTGATGTTTCGCCGATTATAGCAGGCTTTTTCAAAAATGGCTCTTCCTTATTTTTTTTATATAAAGCTTTCTTTTCCTATCTACAAATTATTAAAAAAAAAACATTTGGTGGTCAAATTATAAAAAGCCATCTACAATTTTTTAAAACTAATTTAAAATGTTATACTATTTACAATTTAATAAAATAAGGTTACGTACTTCGAAAAAATGCATGTTGTTTATATTATATATTTGATTGATAGGCAGTAGTTGGTGCTTTGCCCGGACACATGAATTGTCTGGCAAACCACCAACTATACCAAAATATATATATATTGTTTTAAAACAAAAATCTTATCCTTAAACGTTAGGTTAATATACGTATGTCTTCGTTTTCAATATCACTGGGTATAGCAGAAATATAATATTAATAAATTAGCTCAATTAAATTATTATTTTAGGAAATATGTAAAAACCGCTAATACAGGCATTTGATTTATTTTATACTTTTACTCTTTTTATTAATGCTGCTGGAAAATACCTTATATTCGGACCGTTTCTATTCACAATTCCGACGGGAGAAATACTTTACGACATTCTACAAAAATTTTAAGCCCGTATTAAACTAGCCGTGCAAAGGCCACATTTCTCTTGGGAATGGCCTATGAAAGTCTCACCTGAAACTTTCCTTGATGATCGTTTAAAAGACTGACACCTTTAATTGCATCAGAAAATGTAATATCCGCCTGGTGCAAGTTATTATCTCCGGAATATCATTTTGTCGGACTCGACTTCGAAGTTTCTAATTTGAATTTTTATTGAGAGGAGTTCCTATTAATTTTATGAAGGTAATTTTATAGGAAATGTTTTCTAAGATTTTGACGTGAGGATTTAAAATATGGGTGCTTTTTAAGTACTATAATTTCGGCCGTGTCCTTTTTACGTGTTAGCAATCGGTAAGTTCATGGATATATTGTTACCCTTCTTTAAAAATAGTCTTCTTAATACTCTTATTAAAAAAAATACGGTTTAAATTTTCAATTATTTTTAAATCCTTCCCATTTACATTATAAAAACAACAAAATTATCGAATCAAAAAGACGAAAAAGATATTTTATAATTTGTGTAGTTTAAAAAATTATGGAATTTTATTCAACGAAAAAAAAATTGTGTGGAATATAAAGATTTTTGTTTCGGTGCTAATATTTCATCAAATAAATAAGAAATTGGTGAATGTTTTAATATTTTTTATATAGAGACCAATAAACAAACAATTCCAACTACTAATTTTAATTTTCCAAATAAAAGTAGTCCACATGAAATTGCGGTTAATTTAAAAAAAACTTAATAACTTATCTTAGCTTTTACTTGATATTATAAACAGTAGTTTGTATGTATGTATATATATATATATATATATATATATATATATATATATATATATATATATATAAAGCTATTATTAAAACTAAAAGTGTACGGAAAAGGTATGAAAGTTTTCGGCGGTTTTAACCTTATTTTTGTAATAAAAATCAAGTTGTTAAATGCGTAAATATCTTATCAAAAGAAAAAGTGATTATTAACAATTTATCAAATATTTTTCAAAATTGCAATTTCCGTCTTTATGTTGGTGATACAATAATTTATTTAGATAAAAGATATTGTTCTAAGTTACTTGCATATATGAATAATGAGTTAGAACTTGTTAAAGAATGAGTGGCAGTTAATAAATTAAAAATCAGTGTAATTAAATAAAATGTATAATTTTTAGAATCCCAAAATATCTATAAGTTTTTAATAATTTGGACTTACAATTTAAAATTAATAAGTGTAAAACTGATAGGGGTGATTTGTATAAATACTTGGGAGTAATAAAAAAAATAACTTTAAATTTGAGGTACACGTCAACTATTTATGTAAAATATTTTTAATAAAATTGGAATTTTAAACAGGGTAAGGTGGTATATTAGTTTAAATTCAAAGAAATTGGTATTTAACTATATTTCTTCCACATTTCGCCTTTTCTAGTACTATTTTATATGTGTAAAGGGTCTGATAAAAACTACAAATGGTCTAAAATAGAGCAATGAAAATAATTTTGGTCTATGATAAATACACTATAGAATTTTGGATAGGCTTAGAAAATTAAAATGGATGAATATACACATTTTTTTTTAAATTCAACTATCTGGTTTTTATACATAAAATTACTCTAAATACTTTTGCTTCATATTTCTTAAATTTAATTTAATCAATTTAGTAACCAAAATACAAGGGGAAACCAGAATTTCTCTATGTCAAAAAAATTAAAATCTCCATAAAAATTAAAATCTTCATAAAAATTAAAATCTTCATAAAATTAATTTTTTTTAGGGGTGTATTATTAAAATATAGGAATCTAAATGATTATTGATGATTTCATAATTTTAAATTTAATTTAAAAAAAATAATTTTTCTTAAAAATAAGTTATATAGAATCATTTCAAAAATCTTATATACAATTAGATTATTGTTATATGTAAAAATCTATTAATTTTTAAACAAATAATTTTGAAATAAAAAATGAAAAAATAACTGGGTTATAAGACTAAAAAAAAGATATATAAAAAGAGATCATTAGATATACGAATGATTTTTTTTAATAATAAAGCCGAGGTAGCATTTCAAGAACATACAACGTATGAAATAGAAGATAATTGTGTAACTTTTCAGAAAATTATAGATTTATTGAAAGCCCAAGGCTAAAAGTCGAAAAATCAATTTTTTTTTGTGGGATAACGAAGTTATAAGAGGCGCAGCAAAGCTGCTGGCGTCATTCCGCCATTTTTATTTTTTTCCAATATGCTTGTTGTGGGACCCGTTCGGCACTGCTCTAAAAAATTCGTAATCGGTGTATATCTATAATAAAAAAATACGTCGAATTGGTAACCTTCTCCTTTTTTGAAGTCTACTATAAATCTTCTAGTAAACATTATTTCAAAATTAAACATTAAACAGATGCTAACTCTCGGTCTCAGTCAAAGTTTATAATAAAATAAAACCAGTTACACGTGTTTCGCCCGGCGGGGCATCATCAGACCTTTAAAATTAAACAACACGTCACACATACAATGTTAAAACAGTAAACAAACAATCACATTACATAGTTCGGCGGATACTGTATAACACGTGTAGCTAGTTTTATTTTATTATAAACTTTGACTGAGATCGAGACTTAGCGTCTATTTACTGTTTAATTTGGAAACAGGCCTCTTTGTGAATAATAGATGATTTACTAAAACATTATTGCGTTTACCGTTAATGTAAACCTCTTTTGTATTGCGCCACAGAGTTGTTCGACTAACTTATTTAAAATATTTTTCGTTGCGAAGTAATCAATAATTTGTTTCTTTTTTAAAATTGTAATTTACTTTTTTTTATTTTTAAGTCTGGCACATGTGAGCTTGTCTTTCTTTGGAATTGATCATAACTCAAATTTATGGATAAGAACGTCTTAAATTTCTATTATTTAAAAGCATAAATCAAGGGACCTAATAATAATATAAAAATAAGTTTTAAAAAACCGGTAAATTTCCTTCATTTGAAACTTTCCTCATTGCGAACCATTTATGAAGAATAGTAAAATGTGACCTAATTTAGTTCCACACTAGCCGTTTGATAACACACAGAAACACACACACATACATACATATATATATATATATATATATATATATATATATATATATATATATATATAAAGTAGAAAAACATTAACGCGGCAAGAACTATTATATAGTACGTAAAAGGATTTTTTTGGGACGACCGCTAAAGCATATTGAAATTTGACCAACTATGGATACGGGTTTCTGACTTAAGGTCTTCATAACTACAGTCAACCAGTGGGGAGATGAGTACTAGTAGCGAGAAAACTTAAAACAACAAAACCACATCAGAGTCACCAACAGGAGCAAAACCGACATTTGTGGTTACCAAGAGAACATCCGAAATCTTCGCCGTGATACTCTATTACAACGGAGCTACATACAGCTATTTGTGGCGAAACTCATAACCCAAGAGTAATTATATCTAAAGTAGGAAAATATTAACACCGCAAGAACTATTATTTAATAGAGAAATGATATTTTTGGGACGACCGCCAAAGCACATTGAAATTTGGTCATCTATAGACACGTGTTTCTGACTTAAGATCTTCATCAGTTCAGTCAACTAGTTGAGAGACGAGCACAACTAGCACCAAAACTTAAAACAACGAAACCACACTAGAGTCACCAACAGGAGCAAATAACCACAAATTATTACACTGTTTCTTGAACCTAACCCTCCGAAACTCTGAATCGGTGAATTTCCAATCACCTCACCAATCACCTTTTAAACTCATGATATCCCTACCAGAATCAGTAGCTTTGCCGACGTTCTTCTGTCTACAAGAAGATTCTACAGGAGTTTAAGAAAGAGGACGTTCCCAGAGAAGACGCCGAAATTTAATTACCCCGTTAAATTATTGGAGTTGAATTTATGGGTGAAGGAGTTATCTAGCGAATATTTGCTGAATAGACATTTAAATTGTTTACGTTGTGTTTTACTAATTATATACTTTGTGTATTGTGCACAAAGTATATAGTTAGTATATAGTGTAGGTAAATGCGTTGAAGTAAGACAATTTTAAATATGAAGGAGTTTTACTTGGTAGTTTGCCAAAAGTATTTAAGCCCATTTCTTAAAAAGTGCATTTTCCCTTACTATATGCCACGTAACATCGTGTATGAGGAGTATAGTGTGGCGTAACTTTCATACTTTTCCACAATTAAAATAATAATTGATTTCAGCTAGAAATCCCTTTACGTAAACTACTATGCCTGGGATAGTAATGATAATGATCATCATGTTCTTCAATATTTTCCATTTTCATTTTACTTAACTTCTCTTTGCGACATGCACTTGGGATACCCACAATGAGAGTTAGATACCTAAAACAAATAAATTGTTATTCAAACGTGAAGATGAAAATAAACATCCTGGATCAAATACTTTCACTAACAGAAAGCCATTGCCTGATGCCTCAATAAGAAATTTTACAATCTCCTGGAAGATTATGGCGATGTCTTCCACAGACTTCTTTTTTAAATGAATGAGCTACTAGCTTTGCGTATTTGTTTATGTTTTGATCCAGCCTGATCTATAAAGCATGTATATACTTTTTCAAAAATGTCCTTTGATATGATGGTAGCTTTTTCTGTGACTTCCAATACCTCGGTCATTCGACTTCACTGTCTTCCATGATTTTTGAGAACATCAAATAATATTTGTTGTCTCATTTCGATTCTGCCACTATCACTCTAGTAAAACCAGCTAGTTATTTTATACGCATTATTTTTCTAAAAACCAGATAATTTTGACATACTGATTTAGTAACTCGGCTTTTATTTGTTATTTTCAGATTTTTGAATTTTTTTAAAATGCGGTTGTAGGTAAAATATAGTACTAAACACATTTGGAAGGTGTCTTTACCACACTTGCGTGATTTACAAAACTTAACTTTGGCGCGATGCGGCTAAGACCTATCCATCACATTTGCGTTCTTAATATACTTTTATTTTGGCTAGTTGAAAATTAACTTTTATAAAATGACTAAGTTTAAGAATAAGATTCCAAAGTGGGTTTGAGATAATCAGTAAACATTGAATTTCAGTTTGTTTTTTCATCGAAACTTCAGTAATAATATTTAAAAGATTTCTGACATTTTTACTATTTCAAATAACTATAACAATAAAAATAGCAAGTTTAACAGAAACATTTATTTTTGGATGAATATTAAAAACATATAAACATAACTGAGAGAACGATCATCACAAGCCTCGTTCTAATAATATTAGTTTTGATTTTACATTTTCATTAGAGAAGTAGTACTATATTATTATATCAAGAACTGTAATACCTTGTTGTACGCGAAAATAAGCATACCTAAATAAGCTATCTATTCAAGATATATTAGCACTTAACGATATATTGATAGCATACCATTCAAAAATAACCATATTCAAATGAACCAATTGAACGGCAATTTGCATGAAATAGGATATCGCTAGAAACCACAGAGAAACAACTTCCCTTCGCATAATATTCCGAGAATGCTCCAAAATTAATATCGGCTCGCGACTAATTTAGTGATGTCCTTAGGGCCGGCCCAATTACATGGAATCTACATTAGGAGATAGTTGAAGGACCCTTGCTCTGAGTTGTGTTTGCAAAGGCACGTAGGCGTCAAACTCAAGCAAATTCTTTTATCTGTAAATTGGCCTCATACTGGACAATTGCTTTACCACAGGTTAAACTAAGGGGCAAACAGCTAATTTTACTCAAGAAGCCTGATATTTATTGTTCCGGTGTCATGTAATAATTTGCTTGAAGTAAACGAATAAGCCGGAAAGGGTTCATACTGGCGGAGAAAATGAAGAATAATTTACTTTCTACAAATATTTTCTGCGGTGGCAGTTTTCCAAAGAAATGTACAATGCGGAGCATAGATAATTATAATTTTTAATTTTATTTAATATACATACATACAAAGTTTACATAATTACTTAAAACATTTTTAATGATAGACTTGCTATGATGTAGAATATTTATGTTCAAATCTGGCTCTTCATTTTCATAGACATATCCGTAAAGTTAATTTTGAATATAAGATAAATACAAAGGAGAAACCTGTTCTCTTTGCTTCTTTTTTAAATTCCAACTTGACCAGATAATAATGCTAATAATAATGATGCCAGTAGACCCGACATTATAGTCTACGATAAAAAATCAAACATGTAGCTATTATTGACATAGAAATCCCGCTAAGCCATAACCTGCAAACGACATATGCAACCAAAATTAATAAATACATAGAGCTGGTCTCAGAAACAAAACAACTGAAGAGCGTAAAAATACAAAAATCTATCCTTTCATGATTTCAGCCAGTGAAATAACACCAAACAACACAAAAATAACTACTCGCATTACTAAATAAAGCTGTCATAGAAGATTCCTCAGTGCAGATTAAAATTAAGCTTGTCCAAATCTATTCCTTTGATGGAAATATTACCATGGAATAGAAAAACTACCAGCTAGAGAATAATAATAACAATAATATTAATAAGTGCAGAATAATAATAACAATAATATTAATAATAATAATACAGCAAGATTAAATAATAGTCCTCCAAGGAGCTTCCCGGTCGCTACAACTACAAACTGGTGAAGGAATCCATCGATAAAAATGCCTCACTGGGGTGGCTGATGAGAACACTGTACCTGAATACAGAAACTTTTATCTTAGGAATTCAATATCAGGCAATTAATACCAGAAGCCATCGCAAACATATCCTCAAAGACCAGGTAGCAAAAGTTCAGTGCAGGAGATGTAATAACAATCAAGAGACTAGCGAGCATATGTTATCTGGATATCACAGCCAATATTCAAAAAGGCACAGTAAAATAGCCATGATAATATATGTTGAAATCCTGAAGTTACCTGAGATTAACCCTGGACACCAGAAGCCGTACTACAAGTTTGAACCATATGTTGTAGAAAACAACATTAAAATCTACTGGGATAACTGGATTATAGCAGATCGGACAATAGAAAACAATAGACCTGATATAACTGTTATCTATAAAAAAGAAGAAAAACTCATCCTAATTGAAGTTGTAATACCCAACAACAACAGCACCAACCTGAAACATAACGAAAAACTAACAAAGTATACTAACGAAGCTATCACCTGACAGTAGATATAAACTGCCAACCACATTTTTTAAATGAACAATTTATGAAATAAATGGGTGAATCGGCATTATACCGCGGAAACCAATTGCCGTGCTCAAGATTTAGGTAGCTTTTGGGGCGACAAAAGTTAGTATGCCTCAGACCACACAAGCTAGAAAGCTAAGGAAGCATATGAAATGGACTATTGAAATTAATTAATTTATTATGCTCGCCTATTTCAAAATAACAAGATATAAGACTGACATAACCACGTATCGATATACCCTTCACAGAGCCTTAAACGAGAACTTACCTGACCTACATCATAACACGGAGCAACGAATTGCAGAACAAAGAAGGGTAATTTTCAAGAATAACTTGATCACTAACTAAATTCTGCAACAGATACAGGATAAAATTCAATTACAGATCTAGAGGGAGGAGGGCATCAACTTTAAAGGCAATAAGAATGAGACGTGAAACGAACATCTAGCCGCTGTTGAACAGAATCTTGAACAGCACAACCACATCGAGCATAATGAATATAACCATGAACGCTGTCAACCAGGTCAAAATTCCGCTACTGATTCATTCGGTATCAGTTAAGGAGGGCGTTATCGGAATTTGGGAGTAACAATCTAGGGCATAGGCCTAGGTTGCCAAAACCTCGAAGTAAAAAGAACAGCGATAGAGTTATTCCTAAAGTCAATCTGGTGCTTACGGAGATAATAGCGGAATATAACTAACAGGGTGCACTTGTTGACCTACTATGTCTAGTAACAATCAAAAGCAATTTTAGAGAGAGAGTTCGATAACAATGAGCATATGGATGACGTCAACCTGCCAGATAAACGTCTCAAGAAATACTGATCCGGCATGGCCAAAGGAGCATAAGAAGGATCCTAACTGGATAAGGATGGAAAAAGAAAGAGCGAATATTTCTGACATGCAACTTCCAGACAATATTATGAACGAGGTTAGAGAAGCCATTAAATCCACTAACAACTGAAAAACACCAGGACCTGATAAAATCCAAAACTAATTGAACAAGAAATTTGGTTTACTGTATGAAGCTCTTGCAATTTACGCACACGATCTTACGCACAGAGGATACCCCGGTATTCTTAATACAAGGCTGATCTATATGTTACCAAAGAGTGCAAAAAAGGATGATCCACCGCAATATCGACCTATTATATGTCTGCCAACTTTGTATAAAATTCTTACAGATTGCATTACCAACAGAATTTACACGTCAGCACCAACAACGTCTGGTAGAAGAACGGGAAGGGTGTAAGCGAGGACACCAGGGAGGTAAACAACAACCGATTATTGATTCATTATACTGAAGCAAGTCCAGAAAAACAATTGAAATATTCGTATTGCGTTTGTCGACTACCGCAAGGAGTTCAAGTGAAGCACATTTGAATTCCATTAAATACATCTGGTAACACTGATGAGATTCCTATAAAAATTTACTTTTTTGGTCGATTGTAAATTTGCCTGGCAATGAATCCTCTATCCAATGTGCTAAAAAGTGCAAACAGGTTTTTTAAATCAAAGCCGACAGGAATATAACAAACACAGTGTCTCGTCTCTTTATATAAATTGTATCAAATTAAATGTCGGAAGTTAAAAATAACTGGACGATCTAATCAAAATTACCACCAGAGATTTTTATAATGAGTTTGGATTAAACAAGTGTAAAATCCTAAACATTATAATGCAGAAAACGGTCGGAGCTGATATTACCATGTTAAACGGAGATATAGTCTAAGCCAACAGACACGCTGGTTAGAGGGAACACAGGCAAAATCAAGAATAAAAGATCAGTACTTAAAGAGAGTTAAAGCGCTACTAAACCCCGAGATAAACTCAAGAAACCTTATTACTTGTAGAAACACTTATTTTGCAAATGAAATAACGAACCACCCCAACCAGAATTGCCTGCCTAGGAATGAAGGAGAAAGAGCACTGGTTGACATAAGAACTTTAGATTTTAGCGAACTAGGTAAATTCAGAGATTTCGTTTTTAGGAAAGCTGAAACTTATGATATGCATAGGATGACAAAATTAGTCGACAGATCGTATACTTCACTCAACATTGCAAACGACCACAGGAAAATAAAGACAATCTCTGATTCTAATAAATAGCCGTAATGAGCAATTTGTACGGACGACACTACAATGACTAAATCAAACGGATAAGACAAATCAGCATCAAACAAGTGTGGATGTATTGGATTGCTCTTCCCAGAAACGAAATGATTCATAATTGCAATTCAGGATCAGGTTATAAATACTAGCAACTAAAAGAAGTATATTCTAACCTGACGTGAACTTCGTCTCCCATTTTAAATTAACTTCAAGAGGTTCGTGGGTTCCTTTAAAAGACACAATTATATTCTGTGCAACGTTTCGTAGATGTATTTCTACTTTATCAAGCACTAAAAGACACAAAGCACATTTAAAAATCAAAATTATAGAAAACAAATAATACTCCTACCTGAAACCTTTTAGCATCCATGCACCCATATTTTTACCTTCATTGTACAATAATAAATATAAACTTTGTTTTTACGTACTTGAATGAGACATAAACTGTTGTAAATACTCGCGCACTGCGTGTTGTCGAGGAACTGAGCAGATGGTAATTTCAAAATATTTGCAAAATAAATAGATGTTATACTTTTTTTAACGATCCCATTCAAATTTAAGAGCCTTGACTCTTTATGACAATGTACGGGTAAATTGATGCTTTGGGGTTGGTTACACAGAAATTATAACATGATACAAACAATGACTAATACATATAAAATAATATAAAAAAAAAATATACAATACCGAACAAAATAATAAATATTGATATACATTGTAAGTATTTTTCAATTAAAATTCAATAAAAATGAAATTAAAAATCATGTAGTAGGAATAAAAGATCTGCTCAGTTCCTCGACAACACGCAGTGCGCGAGTATTTACAACAGTTTATGTCTCATTCAAATACGTAAAAACAAAGTTTATATTTATTATTGTACAATGAAGGTAAAAATATGGGTGCATGGATGCTAAAAGGTTTCAGGTAGGAGTATTATTTGTTTTCTATAATTTTGATTTTTAAATGTGCTTTGTGTCTTTTAGTGCTTGATAAAGTAGAAATACATCTACGAAACGTTGCACAGAATATAATTGTGTCTTTTAAACCCCTCCCGAACCCACGAACCTCTTGAAGTATATTCTAACATCCTATCGAACATTTGTAGGAAATGCAATCAAAAGTTAGAAAACATTAAGCACATAACATCAGCGCACATTTACTCAGCAAACAGAAGTTATTCTTCAGAAATACTTTTGGCAAAATTATTATTTCCTATAATGGTCCTATTAGCTGGCCGACCAGGTCACCGGACATCACATTCCTTGCTTTTTGTTTATGAGGATACGGCAAACATAAAGTTCATGAGTTTTCTGCGCTCGAAAATCGTCAGGAATTGGACAAGACAAGGTATGAGACGTTTTTACTACAATAAACTAAAACACATCAAGTAGAGTTACTCATAAAGTGATAGAGAAGTACGAAAAATAGAGGAGGCATGTGCCGTAATTTTGTAAACATTTTGGATCTACAGCTTTTTTTAAGATAATGTTAGTGTAGACAAAATTATTATAAAAAAGTCGCATTCCTTTCTTCATTATTTTCTGTATAAGTTTTAATTTGCGTTTTTAAAAGAGCCAAGTTCTTGAGTAAGAATCTAAAATGTCTATGGTTTTATTGATGTCATTACGAAAATTGTGCTGCAGCTTTTGTATTTCTGTCAGCTTTTAAATAAACTTTTATTATGTCTAATTATTTAGGTAGGTAGTTCAGAAATACTTACGAACGTGAAAAATAAATCACGCAATTTAAAGATTTAAATAGGTACATCGATTGAAATACTAACACCCGCGGCATATCGAACAGCAATATTTTGTTTCATAACCATAATACTAATCGATTACGAACTACAGGTAAAAGTTAAGAATCTCAAAAACTACAAAATGTAATTTAAATCTTAAGGCGGATTTGAATTTATAATACAAATATCTAAAACTCTGCTAATTTAACTAACCTCGTGCCTATAACGTTTTCCGAGATAGCAATATATGTATGCCAAATCTGGGACACACTGTGTTTATGTATTTTAAATATAACTCGGTTATAATGAAATTATAAGTTACCGGCTCTCTCACTAAATTTATTGAAAACATATGCTGTAGTGTTTGATTTCTGGCTCGATATAGATTCCTCTTTGTAAAGACGTTAATTTAATAGTTAATAAATCAGCCACTCACCAAACAAGCTGCAACAGATAATTTAGTTTTCTCGCAATTTTCTTCCGTTGGTTATATTTAACTCATTCTGAGGCCAAATACAAAATTTCGTGCTTCTTTTATTAATAAGGACGATCCGAGTTGAAAGCAACGGGGTGTTAAAAGAAAACCCGGCATCAGTAGGAGATGCTTTTAAACTCACAAGGACGCATTTGTCTGTCTTAAAGGTCTTTTATCCAAAAGAACTTCTATACTTTATTATTTCAGGATGACCTTCCAAATATAAATAAAACGTGCAATACAGGGTTATGTATTCAAAATAAAGTTTTGTTTGTTCTTTTTGTAATCTAATTTTAATGGCCTGTGTTTGAACATGACACCCTATAAATTAGCCAACAATAAATGAAGTCGTAATTAATATTTAAATTTTCATTTGGTAAAAATTATAGCATTTTACCTTAAAATAAAGGTAAAAGCATTGAGTTAACATACTTCACTGGAGTGTGCATTCTTTGGGGTATAGCAATGCAGGTCTTCAACCAATCCAAACTTAGAAAAAGAAATGTTATAATGTTGCTCAGTTCTCTTAGACCGGCGGGAAAATAAGGTGCGTAGCAATTTTAATAGAAGACCGCCTTATTAAGATGATTACTTTTATTTTTTAACTTTTTTTTTGAAATCCTAACGTTGTTCACTTACACACCTTCAAGATAAAGCGAATTCAAGATAAGATTTAATTAGCCATTAAGCATTTGTAATCTAGGAGTGAGGAGAAAAGGAAAAATTTCAACAACCAAAAAAAAATCCTGTTTTTTACAATAAAGGGACATTTAAGTCATTTTAGTGCAATAGCGTTAGTACAATAGAGCAATAATAGCTATTGTGGTTCATTTATTAGGTTTATTAGGAAAATAGACGCAAAATATGGCAATTGCCAAAACAAATATTTATTTTAAAACTTGTAAATATTCAATTTTAATAAACATTTTACCGACTGCGCATAAAAAGGATAGTGCCATGTTTGTATGTATGTATGTAAGTATGTATGTATGTATATATGCAGAGCGGCGCGAGATTTTCAGAGGCCGTAGGCAAAATAATTTAGCGGGGTCATCTTTAGAAATTTCAATGAAGAGCAACTAATTGTATACTGGGATGACAAAAGCGACTATCAGTTGAAACAGGAGGCTGCTGTTGGTGAGTGTGTGTGGCAATCCTTGAGCATGTTTCGCGCAGGCCCTGTATGTATATATGCATTTTTGTATATATACATTGTTTGTTACCATCTAAAGACTAAACGCTTGATGAGCAGGTCAAAAACTACATATTTTTGTTACAAGACAAATATGCAAACCTTTTTTGTTTTAATTTAAGAATTTTAGAAAAATCGAGTTTAGAAAAAATCTACACTTTTTACGTTCAAAAACTGTCACTTTTTCGAGGTGTGAGATTGATTTAAATCAAATATAGAAGAAATTTCACGGATTTTGGTAAATTTTGTCACTTTTTCGAGATGATCCCTGTCGACGGGACATCAGTATTAAACATATTGAGAAGACAGATTTTTTAAGTCAACATGAGTCCAGAATTTTGCAAACATCTTATCAAATACTTTTAGACGCGGTAAAAATGAATGTAGATCAAATGTAGAATAAATACCACCAATCCAATCCAAATTGCTGAATGGTATTTACAAAATAAACATAATTACAGCAAAAATATTTAATATCTTAGTGGTGTCAAATATGAGATAGGAGTAGATGTTTTCCTCGGTTTACAGAAGAGTTAAAATTTTTTTTTTGCTTTATACGGCATACCGTGTATCTATATAAAGTAAATATTGACTTATTTTAATAAGTTTTGTATTTTCTTTTTCTATATTAAAATAATAGTTGTACGCGGGTTTTTTGATTTTTTAATACTTAATAATGGCTAGAGCTAAAAAAAAGTAATAAAAACCCGTTTTTATACTAGTCATTTTTCCGAAAAAATGGTGCTTTTGGTAGTAATTTCTGATAAAATCACATTGTCTTATTATATTGTCTACCATAAAATGTTTAAAAACATGCCTTTGTTAAGAAATATTTGTTGTTATAGTAGAATGTTGAACGTTTCCTGCAGTAATAGTGGTTTCTGTTACTTCTCTACTCCTAATTACTTTGCAACTTTGATCTTACAACTTTGCTATTATTTTACGTATACGTTGGCAAAAGTTAAGGATTTCCACCCTCTATAATTGAAATATTTCTCACGGAGTACCAATTTCGTCTTGACAACTTCATTTCCATATACATGGAAAACACATTTCCCTCCTTTGCTTCTCACTTAGATATTAAAAATTATATATTTTTAAATGAATTATATTCAGTTTGCATGTACTGTATTTCTAATATACACATGTATAGTAATTAATAAAAAAAATAAAATAAATGCATTCCTGAATCTGCTGTTACTGGAAAATGCAACTAGTTCGGACCGAATTGCTTTGATACCCTGTATATTTATATAGGAAAATAAACTACAAAACACACTAAAATTAGGGACTATTTACTTTAAATAGATACCCAGTATCCAGAATAAAGCAAAAAATAGAAATAAAACTACTTCCGAATTTCACGAATACTGAAAAAAGCATCTATTCCAATGTCATGTTTGACACAATTAATCTGTTAGAACTTTAGAAAACTTCTGCAGGATCCGGAAATTTATTCTAATTTTCATTCTATTTTCATTTTCACAGACATATTTGTATTTTTATGAGAAATTTGCAAATTTCCGTATCTAGCTCAGGTCAAAAAGTCGGTGTTTATTCTGATTTTGCGTAGGCAAGTCCCGCTTGCAAAAGCTATAGTTTTCTTTAAAAACGTAAAATTTGTGTTTTTTTACAGACTCGATTTTACCCAATTTCTTGATATAGGACAGAAAAAACGTAAATTTATATGTCGTAGCAAATTTGGAACTTTTGATCTGTCTAATCACTTTGTTCTCAGGAGGTACCATTACGCCCGCGACGGTACGAGGACTAAAAACTAACACAGCTTAACACCGATCGGGCTGAATTGTATTTAAGTATCTATAGGGTTCCATTGACGTTTCCTCGACTGGTTAACTTCTTTGGTCCAAGATGAACTGTTTAGATAACTCGGGGCTGAATGTAAAATAATTGATTATATTTGGGATACCCTGTACACTATAATAGCATATGTATACATATCTAGAATCGTCTTGCATGCTACTATTTAGGTTTTTTAGACAAAATCATTTAGGATCTCCGTCGGGATGTAGACGAATCTTTTGATGCTTCTTTCATAAAAATCCGTCCAGGCGTTTAGCCTGTAGGTTATGACAAATAATGGATATATACATACCTACATACATGCATACACTTATGTACATACAAATACACATTACCCCCTTTGCATGCGCAGACGGGTAAAATCAAGTTTAATATTTTCCGTCTGCAGAAAAATATCATCTGTAATACGTGGGGTAAACGCCAGTGGCGTATTTAAGGGGGGGATTGGGGGTTAAAATCCCCTCAAGAGTCACTTTTATTTAAGCTAAAATGATACAAATACTATAAAGAAAGGCTTTTTTTCGGGAACAGCGGTTAAAACACCAGAGCCAGTTTTTCTATAATATAAAGTAATGACTTTTTTTTTGATTAAATTTTTCATTGTCTCCTAGGATATTAACGTTTAGAAAAACCCCCTCAGAAGCAATATCTATATACGCCACTGGTAAACCCGTACCCCATTCGTGTATATACAAATGCACACACATGTGATAAAAACCTATTTATCATTTACTACTATCCTTGAAACAAACGGTAATTACTGCTATTTTTGACATTGAATATTTGATTCAATTGCACTTAATTCACAATTGAGACACTAAAATTTAAATTTTCGCTTTTTAAAAACTATTTCAGTTTGATTACCATTGATTAACTATTAAAAGATATAAGTTCAATGAATACAATTTTCGGTTGCTAAAATATTTAAAGAAATCTGTCAAGGAAGCTCGTACATCCGAAATTTTAATTCCAAAGCTAAATTACGAGGTTTCTTATATAATTCCCAATTATAGGTTGAAGAGAAGTTTTATAGGGGTTTTAAACTATTTTATAAGTATAATTTTTAATGAGTTTTCAATTCTAAAAATGTTTATTTATAATTAAAACTATACTGAGAACGAAATATTGGTTCTTAGTATACGAATAAACGCTTTATATTACCGTGAATGACAGCCTTTACATTTTATGTTACGTAAAGATCCGCGGTATCGTTCTACCAAAGCTAATTTTTGTATCATTGATTATTATTAGAAGTTGCTGATAAGTAAAATGAACATCAGGTACTCATGTAGAGTTGCGAAAGGTACTGGTGCGATTATCAATACGCAAAAAAAAATTAAGGTGTGCTGATTTCACCAAAGCGTAAGGGGGATATGTGTGATCAATTGAAAACCAGATGATTGTCTTTCTTTTTCTCTGTTGTATGTGTGTATGTTACCCAATTTTAATACCTAAAACGTATTCCTATAATATATTATCCCATATTGGAAATGTATTATCATAGTAAGAAATTAATACGAAACATTATTAAGAAAAATTAAATGTTGTAAATAAAATAAAAAAGCTTTAATTAATCCCGGAAACGGGTGCTGGTAGCTATCTCAATTGGATGCTATTTACGTGTATTGCATTACGGATTGTTAAAAAATACATTTTACGATACAAAGGGCACAAAATGACTTTTAAATAACACAATAATAATAATAATAGTACACTTTTAGATGATGAATGAATGAATTTTAGACTTTTGATGCTAAAAAGTATATGCGTTAGGTTTTACAATAAAATGAAAACTATTAATTTAACCAAACGTCCAGTATTATTACCGACCATCATTAAGTAATTTTTAACTTTCCGATATATAGTAAGCATGAATCTGTATTGTCGTACTTTACTTAGGGGTTTCTTTAAACGTGTACCACAGTTTTCGATCGAAACATATGTGAAAAAGTCAATGTTTGTCTCTCAAAAAATTCCTGGCTTATCAAAAATATTTCGAAAAGAACAATAAACACCGATAGCTCGAAAACCGTGCCTGTTATGGAAAAAAAACGTACTTCGAAACATATAAAGAAGGACGTGCTGTATATGTGGACATTTATAGATCGAGAATCCAGAGGTCCGTACGCAAAGTAAAAAGCAAAAGGCAAAATGTGAATTATAATTTTCCGCATATATTTCCGAAAGATCAGATCGGATTTCTATTTTTTTTTCAGGAAGCCGTTCCCGAGATCTTTAAAAAGGTTTAATTAATATCTTCGACTTTTCCCGTTGTTTTGGACATAATTTTTAGTCGACACCGAACGTAAGTCTAGGAAAGTTTTTCGACATGTTCAATTCAATTTTCAACCATCATCAAGCGTTTATTTTATTTTTCTAAATTTTGTTTCCATTTTATTGGATATATTTCCGGATTTGAAACGTTAACGCAAATTAAGCGAATAAACGGTGATCCAAAAACGACCAGACCACGCCTAAAAAAGTAAATAATTTTTGAAAATGATTTCATGCCATTCCAAAAAAGTACAAAAATATTATAGGAAAGTATTGTAATCATCTCCGAGATTTTTTCAGATCTTTTTCAGGGTCCCTAGATGCCGAAAAACATGTTTTCTCAATTCCGTCGGTCAATCTGTCTGTTCGCGGCATAGCTCAAATCTGCGGCTAAATAAATTAATACTAAGCAGAGATAGCATGCAGAATTTGTATTAAAAATATTTTATTTAGGCTTTAATTTGAATATTAATCGAATAAGCAATAAAAGTAAAAACAGCTTACAAAACACATAAAAGCAAAAGTAATAAAACGAATTTAATTAAAAGTTAATAGCGTGTCTTGCCACCTGTTGACTTGGAAACTATAACGTTCGTTATATTTGCTTTTCGAATTGTACTTTATTCTTCCAAAAGAGCATTCATGTTTTAATTTTGCTGGGGTACCGCATGTTTTTAGCATTCCTTATCTAATATACTATCTTTAGTTTTGTGTAAAATATACAGGTTGTGTCAAACAAAGAGTTGATCGCAGCATGCTAAAGAGTTTTAACAGAATAGAAAATATTTATATTGTTAAATGACAGAGAAAGTTAAAAAGAACAAACTTTTCAATAGTGACAGATATTTTATGCCATTGGTTCGTGAAATTCAAAAATGAGTTACCTGAAACTTATCATTAGCACTGATTTAAAACTGCCATTTCTTGTCATAATTTTCTCTGATATGATTTATCTCTCGCATCATACAAAGCCTTTCTTTAATGGAACAGAGTTTTTCAACATCTAATATTTCTACTCAGTATTTCACAAGTCGCAAACTATATCAGAAAAACTGCGAACAAATCCCATTTAAATGCGTGAGGTGTAGGTACATAAATATGTATACCATTGACAAAGTGCAACGATTTTTCTCTTTGAAGTACAAGCAAGCGTGCGAACCTATCCGTTAGCGAAGACATGCGTTCCTCGTCCATATAGCATAGCTAAATCTTAGTCAAATCCGGTACGCAGACGTGGTAGGCGATGATCAAGGCCCATTAACTCTAAGGTTACCTCTATGAGCAGCTATAGGGCGAGGGGGACGTGCGGATGAGACGGAGGTCGTGACGTCGACTGGCGACCTGATGTGACAAGGCGGCCAGTTTATTGCTTATTCAGCTTAACGTTTTCGTTGCGATAGTTGTCAGTTGTGTTTTCAGAGTATTTTTTGAGATGTTTGAACAGTTAAATAATTGTGTTTATTGCAAATGGTATACCTATAGTAAATTAAATATGAAAAATACTTATAGTAAGCTGTCCCCATAGTGTGTTCTCGGTTGATATCTTGGTACCGGTTAGAAATAGAGAAGAAATGTATGGTAAACTATTAAAAACCAAATCGGAAAAGTGCAAACCGTTTTGTTCTAATTTGAACTATTTAGGTTAGACTGTACAGCTGTTCAAAATTGAAAATCCCAGTTTTTAAATGTCAATATCTCGAAAACAATTAAACTTAGGCCTCTGGACTATATATAAAGTAGTCGTAGGATTTTAGATAAAATGCAAATATGTAATAAAATATAAGGTGTTTCATATATGAAAAACTATTTAAGTGAGTATATAAGTCATCATATATACTAATATTTATATTTAAACTTTTTCTCTAAACATTATCACCAAGACCGAGAACACACTACTGGGACACCTTGTATAAAAAAAATGTAAATTTCCTAAAGTTATTCAACTATTTGGCGCGCTAAATCTTTTTACAAGAATATTTTTTAGAGACTTTATAAATAAATACATAATAATTGTTCAAATACGATGCGAACTTTTTGAAACGCACTCAGCAAAAAAACTGGGTTAAAATTTGAACCAACATCCCGAAACATAAGTTTAAAATTATAATAAATTATATCTTGTAGGCTGCATTTTATTGTAACAAAAAAGTTTCCATTTTGAACAAAAAAACATTAATATATGTAATTAAACGCACACAGAAGAGATATGGACAATGCCGTGCTAAAGCAAAACGGTCGCCGAGTGACGTAGATCGCTCACACCGAGTTGGAATAGGTCAAGATCGCTCGAGGCAACCTATAGAGTTAATGGGTCTTGGGCGATAATAGCCTTAAATTTAAAAATCAATGATCTGTTACGTAGCAAAAATAAACTTCACACCTTTTGAAGAATGTTGATTTTTCATAAACATTAAACATACATGATTTCTGACAAATGAAACATATAAAAAATATATTAGGCATGAAACATAAAATGAACGGCCATTTACATTACTTTATATATATATATATATATATATATATATATATATATATATATATATATATATATATATATATATATATATATATATATATATATATATATATATATATATATATATATATACATCCCACACCTATTGGGCAGGATGGAACAAATAAACTTGATTTCAACGTAAGGCTTCAGACCCATATTATGTTGTCAGTTTTGACAGTTTGACAGCTGTCAATTCTTAATCTGAAAACATGTATATCCAAAATACTATGAAGTACGTAAAATCCTAAATAGATAATTTTTAAAACAACGTTTAAGTGTTGGACGAAGAATTAACTTTGACAACAAACTGTCAAATATTTTTATCGGAAACATTAAAGATTCTTCCTCTTATCGAACATCCAGAATCAACATTTTAAGCCATTTAAAAATTAGACTAAAATCATTTTGTCAGTCCTTAGATGTTATATATTTTTTTTAATCACTAAAGACCCCATCTAATAAGGAAAACTTAAATCGGTTTGCAAAAAATATAATAATAAAATATTTGTGGGATGGAAGCTTTCACAGCTTTGGTCAATTAAGAAATCATGATTCTTGGGATTAGACCGTGTCAAATTGGAATTTCTATCCGACGTTTCGCCTTCGATTGCACGAGGCATCTTCAGGGATCTTTACTCCACGAGATCTGATCACTGATTGCTTAAAATATTTGTGTTTTATTATTATTTTTTAAATATTTATAGTTTGTGAAAAGGAAAATATTTTCAATTTCAAAAAGCTATTTTACTCCTCTGTAATAACCCTGTGTAGACGAAAAAAAAATTATATACAAAATATAAAACAGATTTAGCGTTTTTCACCCCTTAAAAAAAAACCTAAAATTTTAATTGTTGTTTCACCTCCTTATATACAAAAAAAATGCCTATGTATATAAAAAAAGAATATACGTTTTACTGTTTTTTTTAAAGCTAAGCATTATGGATATTAAAAATATTTTTATGTTTGGGGATTCTTGTATTCCCAAGGGCAACCCTGTATGGTGCAGAAAATATTTAATATAGGAAGAGATAAAAGACTTCTAACATGTTTCATCGGTTTTTTTTTTAATTTTCAGGTAGCCCCGTAGGGCTACCCTGTATATTTGAAAAAAATGTTTAAAAAAAAACATTATTTTTTTGAATAGAATAATCTTTTCTTGAATATTTTTTGTTCTTAGGGGGTTGCCTCATAATTTTAGAGATACCTTGTATAATGAAAAAATATTTTATTTACAAAAAATAAAGTAAATTGTGTCTCGCCAATTTTCAAAATATTATAGGTAAAGGAAAAAAATACAATATATACGTCAATGATCTTTTCATGTCAAAACAATTACCTCAATTATATCTGTTTTCAATTAAGACTATCGCCGGTTTGTGCATTTTCAAAATATGATTTTTTACGTTATTATACCCCCTAAAAATATTTATCCATTACTCCCAAAATCCCGTGAGACTTTGGCCTAGGTTATTTTTGATTGAAATTTAAATTGAATTTTTTTGTGGTGACTGATGATGATTGTCAGTCAGTATAAGAATAATATCCCGCAACAAGTTTAGAAATTACGAAAGGCGGCGACTTCATATCCCCAATACCTAATGTCAAAAATTAAGTTAAAGCTGCTGTTGAATCCCCTGGTTACTGGAAAATGCCATTACTCCGAAGCGGATTGCTTTAACACCCCGTATACAAATATATGCCACGAAACCATAAAATAAGAGTAAGAAAGAATAAGAAATAAGTATAACTGTGTATAATATTGTCCTGCGTATATCGAAAAAAGCGAAAATTATTGTGAACTTTACTCCTACTACTTTAACAGCAGTTACTAATCATACTGGGAGAGAAATCACTTAATAATTAAAACATAAATATACATACCTTTAAATATCTACACCATCCATTCATTTCGTATATAAAATAATTGCTATAACTTAATTTGGGCCGGATTCTTGATATTTCTATACTTTTGAGGATGTATACCCATTGTCACCGCTCCTCACAGCATTCAAAACTAGATTTTACCCAATTTTTCGATTTCGTATAAAAAAAAATATAAATGTATGTCTTATGGAATTTTTGATATATTTAGCCGTTTTTATCCCAGAAGGTACGATTTTATGAAGGGCTTAGGCATCGCAACTGAAATTCGTGCACGCTACAAATCAAAAATTTCTTAAAATTCATCCATAACCCTGATTGAGCTGATTTTTTCACCAGGATCTAGAAGAAATTAAGACTCTTTGCGAATTTATTTGATTCGTCTATGATCATCCGTTCATATGCTACAGGGCCAAATGTAAAATCATAGGAAAATTTATGAAAAATAAAAAACTTGCAATTTTTTTCTAAATGGCACGCCCTTTATAAACCGGAAAGTAATTTTGGCGATGTAGTTTTTCCGTCTCTCGTTACTCTTTTCAAAAAAATAGTGAAATGTGGGAAAATGAAAAGTCGGAAACAATTTTTTTTTTAATTTTTTTCAATTTCGTCCGCTTTCCGTATTTGAGTTATAGGTATTCAGTATTGATTTTAAATCTTCTTTGTATTCCCCATCGAACCTTTACTTTGACAAAGTAGTCAGGGTTTCGGCTGCTTCATGTTTCTAGGGCTATGTGTATAAAAGAAGGAAATGTTTTTAAAAATAGAAGACATTTGACGTTCTTTACCGTTTGCTAAAAACTTTTTTTTAGAGAACTGTTTAATTATAATATTTATTAAGTGCTACTCAGTATAATAAAAAAAAAACAAGTTTTTATTAAAGAAGTGTGTGGTGTTTCCCCGTTTTTTGATATGCTACAAAAAAAGAATATTCGACATGTTTCATCCTTTTTCGAAATTATTAATTAATTTTTTTGTTTTAAATATACAATAAAAAAAAAAGTTTCTACGCCAATGACTTCCACAATGTTTCAATATCATTACGTTTCCCTAGCTCTTGCTGTTTTCAATTTGATTGTTACCGGTTTTTGCGTTCTCAAAATATGATTTTTTTACGTTTATCTACCTCTAAAAAATATCGAAGATGTGTCCATGTCATCCTAAATCTAATCCTCGCTAGATACTGACCTAGAATATTTTCGGTGCAAATTTAAAACGAATCAGTTTGGCTGTTTTGAAGTTGTCGTGGCGCAAATTTTGGTTAGATCACACAGACGACAGGCACACCTGAACAAACATAATTTTTTTTCTAAAAATATGTTTTTCGTATTTTAAGGACAAACATCGATTAAACTGAACGAAATCAGATATTTGAGCGAGAGGTTAGTAACGTTCAAATTTGATTATTATCTTAAAATGCCATCAGTATATTTATACTGCACTAGACAAATAATTCTATAAGTAAAAACTTATATGAAAATTTCACACCTGTACTTTATAGCCAATCAGATGCTTTTATTTTTCAACGGGTCGGATTTCCGGACATTTTTTGCGTCCAGGGTAAGCTGGAGGTGATTACACTGGAAATTTTTTGACAGATGTCATGTGATAAGACAGAAAATTTACATTATTGCATTATTGTTTAGATATTTTATTCCAAAGTTTGGGCTTTCAATTGTCAAAGTATTTATTCTGACGCTTATCAATCAAATCTATTTATCACGGCCTACCTTATAAAAAGCTATTGTTTTTTAAAAAAACGACTAAAATCTACATTTCTTAGTGAACCTCTATTTTACCTAGTTTCTGTACCTCCGACAAAAAACTTGTTACTGCTTACTTGTAGAAGGAAGATCGAGCTTTTGATCTGCCTTGCAGTTTTTGTCGCAGGATTTAGCGATATGTCTTTGCAAAGGCTTAAGTCCGGACAAATTTCGTGCACACTACTTTTCAAAAATGTCTCAAAATTCATCCTTAACTCCGATCGGATTGAATTTTCTGCTAGTCTCTAGAGGAAACAGACGTTTCTTTGGTGGTACACTTGATTCACCTAGAGTGAACCGTCTGATGCTACATAGTCAAACGTAAAACACTAGTGAAACATATATAAGGAAATGTGCAATTTATTTCTAAATTGTTCGTCCTGTATAAATCTGAGAGCAATTTCAGCGACTTGGTTTTTCAATCCCTCGGGGGTACTTTGGGGTCACGTAAACTATTTCTGCCGCTCACTGCTTTTTTTGCAAAAAATTAGTAAAACCTGCGAACATTGTAAGACTTTTTTTAGTTTTTTTGAATTTCCTCCTTGACGTTCCTCGCATTTGGGGTATAGGCATCCTATTTCCATTTTGAATCTTCTTTATAATCCCCATCGAACCCCCGTCTCAGCCTGGTCAAAGTGGTCGGGTTTCAGCTCCACAAAATGCCTCTAAACTCACCCCATTTTTTACCCAATTTTAAGCGACATCCCGTTCCCCTATGTCGCCCGTTAACGAACTTGTCGGGGATTTTCGGACTTCCCGTCCAAAAAAAATGTCTCTTCTCGAAAAATTAACCCTAGCAAACTGCATTTTGAATCATCGGGATATCAAAAATATAGCCCCCATCGGACGCCACTGCTAAGTTATTATAAACTTCACCGAAATTTAATTTTTACCAAACGACGTGCCCATTTATCTTCTACAATTGGCCTTCGGGCTCACTTCTTCCCAAACGTACCGCTACCGAGCTAGAGCATGCCGAATGTCAAAAAAACGAATTTCTAAAAATTTTCGGTCCAGGAAGCGAGGAAATGAGCAAGAAGAGTCGTGCCGACTCTTGTTAACAATAAATAAAATGTAACCAAATTAATCTCGCTCCTCTGTATAATCTCATAGATATCTTATGAAATTATTTAGGACAAACAATGCTAAAAACATGCGGTACCCCACTAAAACTAAAACATGCTCTGAATGCTATTTTGGAAAAATAAAATACGATTCCAAAAGCAAATATAACTGACTTCATAATTGAAAAGGTAAAGGGCTGTATACCCAGGCGGAATTAATTAAATAAGGGAGATTGTCAGTATAACTTGTATGATATCCAAATCATTTACTTATCATAGCAAAGCCCTTTCAACTAACTAGTCATTATCAGCGCTAGCTGCAAGTAAGTCCATCGAGGAATGTTACTGTTCAATTTTAAATAGGAGGAAAAGGTTAAAAAGCCGACAAGAAAGAAAGTTGGATTAAACGGTATACTTACTCTTCAATAAACAGGTAGAAAATATACATGGGTACAAATCAATGTTATTTAAAAATTTACATATAACAAAGACAAAACCTTGCAGTTTTTAACACAATTGATGGAACAGAGCAATGGTTGAAGTTTTTGATAAAAAGTAAAAAAAAACCAGGTTGCCAAATTGACATGGTATTAAAAATAATTCAAAAGGTTGTGATATTGAAACCTTTATGTATAATTATAAGGTGATTGAAACTTGGCAAATTTAACTAGTGCCGAGTACGTTTAACAAAAACAAGAAATTAAATAGAACATACATTGTTACACATCTGAAAAATTCATACCAAATGAAGATAAATTTAATTGGAAGCCCCGATGTGACGTCATAGCGAGACAAGGACATTGTTCCAAGACAAATGATTGAAAGCCGGTTTGCCAACGATGGATTTATAAATTCATTAAAAAGTAACATGTTAAATTCCACAGACTACTAGAAAAAAAGGTGAAAAAACAAGGCCAATTCCTTAATCTGTATATAAAATTTAAACACACTTCACTTAGGTATGGCATGTTCATTTAATAGTAGACTTGTAGTTTTCACATACATTTTAAAAATCGTTTGTAACAAACTAAGACAAAGTTAGACTAGAAAAAATACTTAAAATTTCAAAAGTTGAGAAGCTTATCTCTTTGATTTACATTTTATACTGAAAAGGCGGTCGAATATATAATTTACTTTACTTTTTAAATTTTTAAAAAACTTTGTATTCAGATTTTCAAATACAATTTTAATTTGCTTCCAAATACGTTTACATGTCCTCTTGTCACACATAAAACTAAAGTATCTAAATATTAAATACATCTTAGAAAACTTTTATGAATTTATATATAAAGGGTAAAACAAACAACTGCATTTAACCAATTTCAAGTAACTGAGGTGGGTGCGATGATTTAATTTTCGCACGCTTTCAAACCGAAAATGTATCCTGTGATCCTTTGTGGGTATTGGGTTTGCACAATTTTAGCATTACGGATAATCCACCAATTTCCTCGATCGAACATAATGCAATGAGGTTTCAATGAATCCGATTGGTGTCTATTCTATCTAGTGAATCGTTGTTTTTGAAACGAAGATGATTTGTTGAATTTTCTCTTTAGTTGAATATTTAAACGAGATTTATCGGTACTTATTCATGTATAATTTAATTCGGTTCAAAATATACGAATTTGTAATGCTTTTAAATTACTGTTATAGCTTTTACAAAGGAAATGTTTTAAATAAATTTTTACTTTTTATTACCCTCGAAAAAGTGTAAAAAATGGTGAAAAACCACCCATCCAGGTTTTTACAAATCTTCACGTTTTAGGGTCCTTAGATATCAAAAAACATGTGTTTTTAAGTTCGTTGGTCTGTCTGTCGGTATGACTGTCTGTTTGTGGTAAACACTTACCCAATTGACTTTTTGACAATTTTGGTCAAAAATTAAAGGTCGTATGAGGATGCTGGTAACATTTTGGTCAAAATCCAATACAGCAGAGGCGGCCTAGTGAAATGTCAAAATAATCATGACTAAAAATCTTCTTATCCACTTTACCTCAAATTTTGCACAAAACTCAAGTGTTATGTAGGACTGGACTGGTAAAATTTTCGTACTAATCCACAATGGGGAATCAAAATAGCCGCTTATTATCATTTTAAAAAAAAGCAGCTTGATAAAACTACTTATTAAATTTCAATTTTTGTGCAAGAACCAAGGGATGAACTGGTGAAATTGTTGTAATAAAATGTTTGTAAACATGCAAAAATCGTCTTCCCAGGATTTTATATATATGCACGTTTTAGGACTTCTATGTGTCAAAAAAATATGTTTTCGTCAGTTCGAGGCATAGATGAAAAACTACTTTCCCAATTGACTTCAAATTATGGTCAAAAAAAAGGTCATATGGAGGACCTGGTAATATTTTGGTAAAAATCCATCATGGCGGTCTAATGAAATGTTATAAAAATTATTACTAAAAAATTAAATATTCAATGTATCTCAAATTTTGCATAAAAATCAAGTGTTACATAGATATGAACTGGTAGTATTTTGGTACAAATCCAAGATGGCAAAATGGCGGTCTAATAAATTACTTAAAAAGCCATTCCTATGAGATTACTTCGGCAATATCCTGAATATCCCCTGAAAATTTCATGTAAATAGGTCAAACCATCGCAAAGTAATCGATGCACAAGCATTCCGTCATTTTTAACATTTTTTAAATATGTTTGCTATGGGACCACTCCGGCAATATTCTAAATGTCCACTGAAAATGTTCTTCAAATTGGTCAATCCATGGCCGAGTGATCGATGTATAAACAAAAAAAACAACAAAATGGCCGCTATTTCGCCGTTTTTAGCATGCCTTTTAGCAAATGGGGATATCTATTACGTACCTCAATGCTATAGTGTGAAAAGGGTATTTAAAAAAATGTAAATTTAATTATAATACTCCCTGCTTTTATCAGCCTTATACCTGTGTTTTTTAAAATATTATTATTACAAAAAAACGGCTGAACGAATTTTGACTCAAAATATATAAACGTCCTCTATAGTTTGGCGTTTGATAATATGTGCGAACAAACATAAAACAAAAATACATACAGCTCGAATTTAAAACCTCCTCCTTTTTTGAAGTCGGTTAATGAAATACAGTGTATTCTATTTAAAAAACAAAACTTTCTATTAATTACTCAAAAACGATAAACTTGGAAAAGTTGCAAATGTCATCCGCGGCTTCATCGCATTTCCATACATGGCTGGTTGAAATTGAATTAAAATTGGATGAGCGATACTCGAAATATTTGGACGTTTCTAAAATTTTGTTACAGACACTATGTACATGGTAGATTTATCGATCGGTAGGGATTTTCGTTGACACTACATAATATGATAATAATCCGGGATTGTGACTGTAGTTTAATAATATCAAAAACAAGTGGAAATTAGAAGCAATATTTAATTTATTACTAGAGAAGCGGGAATTAAGTATACTATAATTTTTAGCAAATCCTCTTGGCTCCTTTTACCATTTTCTCCCAAAGATATGAGATAACTAGTTTCTGAGATATAGACGGCCTCTTTTGTTAGTTGCTCACCCTGAACATCAACCTTGTTTTCAGTCCATAGAGAGGCCACGAAGGCTGAAAGCCAAAGTTTTAGGGACCATGTTAAGATTGAGTGAAGAAAAAAATAAATTGTACGAAAGCTTTTACGGCTGGAGCCTATTAAGAAATATATGGTTCTTTGGTTTAGACCGTGCAAAATTGGAATTAATTTCCGACGTTTCTCCTGCGATTGCCCGACGCATCTTCAGGGATCTTCACTGCACAAGATCAAAACACTTAATGAGCTCCGATGAGCAGAGTTCAAGTATTTATACCCGACCTGTGCCCATCGACGCGTGACTCACTGTGATGATTTGTTTCCATGCATGATGTAGCACGTAGCCCTCGTCAGTATTGAGATTTTCGGGGTGCTTGATAATTTCAATTGATTTTCTAATTTCTCGTTTATAATAACACATAACTAATGCAAGGACCTTGGTATCTTTTATATTGATCATTTGTTGCGGGCTGGTGTTCAGCGACATCGGATTAAACAATTTACTTCTTACTTATACACCCTTGCAAAGGAATTACATCTTTTGGTGTTCTTAAGCATTACCCAACCTTTTTGTGTTGTGCGAGTGTTGGATCTCCGCAGAATTCTTGCGATTTTATCTCGGTTACTCTGAATAAAAGGTAAAACTGCACTACTAAATGGCTATCCAACACTGGTTTAGGTCTATTATTATTATACCTAAATCGAACGCCTAATATCTATTCGTATGTGTCGTTTTCCTATAAACAGTATAACCTAAGGTGTACTTACACATCAAGGAAGAGAATGGCAACATCTGACTCAATTTCCACAGTGAATTTTATATTAGAATGTTGTTGGTTTAGATGATCTAAAAATATAGTTTCATGATCAGGAAACCATGGAAACATAACTGCTCTTCATATACCAGAAGAGTATTTTAACTTAACACTGATTTCTGATGTTTCTTAGTGCCTGCAGTGGAAATTGATTTAATCTGGTCATACCAAGACATATCCCGTTAAAAAGATTTTCCAACTGCCAACTAAGCTTTTGAAAAATTAGTAGGATCATGAACCTGACTCTGTCATAGGGGCGTTAAACTGTACAACGTTCTTTGCAGTCCACTTTATGATATTGTATAAATTAAATTCAACTTTCTCCAGCAGAACTACCCTAGTGGAATGGAACTCTGTCACTTTTTGCCTATGTTGAGTATACCGCTAAAATATTTAATTTCGTTATGTAAAAAAATCAAATCCAGTTTAAGGTCCATTCTTTTATCTCATTTTGTATGCACCACCAAGTTAAGTGTAGTATACAACACACAGCCTGTTTATTTTTGTTATCAACCTTTCTGTACTATATCGGAATACGTACATATTATTGGGATCATTAATAAGAAATTGAAGTAAATCCCCTGCGTCTTTCCTTCAGTTCAGATTAGGATGCAATCTGGAAGAATTGTAGGTTGTGAAGTGAAAATATCAGTAAATAGCTGTGGTTGAGGTCATTGGTAAAATAAAATAGGTAGATGCTAATGTGCTGTGCCTCACCTGCGTTGATATTGCAGAGAGCGTTTAGTTTGCCCAACATATTTTAGATCACAATCATTACAGCTAATTTCATAGATGCCACTCCGCTCCCTCAAGTCGACTTTGTCTTTGGGGTTTCCAAGGAGATTTTTTAAACTATTCTCCGTTTTGTAGGCTACTCTAAAACCTACGTTTTTAAATACTTTTTCTAGACCTCTCGTATATCTGGGATCATATGGGATTACTATGAATTTATTGGAAGCCTCAGGTATTTGAAGAGTAGTGGCATCTTTTAACATTTTCTTATGCTTATGTCTATTTACTAGTTTATGTACAAAATTATCATTATATCCATTACTTTTAGCTATATTTTTAATCCGATTCATTTCATTGTTAAAACGTTCTTTACTTAGTGGAAAATTGACTAACCTGTGAGTTAAGAAATGGAATGCTGCCATTTTGTGTTGACGGCAATGAAATGAGTCAGATGTTATATATCTATCAGTATTAGTAAATTTCCTATAAATATTAAATTCTAATTTATCGTTATTTCTAATAACTAACGTGTCGAGAAAAGGTAATTGCCCATTGTTCTCCTTTTCGTACGTAAAATTATTGGCAGGATATTTATTGTTTAATGTTTCTAAGAAAGTGTCCAAATTTTCTGTTTTAGTATCAAAAATAGCAAATATATCGTCTACGTATCTATACCATACCCTTGGGAAATACTTGAGTTCTTTTTTGAATTGGGTTTCTAATCTGCCCATAAACAAATTTGCAAGGAACGGAGATAAGCAATTGCCCATCGCAGTTCCCTCTAGTTGTTTATAATATTTATTGTTGTACTGAAAAAAATTTTGATTCATACATAATTTTGTGAGAAGTAAATACTCATCAATAATTTCTTTCTTCAAATTATTGATTTCAAGTAGTTCCTTTAGGTACTCTAAAGCTAGTGGTATGGGTACACTAGGAAACAATGAGCTTACATCAAAAGATATTAAAATTTCACCTTCTTTTAAGTGAACATTCTTAATTTTATCTAAGAATTCTAACGAGTTAGTAACCTCAAAGTTATCATACGAGATATTTAATTTGCCGAATTCTTCTACTAACCATTTTGAAATATTGTATGTTGGTGATCCAACAGCTGAAACAATAGGTCTCATGGACTTCCCAGGTTTATGAATTTTGGGAAGGCAATACAGTTTAGATAACTGTGGGTTACTATGTGTTAGTTTGAATTTTAGTTTATCGGACACAAGGTTTTTACACTGTTTTAAAGTACTTTTTACTTCTGTTATCATTTTTGATAACGGGTTTTTCTCAATTAAATCATAAGGACCAGTTTGAATCAAATTGTCTACTCTTTCAAAATAATCTGTTTTGTCTAGTATAACAACCTTATTTCCTTTGTCAGCTTTTAAATAAAAACATTCCTTTTTCTTCAGTCCCTGGATAACTTCAGTGTTTTTACGAGAAACATATTTTGATTTGTTGTTAACAACGTTTTTTGAGATTTGATTTCTGCAGGCCTCTCTAATGAATCCCTTAGTTGACTCTGGCACGTATTAAATGGAACTTTCGATATTCCCTATAATAGTTGGTAAACTATTTTTTACTGGAGGCTCTGCAAAATTCAAACCTTTATTCAAAAGGGCTATTTCTCTATTATCAAAAGACTGAGAAGAAAGATTTTCTACAATGTTCTCGACTTTCGAAGAAATTTGTTTTTGTGGTTTCAACTTTCTCAGATTGTTTTTAAGTGAACACATTTTCTTCAAAAATTTGGCATCGATAACTACGAACATTTTTCTTTGGAAATCTAACCACTGTTCAAATTCTAAATTACTAAGCTTATAAGTGAGTTTTTTAAATAATCCGTATGCTTCAATTTCAAGCATACTTCGTTTGCTATACAGATTTTTAATTTCTAAATCTAGCCACTTTTGTTTGGCAAAAGATTCAACCTTCCCAGTAACGGGTGATTGTTTAGGGATCTTGACTGAAATGAATTTAGGGAAAACTGAAAAAGACTTGCATGATTTTAGAAACCAAATATCTGCTGCTATTAACCTAATCTTAGTACAGTACTTACAATAAAGGTTTTGTTCCGTTGACCGTGAAGCCATGTTAAGTCCTAACACTGGAACCTGTGGTGGAAGATAGATCAAAATACAAGAGTTTTAACCACACTACACCACAACTTGTTACGTTCTGGACGCGCGTTTCGCTAACCAAGTTAGCATCATCAGCAGATGATATAAACTAAAGTAACTTATCCTAACCGAGACTATTTATAGGTAAATGTGGTCACACTTGGTTGCACCCGACTGCACCGTTGTCAAGTAAACAATAGAGGGGACTATAGGGAATAGGCCCTCTGTCTTTATTTAGTGCTTTCTTACCACATTTAACTATTTCTATACTCTCAAATGCATCCAATAATCTATTATTAGATACATTTTTAATCAACTTAAGATTATTTATTCCTATTCGGTGATTGTTTTCCAAAGCATGTTGGGCAACGCTTGACTTTTCTGTTCTTCCGTATCTTAAATGTGCCATGTGTTCTTTAAAACGAATGTTTATGGAGCGTTTAGTTTGCCCAACATATTTTAGATCACAATCATTACAGCTAATTTCATAGATGCCACTCCGCTCCCTCAAGTCGACTTTGTCTTTGGGGTTTCCAAGGAGATTTTTTAAACTATTCTCCGTTTTGTAGGGTACTCTAAAACCTACGTTTTTAAATACTTTTTCTAGACCTCTCGTATATCTGGGATCATATGGGATTACTATGAATTTATTGGAAGCCTCAGGTATTTGAAGAGTAGTGGCATCTTTTAACATTTTCTTATGCTTATGTCTATTTACTAGTTTATGTACAAAATTATCATTATATCCATTACTTTTAGCTATATTTTTAATCCGATTCATTTCATTGTTAAAACGTTCTTTACTTAGTGGAAAATTGACTAACCTGTGAGTTAAGAAATGGAATGCTGCCATTTTGTGTTGACGGCAATGAAATGAGTCAGATGTTATATATCTAATATAAGAAAATGTTAAAAGATGCCACTACTCTTCAAATACCTGAGGCTTCCAATAAATTCATAGTAATCCCATATGATCCCAGATATACGAGAGGTCTAGAAAAAGTATTTAAAAACGTAGGTTTTAGAGTAGCCTACAAAACGGAGAATAGTTTAAAAAATCTCCTTGGAAACCCCAAAGACAAAGTCGACTTGAGGGAGCGGAGTGGCATCTATGAAATTAGCTGTAATGATTGTGATCTAAAATATGTTGGGCAAACTAAACGCTCCATAAACATTCGTTTTAAAGAACACATGGCACATTTAAGATACGGAAGAACAGAAAAGTCAAGCGTTGCCCAACATGCTTTGGAAAACAATCACCGAATAGGAATAAATAATCTTAAGTTGATTAAAAATGTATCTAATAATAGATTATTGGATGCATTTGAGAGTATAGAAATAGTTAAATGTGGTAAGAAAGCACTAAATAAAGACAGAGGGCCTATTCCCTATAGTCCCCTCTATTGTTTACTTGACAACGGTGCAGTCGGGTGCAACCAAGTGTGACCACATTTACCTATAAATAGTCTCGGTTAGGATAAGTTACTTTAGTTTATATCATCTGCTGATGATGCTAACTTGGTTAGCGAAACGCGCGTCCAGAACGTAACAAGTTGTGGTGTAGTGTGGTTAGAACTCTTGTATTTTGATCTATCTTCCACCACAGGTTCCAGTGTTAGGACTTAACATGGCTTCACGGTCAACGGAACAAAACCTTTATTGTAAGTACTGTACTAAGATTAGGTTAATAGCAGCAGATATTTGGTTTCTAAAATCATGCAAGTCTTTTTCAGTTTTCCCTAAATTCATTTCAGTCAAGATCCCTAAACAATCTCCCGTTACTGGGAAGGTTGAATCTTTTGCCAAACAAAAGTGGCTAGATTTAGAAATTAAAAATCTGTATAGCAAACGAAGTATGCTTGAAATTGAAGCATACGGATTATTTAAAAAACTCACTTATAAGCTTAGTAATTTAGAATTTGAACAGTGGTTAGATTTCCAAAGAAAAATGTTCGTAGTTATCGATGCCAAATTTTTGAAGAAAATGTGTTCACTTAAAAACAAACTGAAAAAGTTGAAACCACAAAAACAAATTTCTTCGAAAGTCGAGAACATTGTAGAAAATCTTTCTTCTCAGTCTTTTGAAAATAGAGAAATAGCCCTTTTGAATAAAGGTTTGAATTTTGCAGAGCCTCCAGTAAAAAATAGTTTACCAACTATTATAGGGAATATCGAAAGTTCCATTCAATACGTGCCAGAGTCAACTAAGGGATTCATTAGAGAGGCCTGCAGAAATCAAATCTCAAAAAACGTTGTTAACAACAAGTCAAAATATGTTTCTCGTAAAAACACTGAAGTTATCCAGGGACTGAAGAAAAAGGAATGTTTTTATTTAAAAGCTGACAAAGGAAATAAGGTTGTTATACTAGACAAAACAGATTATTTTGAAAGAGTAGACAATTTGATTCAAACTGGTCCTTATGATTTAATTGAGAAAAACCCGTTATCAAAAATGATAACAGAAGTAAAAAGTACTTTAAAACAGTGTAAAAACCTTGTGTCCGATAAACTAAAATTCAAACTAACACATAGTAACCCACAGTTATCTAAACTGTATTGCCTTCCCAAAATTCATAAACCTGGGAAGTCCATGAGACCTATTGTTTCAGCTGTTGGATCACCAACATACAATATTTCAAAATGGTTAGTAGAAGAATTCGGCAAATTAAATATCTCGTATGATAACTTTGAGGTTACTAACTCGTTAGAATTCTTAGATAAAATTAAGAATGTTCACTTAAAAGAAGGTGAAATTTTAATATCTTTTGATGTAAGCTCATTGTTTCCTAGTGTACCCATACCACTAGCTTTAGAGTACCTAAAGGAACTACTTGAAATCAATAATTTGAAGAAAGAAATTATTGATGAGTATTTACTTCTCACAAAATTATGTATGAATCAAAATTTTTTTCAGTACAACAATAAATATTATAAACAACTAGAGGGAACTGCGATGGGCAATTGCTTATCTCCGTTCCTTGCAAATTTGTTTATGGGCAGATTAGAAACCCAATTCAAAAAAGAACTCAAGTATTTCCCAAGGGTATGGTATAGATACGTAGACGATATATTTGCTATTTTTGATACTAAAACAGAAAATTTGGACACTTTCTTAGAAACATTAAACAATAAATATCCTTCCATTAATTTTACGTACGAAAAGGAGAACAATGGGCAATTACCTTTTCTCGACACGTTAGTTATTAGAAATAACGATAAATTAGAATTTGATATTTATAGGAAATTTACTAATACTGATAGATATATAACATCTGACTCATTTCATTGCCGTCAACACAAAATGGCAGCATTCCATTTCTTAACTCACAGGTTAGTCAATTTTCCACTAAGTAAAGAACGTTTTAACAATGAAATGAATCGGATTAAAAATATAGCTAAAAGTAATGGATATAATGATAATTTTGTACATAAACTAGTAAATAGACATAAGCATAAGAAAATGTTAAAAGATGCCACTACTCTTCAAATACCTGAGGCTTCCAATAAATTCATAGTAATCCCATATGATCCCAGATATACGAGAGGTCTAGAAAAAGTATTTAAAAACGTAGGTTTTAGAGTAGCCTACAAAACGGAGAATAGTTTAAAAAATCTCCTTGGAAACCCCAAAGACAAAGTCGACTTGAGGGAGCGGAGTGGCATCTATGAAATTAGCTGTAATGATTGTGATCTAAAATATGTTGGGCAAACTAAACGCTCCATAAACATTCGTTTTAAAGAACACATGGCACATTTAAGATACGGAAGAACAGAAAAGTCAAGCGTTGCCCAACATGCTTTGGAAAACAATCACCGAATAGGAATAAATAATCTTAAGTTGATTAAAAATGTATCTAATAATAGATTATTGGATGCATTTGAGAGTATAGAAATAGTTAAATGTGGTAAGAAAGCACTAAATAAAGACAGAGGGCCTATTCCCTATAGTCCCCTCTATTGTTTACTTGACAACGGTGCAGTCGGGTGCAACCAAGTGTGACCACATTTACCTATAAATAGTCTCGGTTAGGATAAGTTACTTTAGTTTATATCATCTGCTGATGATGCTAACTTGGTTAGCGAAACGCGCGTCCAGAACGTAACAAGTTGTGGTGTAGTGTGGTTAAAACTCTTGTATTTTGAGTTATATTATCGTTTACTCTCCTGCTGTTTTTGTTTTTATTTCTGCATTTTTGCTATTGTATAATTCTCACAATTACACATAAAATTTCTATAATTTAATAAGACAATTCTATGCATATTTAATATTTACTTAGATGGTATGTACAGTGTCTACACTGACCTTCTTACAATCACGTCAGTTGAACCTTGCACGTTCTGATGACTATACATAATATAATGTTATTAAATTTTACTATTTTGCATCATTGAGATCGCACGCATTGTTTAATTGATAGTTGTATAAATGGAATGTACATCTTAGAATAAATCAGTACGTTATTAACCACGATAATTGTTACTCATTTACTACGAACAAATACCTACTACGTCCTACATCGTCCCGCTGCTCATCTCAAGCCGAAGCTGAGCAAAGCTATTGGCAAGCAAAGCTTGCACATTGGTCCTTCGAGCCTTAAAGCCGTTCTTCAACCGAAGAACATCCGTCCAATATACACAACCGTGTATCCGTCCATCAACTTTATCGTCCGTCCATCTACAAGCAACCAAAACCAACCATATAATCACAGTTGTCAGGAAGTCTGTCGTACATGGCAAGAAAAAATCTGAACAGAAACCAAAGAGCTAAGAAACGTCAAGAAAAATTAAAAGAAATCGTTATAGCTTCTTTAGACGGAGTTGACATCAAAACGCACCATTCAGGTTTGCCAGTCACGCCAACCATAGATAAAAAACCGTTTGAATTCGTAACCAGGCTAGAAGCAAGATTTAAAGAGCTTTTCGGCGAATAGCTTACCACCAAAACCTGTTTTAGGGTGTCGTTGCCTGAACTGAGTAGGGTAACGTGAAGAAGCACTCGAAAAAACTAAGTGGTGGGAAAAAGCAAAGTGCCGTTAGCTTCACTCGCACACACAAATATACACGTTACTTAATAATTGGTATTTTCCTTGTTGCCCAGTTACCGCTGGCGAGGGGAATACTAAAAGGAATAAATAAGATATACCTGTGCCAGTTCACGCTGGCGGGCATATATTATCGTTTCCACGATTGAGTATCACACACAAGCAAAGGCTTTTCCCCGTGACCAGTTAACGCTGGCGAGGAAAATACTTTAAGGGTTTAATAAGGTATTCCTGTGCCAAGTTCACGCTGGCGGGCATATATTATTGAACTCAGCTTAACATACAACACAAACAGACACTACTTGCAAACTAGCCGAAAGTAAACAAAAAACAAATAAACAAACAAAATATCCCGTCCCGTCTATTCAAAAATTCATCATGTCTGCGGAAAGCAAAATGAATGAGCTTGTTCAAGAACAAGAAGAACTAGGAAAACAAATAATCCAGCTTATCAGCAATAGCAAGAAGGACTCTTCTTTGAGAAAAACTGAAACATATATAAAAGACCGCATCGCCACCTTAGAAAAAATATGGAAAAGTATCCAGAAAAACGACAAGGAAATAAAAAACCTAAACCTCACCGAACATGCATATTTTACCAAAAAATATGACAACCAATTAAAAGAAAAATACGAAGAAGTACTAAACTACCTAAAAACCTGTCCAAAAGCAGAAACACCTTCAGCAAGTTCCGCCGATCCCTTGGCGGAAAAAGAACAAGAACACCGTCTGAAAAAACAAAACTTCAGGCTGCAACAACTACAAACCGACCTAAACCAAATTGAAACGGAACTAAGCCAAGGAAAGTCCAAATCTCGCTATAAGCTTCACATGGAAAAAATTAAAAAACAATGGGATGCTATTCATCAACTGCATGAAGAAATAATGATAAATGAAACAAAGTTTCAAAACAACTATTTTGTCAATAATACTTATGCAGACACTCTTGGCCAGTACGAAGAAATTCTGGAAAAACTAACTTTAGAAGCTCAAGAAAATATCATGGCCCAAACTCAACAAATCGTGGTGAACCAGCCACAGCAAAAGTTAGCAATTCCAAAAGTCGTGATCCCGATCTTTTATGGAGGATATGAAAACTGGTCTAATTTCTTCGATATATTCAAAAGAGTAATTCATGAAAACCAAGCACTGACCAAGGCCGAAAAGATGCACTATCTGAAAACCCACACACGGGGAGAAGCAGGCAAATTGATTCAACACCTTGAGTCAACTGAAGCTAATTACGAAACAGCATGGGAGTTATTGCAAAAGCGATATGAAAACAAAAGGCTACTAACATTCCAACTAATTGATAAGATACTAGACGTACCAACGGTTACAAAAGAAGACGCACTGAAACTAAAACAACTACACGACACTACAAGAGAATGTCTACAGGCGTTGAAAAACCAAGATGTAGAAATCGATACATGGGGTCCAATGGTAATTCGAATAATCCTCAGAAAATGGGATTCTGAAACCAACCGTCTATACGAACAAAATCTTCAGAAGCCGCATGATATCCCAGAGTTCGAAGAATTTATGAACTTCTTAGAAAGACGACTCCAGTCATTAGAAACCATTGCCGTTAACGTCGCATCAGACAATAACAAAAAACACAGTAACGCTGGTTGTCTATTCTGCAAAGATAAACAACACATGACGTACCACTGCCAAAAGTTCAAAACGCTTTCAGCAGAAGAAAGAAACAAACAAGTCCAAGAAAAACACATTTGCTATAATTGCTTAAGTCATGATGTTGGCAAAAGGTGTTTCAGCCAAACAAGGTGCAATATATGCAGTCGCCAGCATCATACACTTCTACACCTTGAAAGATATCAACAAAACCAACAACGGTCAACAGACTACCAACCCAGAGGTTTTCAAAGAAGTTCTAATAATCCACCAAGAAATTCCCAATACAACGCCGGTGCAGGAAGGTCAAATAATCAACCTAACACCAATAGAAATACTTCAACACGCCATACTAGCAAACAAGAAGAGAACGTTCTTCTCGCAACAGCCCTTGTTGAAGTTTCCACTTCAAGTTTATCGCAGCCATTACGACTTCTGATCGATCAAGGTTCACAATCTTCGTTTGTTACGGAAGAAGCCGCCCAACGACTAAATTTGCCACGCCGCCACATCAGAGCTGAAATATCTGGTGTTGGCGGGGGAGACCCTAAAATTTCCAAATGGTCCACTAATGCTCAGATTAGACCAAGATTCAAAAGTACATTTTCTATGGAAGTTAACATGATAGTCCTCCCAAAGTTAACACGTTCCATGCCGAAACAAAAACTCCAAATACATAACATAGACAACTGGAAAAATGAAGTTTTAGCAGACACTACCTTTATGACTCCTGGACCAATAGATGGAATTTTAGGAGCCAAGGAATATGCAACCATAATCCTGAACGACCTTCAGAAAACTAAAGAGGGTCTTCTGAAACAAAACACGGAACTGGGTTGGATTGTGTCTGGTTCTATATTATCTGAGCCTCAAAGTATTGAAGTAATTAGTATGATTTCTCAATATGAAGAAGATAATCAGCTAACAAAATTCTGGGAGATTGAAGAAATAATGCCATGTCACCAATTAACACAGGAAGAACAAGCGTGCGAAGAATTTTACGAAAAAACCACACAACAAGACAAAGAAGGAAGATTTGTAGTTCGAATTCCGTTCAAGCAATCGCCAGAAACTCTAGGCCACTCAAAGCCACGAGCAGCAGCAAGACTTATAAACGTTGAGAAAAAATTTCAACACGATCCCGAACTACGGGACCAGTACATAGATTTTATGAAGGAATATCTAGAATTAGGTCATATGCGGAAAGTTGGACGACAAGAAATCAATCAAGGAAAATATTACATTCCGCATCAAGCTGTCATCAGAGAAGCAAGTACAACCACTCGCTTAAGAACAGTCTTTGACGCATCCTGTAAAACTTCCACAAATATTAGCCTCAACCAGATCACGCACGTCGGTCCGAGGTTACAACAAAATATCGCAGATATAATTATTCGTTGGAGGAAACATGAAATTGTCTTCTGCGCAGACATAGAGAAAATGTACCGCCAAATCAAAGTACACCCAGAAGACCAACCTTTCCAGAGAATATTATGGAGAGAACATCCTAATCAACCAATGTTTGAACATGAACTTACCACCGTAACCTACGGTACCACGTCAGCTCCGTACCTAGCTATGAAAACACTTCAAACGCTAGCAAAGAAAGAAGCAAACAATTTTCCGGCAGCAAGTGAAGCAACATTGCAAGATTTCTATGTTGATGACATTTTATCAGGAGCAACAAACGTTCAAACAGCCCGAGAGCTTCAAAAACAACTGTTGCAAATGCTTGGGTCAGCAAAATTCAATTTAAGAAAATGGTCAAGCAATTCTCCTGCACTACTAAAGTCCATTCCGGAAGAACTTAGAGATCAAAAAACTCATGAGGTGCCGCAAGACGAAGAAAAAAGTCCTTAGGGATCTTGTGGTCCCCAGGAGACGATATATTTAAGTTCAAAGTAGAAATCTCACAAATCAAAAAACTAACAAAAAGAAACATTTTATCCGAAATCTCCAAACTATTCGATCCGTTGGGATGGCTAGCTCCAGTTGTCATTCAAGCCAAACTCATTATCCAAGATCTATGGTTACGAAACCTAAACTGGGATCAGCCCGTCGACGAAGAAATATCTACAAGATGGTTGCAATTTCAAAGTAAAGTAAAGGAACTAGAGAAAATTAGAATTCCTAGGTGGATGCGTTACCGAAACTCCAAAACAGAACTACATGGGTTTTGTGACGCGTCAGAAAAGGCGTATGGTGCTGTAATTTACAGCCGAATAGTAGAAGGAAACGAACATACTGTCACACTTCTACAAGCAAAATCAAAAGTTGCCCCAGCCAAGAATAGAACAACTCTACCTCGGCTAGAACTATGCGCTGCCGTACTTCTGTCTAAGTTAATACAGAAAACCAGAACCGCCTTGCAACTAGACAACACCCAAACATTCGCATGGACTGACTCCATGATCACTCTAGGGTGGATAAAAGGAGATCCTACAAAGTGGCAAACCTTCGTCGCCAATAGAGTATGTGAAATACACAGAAATGCAACAGGAGTTTCTTGGAATCACGTCAAGTCTCAGGAAAATCCAGCAGATATTATCTCCAGGAGTCTGGATCCTGATAAGCTGGAAGCTACCGAGTTCTGGTGGAAAGGTCCTCACTGGCTCAACTCATCCAATAACCTTCCTCTGACCAAGATAATCCCCGAAGTAAACGAGGAAATCAGAGCAAATTGTTACAAAGCTGAAATTGTAGTAAAAAAGTGACATATGCGAAAAATTCTCTGACCTTACAAGAATGCTACGAGTTTTATCATACTGCTACCGAGTTACCAATAGAGAGGAAAGCCCTATTCTCTCTGTTAAGGAAATACAGGTCACCCTTAAAAAAGTCGTCGCATTGATTCAAAAACAAGAATTTAGTGAAGACTACAAATCACTACGTACAAGACAGTTGGAAACAACAGCAAACTGCGGAATCTAAGTCCATTCCTAGACAGCGAAGATCTCATTAGAGTCGGAGGGAGACTAGAAAACGCACCAATAACTTACCAGAAGAAACATCCAATGATTCTTCCGTACCACAGCCATTTTTCCAAGCTAGTTATACTAGAAGCTCACAAGAGAATTCTCCATGGCGGAAACCAAGCAACTCTTGCATATATTAGGAGCAAATTTTGGATTATTAACGGGAAACGAGCCGTCAGAACCCAATTAAAAAAATGCATCAGTTGCATTCGTTATAAAGCCAAAACCGCAGAACAATTTATGGGACAACTCCCGAAACCAAGAGTAACTCCAGCACCACCATTCACAAACTCAGGGGTGGACTATGCTGGTCCAATTCAAATTAGAACCACCAAAGGGAGAGGACATAAGTCGTACAAGGGCTACATTTCAGTATTCGTGTGCCTTGCCACCAAAGCGATTCATTTAGAAATGGTCAGCGATATGTCAACCGAAGCATTTTTAGCTGTATTCAGACGGTTCACTGCAAGAAGAGGTCATTGTGAAAATATGTATAGTGACAACGGCACTACATTTTTGGGAGCATCAAAACAATTTGAAGAAGAAGTGAAGGAAATTATCGAAGAGCCTCACCTGCAAAATGCAATTATCAGCTCAGGAACACAATGGCACTTCATCCCACCCGCAGCCCCACATTTTGGAGGAATCTGGGAAGCAGGTGTCAAATCCATGAAACATCATCTAAAGCGAGTCATTGGAGCATGCACTTTGACCTATGAAGAAATGACAACCTTGGTGCACCAAATTGAAGCGTGTTTAAATTCGAGACCGCTTTGCCCCCTAACGGAAGATATTGATGACACCAATACATTAACCCCTGGACATTTCTTAATAGGGAGAGAATTATTAGCTCCCCCCGAATTTAAATCCTTCCCGAACTGTAATCTGTCGCAAAGGTGGAGACTCGTTCAAAAAATGAAGAAAGACTTCTGGGAAGCCTGGACTACTGAGTATCTTTCCAGACTTCAACAACGATATAAGTGGAACAAGCCTATTGAAAATTTGCCAGTGGGCACAATGGTTCTAATTAAAGAAGAAAATATAAATCCGAACAAATGGCCTTTGGCGAGAATAATGGAAATTCATCCAGGTCAAGATGGAGCAGTTCGAGTCGTAACAATAAAAAGGCCAGGAGGTGTCACTCAAAAGAGACCAATTCACAAGTTAATTCCTTTGCCTACAGACTAAGATACACAAGCCGCTACCCAGCCCACAATAGAAATCAATAGTCATGTTGCACAGAAAGAAGAAAGAACCACAAAAGAGAAAAGACTGAAGCATACAACTTCAAAATCAGCACTTCTTTATGTTTTGACAATTCTATTCTTGCTAATTTCTGCAACGACAGCAGAAAACTCTTACAAAATTCACCAACCCCAACATGGCCTTTACATAGAACATCTAGGGACAACTCAAATTGACAAAGGAGTCTTTAGAATAGAAATAGCACATTCCAGAAACAGGAGTGAAAATGATGTGAAGGCAGTAATTAACGTAGCTTCTCAATTTAGAGACCTATGTGATAAATCAAAAAAGCTTACAAATGACGCCAGATGTGAAGCCCTAACCCATCATTTGGAAGAGTTAAAAAATCATACCCAGTGGATGCTGATGAATCTTAACGACGTCCATCATACAAGACGGAAAAGAGGCTATCTTGGAAAATTTTTAACAACTGTATTTGGAGTCAACGATGAAGTGTATCAAGATATCGACTCGCTCAACAAAAATCAAGAGCAATTGATTCGAGCGTCCAATCACCAAACTAAATTTATGGTGTCCGCGCTCACGGAGTTCAATGAGACAGAATCGAGGATCACCAATAGACTTAAACATTTTCAAGAAAAACTCAACCAAGGACTAGAAGCAATCAACAACATGCAGACTTGGTACAAGCAAATAGACACCAATGCCCTAAATATTCAACTGCTAAGCGCCTACCAAGTAGCACAAAACTTCATCAGCGAAATAAATGAATACTATGACAAACTATTGAACATCCGCTTCAATAGGGGCACAATATACGAACTAGTATCACCGGCATATATCAACAATATCATAAAAGAAACAAATAAAAAATTTCCGAATAACTTAAGGATTGTACCGACAATGTTATCCACGAAGCAGACAGCTAATAAGACAAGTCTCCAAGTGTATGGGTACTTTCCAATAGCAGATGTTGCCAAGTTTGGACTTCTAAAAGCAACGCCAGTTCCGGTGAAAATCGAAAACGGATCGTGTTGGAACCTCCACGTCACTAATGACTACATAGCCGTCGACTACGACACGCAACTGTACTTCCAACTTCATGAAAACGACTTACAACAATGCATTAAACCATACCCCAATGATCCACATCAGTTTATCTGTTCACCAAGTTCAGTCAGAAACATAGAAACAAATCCTTCATGTATTATAGATGAAATATATGAACGAGCCGCTCCAAGACATTGCGCCATTGAAAAAAGCAGCATAAAAGGCATACTATGGAAACAGCTGTGCGCAGCCAATACTTGGATGTTCATATCCAGCTCTCCAACGGTAATATCTGTAATCTGCAATGGTGCGCGGGAAGATGTTGCAATAAACGCAACAGGGATAATTCAAATATCTCAAGAGTGTATAATTCAAACAAAACAAAACATACTCACGCCTAAACGAAGCACCACCCTTCCAGTGTTAAATAGTTATTCCAAAGCGGTCCCAAACTTATTAGGCAATGCGATCCACCAGAAACAACTAGACATTTTACCAACTGAGCCAGTGTTCGAACTGACAGACAACCTTCATGAATTGATAAACGATCAAGAACACCAACAAGAGCAACTACAGAACATTCTTTGGCGAAACATTCACCATCATTCCATAGCAATTAGCAGCATCACTACAATTATCATAGCCATTCTTATAATTGCAGGATGGTATACAGCCAAAATCATTGTAGCACAGCATCAACAGAAGAAATGCAACAGGAAACCAGATCACAGGACCACTCAAAACGAGGAATTTGAGTTAAGATCTCTCACTTCATCCATCAGAGACAGGCCGCAGAATGTATAATTCTCACAATTACACATAAAATTTCTATAATTTAATAAGACAATTCTATGCATATTTAATATTTACTTAGATGGTATGTACAGTGTCTACACTGACCTTCTTACAGTCACGTCAGTTGAACCTTGCACGTTCTGATGACTATACATAATATAATGTTATTAAATTTTACTATTTTGCATCATTGAGATCGCACGCATTGTTTAATTGATAGTTGTATAAATGGAATGTAAATCTTAGATTAAATCAGTACGTTATTAACCACGATAATTGTTACTCATTTACTACGAACAAATACCTACTACGTCCTACATCGTCCCGCTGCTCATCTCAAGCCGAAGCTGAGCAAAGCTATTGGCAAGCAAAGCTTGCACAGCTATTTTTATTAAATGAATATTTTTTCAGTTTCAGTCGATTTATACATTTTTTCTTTCCGATATTATTTACATACCGCTATTTGTATTTGACATAAAATAAATTTGCTTGCGGGGAGGATTACCTACAAAAAAAAGTTTTTACCGATTTAAATATATAATTAAGTGGGTATTTTTTCACCATTTTGGATCCATACCAAAAAATAACCAGATCCTCTCTATATTTTATTTGGTTTTGGCTCAAAATATTAAGTGTACAGGATAATTGTGTAAGTAGGATCTGACAGGCACATCGATAAAGGGAAATATAAAAACACGATAAGACACATAAACATATTGGCACACTGTGAAGAAACCACCTTTTTTTATTTTTTTGCCTTTACAAAGAAGAATTTTGTTGTCATATTGTAATATATAAATATATGTACATGTTTTATGTTCACTTTAAATCACAGTTTAACATCACAGTTAGAGCATTATGCGAGCATTTGTCCTTTCTTACACATTGCCCCAGAACAATAAAGGGTGACCTACTGGAGGAATAAATTTCCCCGTAGCTAAGTTAACTTATGTCAAGCAGGATTAATATGAAATCTAACTAAATGTGTAGACTAAAATGTTGCTTAATCGATACAAGTGTCTACATTTACGTGATGCTAGGATTAAAACGATTAAAATAATTGTAGCCAGAATTGCGACGAAATTCCTTGCTTAGTTAAATTTTTATCTGCAGTATTTATAGGGCAAAAGTTAGGTGGCAATTATTTAAATATGCACAGTACCGAATGTCACTAAAATTTAGGGAGCGCATACTGCATCAAAATTATTTTTAATTTTCTTTTATTAAATATTAGGGTAATTCCGGGATAGATGGCCATACGGTAGAGATGGCCATATCCTAAATTCCCTTATAATGGGCTGCTAGCCACTGCCAAAACTAGTGAGTTGTTAGACGTTAGCAAGTGGTTGTGTTTGCTCCTCATTAGGTCAAAAAAAATCTCGTAAATGTAAGTTAATTTTAAATATTCTAATCTTACGTATTAAAATATTTATATGCATATTTTATTGGTCAATTTTTTTTTATGTTTGCGATATAATTTTTCCTCTGTTTTCGATATAATTAGTTGATACGAACGTGTAAACAGTAACCTAACCTTAAAACAAATCTCTATGAAGGAAATATCCCGTTTAAATTTAGTAGGCCATCTCTCCCTGATAATCGGGAGAGATGGCCTACTATTTTTCGGGTAACATGGCCTTATCAATGCTTGAATAAATTGTATGCTAATTGGCGGAAGTTTTTAGTTTTTTTTTCTTTTTAAGATGCCGAACAAGTATACACGTAAAGCGATGAATGTTCGTGGTAATTGGACACAGGAGGATCTAACAAATGCAATAAGAAGTGTAATGGATGACAATTTGTCTGTTCGGCGAGCTTCTATTGAATATCACGTGCCACGCAAAACCTTAGAACGCCGAATTAAAACTGGAAATTCGTTAAAAGGCAATATGGGTCCTAGCAGTGCATTTGGCAGTGCTCACGAAAACCGACTATCGCGACATATTTTAGCAATGCAGAAACGAGGTTTCCCGTTAACTAGAGACAACCTAAGAGGAATTGCTTATCAATTTGCTGAGCAGTTAAATTTAAAGCACAGATTTAATAAACAAAAAGAAAAGGCTGGTTATGATTGGTTAACTTTGTTTCTAAGCCGCCATCCTGAAATAAGTGTACGTAAATCCGAAGGAGTGTCTTTGGCTCGAACAAATGCAATGAACCGAAATGAAATTGCTCAATACTTTACTTTACTTGAAGCTACAATGGAACAAAACAATTTATTTGACAAACCTGCCAATATTTTTAACCTTGACGAGACGGGTCTGCAGCTAAACAGCAGACCCGGTGAAGTACTGGCACAGAAAGGATCTAAAGCTGTTTCAACGTTAATTTCCACCGAGAGAGGAGAAACAATTAGCCTTGTTGCATGCTGCAATGCTGAAGGTAACTTTTTGCCGCCTGCTGTTATCATGAAAGGTAAGAACAAGAAGCAAGAGTGGGAGGACGCACTGCCTCCTGGATCAATTTTGTTCATGTCAGAGAAGTCTGCCTACATTAATTCCAAAATATTTCTACAGTGGCTGCGTCTTCATTTTGTTCCACGAAAACCACAGGGAAAAGTTTTAATAATTCTGGATGGGCATGCTTCTCATGTAAATTCCGTTGAAATGCTAGAGTTTGCTGAGTCAAATGATTTAATCCTTTTATGTTTACCAAGTCATACGACGCACTACCTTCAACCATTAGACAGAAGTTTTTTTAAATCCTTAAAAGGACATTTTTACGAATCTTGTCGTTTGTGGCTTAGGAATCATGCGGGAAGACGCATCACGCGCTATAAATTTGGCGAATTACTTAGTGATAGTTGGGGTAAGGCCGCTACAACACAAAATGGTTCTTCAGGATTTAGATCAACGGGAATCCTACCCTTCAATCGTGACGTAATACCTGATTATGCATTTCATTCCGAGGAGGATAATACAAATCCAAATTTACCGACTAAAGTTCAAACTACTTCTTTGACTTTACCTCGACCAATAGCGAACCATGTAGATTCACATGCCTCTTGCTCAACGGCAATAGCTTCACCAGATGAAATAACTCCCTCCAAAATTCTTCAAGATTTGTCTCCACCGGTTCCAGAAAAACACCGTTAAGAAAAGAGCCAAACAACTTGCCACAATTTTAACTACACCGGCAAACTTGCAGCTGCGCAAGGAAAAAGAGAAAAAAATGCAAGAAAAAAATGAAAGAGCACTTAAAAGAAAAAGACTACAAAAACCAGAAAAAAACTTAAAAAAAAATAAATTTAACATCTCAAGTAGCGAGGAGGAGGAAGAAATAGAAATCATATTGGAGAGTGACAATGAAAGTGAAGATTTTGACGAAAATCTGTGTGTAGGGTGTGGCGAAAATTACAATGATACTAAAAAACAGGTAGAGTGGATTCAGTGCATAATTTGCCTTAAGTGGTTGCACGAAAACTGTACCTCGTATGACAACTTTTGTCAGAAATGTGGAAAACTTGACAGTAAATCGAAGAAAGGCAAATCGTTGCCATAATTTTGTATGGTCATCTTTCCCAAACTTATATGGCTATCTTATCCGTAACGTTGGGAGAGATGGCCATATAGCTGTTTTATTTAAGAAAAATAATTTATGTTTATATTTTATTATTTTTTTCGTTTTGTTAAAAAAAATGTCTATTTAGATACATTTTTTTTGGATTAAGTAACAAATAAAAAACCAAATATTTTTGTATCATATTTTTTTACTAACCGAAAAAATTATGGCCATCTATCCCCGACTTACCCTAAATACTTGTGTCTCTCATCTAGAAACTGATTGACAGAACAAAACAAAATTTAGAAACACACTCTTTATAAAAAAGGCGTCAGAAAGAGTTGACCGCCATTTTGAAGTGTCATCAGCTTGCCAATAAAAATAATAAATAAATAAAATAAAAGTGACAGTCCAGGCTTCTTTTTCACCCTGTATGTACTAGACAGATGAGTGCAATAAATTTAGTAAAAAGTCAAGAGAGTATCATAAATATTATCGTTAAATTTCGTAAAGGTTTTATTGTTAATAAGATCCAGTACGACTCTGTTACTGTGTGCGCTCGGTGGCGTCCGATGAGTGCACTTTTGTCGAAACGCGATTGGTTCTAAATACAGGTCGCTTTGTTTAATTTTTCGAGGTGGCACATATTTTCTGGATTTCCCGCCCAAAAATCGCCGTCAAGTTCTTAAACAGGTGTTTCATATATATTTCGTTAAAATGGTAATAAATAAATAATAATAAATAAATTTCCTGTTCCTCGTATGTTGGGTTCTTGACTTTCGACGCACGAGTCGTGAACTATCGAGGACTACCGCAACGCTATCTATTTCAATCCCTGTTTAAAATTACGGCTCTAATTCACAACCGGCACGTGGCCGGCGTAGTTTTGCTTGTATGTTGCACCATCGACAGATGGAATAATCAGTCGAGTACCTTGTGTAATGACGGGATAATTCCTATTTAATTGTTTAGGTGGATGTGTAAAGCCCGGACTTTAATCTGTCATTTACATTTGTTTTAATTTTAGTTATGTGACATTTCTTACCTTAAAGTCAATATTTGATTACGCATTAAACTACATAGATACAGTCCATTTATAAATCTTTTCAATGCAGAGCTAAGATAATCATTAGCTTATTCCATAATGGCAATATCGGAGTACGGGATGTTGCTTCAAAAAAAAAAAAAAAAATAGCGAAGGTATAAAAATGAGGTAATTTTAAAGGATTTTTGTCGAGTCGAAGCCCGACTATTTTTGTCAAGGCAAAACCGTTCGATGGGGAATATAAAGAAGATTCAAAATCTATATAACATCTTTATACCAAAAATGCCGGGAAAGTACCCATAATAAAAAAAACACTAAAAAAAGCTGTTTTTACCCATATAATTTTCACACATTTCACAACTCGGAGCGAAAATAGTGTACATGTTCCTAAAATACCTCCGAGCAGTTGAAAAACTAAGTCTCCAGAATTATGTTCCGGCTTATACAGGGCCAGCAATTTAAACATATTTCCCATGTGTTTGTGTGTAGTACAGTAAATTTAACGAAAAAATGTTCATTTCAATTCAGCCCGATCCATGGTAAAGCTGAACGTTGAGAAATTTTTAAAATGTAATGTGCATGAGCATTCATTCCGCATTGGGAAACATGAGTTCTAAAAAAAATTGCACACCTTTTTCATATTTTTCAAGGCGGGCCTTGGTGGCGCAACATTCGATAAAGTATTATGACAAGTTGAACTTTTTAACTCGGCATTGACCAAGAATTTTACAAATATCTACATTTTAATTGATATTTAAGCAACTAATAATAATTTTCATTTAAAAATAAGCTTTTGTAATTATTTTGTTTTCCTTTTAATTACAATCGCTTCTTTCTCTACATTTTACTTAAAAATATTTTAATAAAAAAAAAGTTTTTTTATTTAATAAACATTTTTTACTGGAGCCATTTTTAAGAGAATTAGTCACAAATACTTAAAATTCCGTTTTTTTATTAATGAACACCAGAAAAACTTTTTCACAAGTTTTTATGAAAATCCATTTAGCACAAGTAAAATTACATAGAATATTCGTAAATTTGTTGTCCTGAAGGTTATACATTGGACATAGACATCTGAAACCAAAGCGCAGTTTGATCGGAAATTTGAAAACAAGGGACTTTTTTTGGTTTTGTATATAATTTTTTTTTCAACTATACCGGGCGGTACAAGGTGGATAAACTCGTCATTTGAAAATTAAAAAAGTATTTCAGAAGTAGCTCTCTTAGTAAACAGTAATGCACGTCAAATTTATTTTATTTTTTGTATATAAAAATTTATTTTTTCCACTATACGGCGTAGCCTTTCCACTATACAGGATAAAATAGCCACATGAAAATAAAAAATATATATTTTTCAGAAGCATTTAGCATGCCTAGAAAACAGTGAAACACGTCAAATGTCTTTTACTATTTTATATTTGAATATATTTTTTTCCAATTTTTGAGGGAAGTTCCGGTTAAACGATTTTTTTAAATTAAGAGTGCATAGTTTTTAATTACTTATTTTTCTAGTAAAGGAAAAAGCTCAGTCCATATGGCATAGACATAGAGTTAGCACTTTTGTTAAATTTGCTAATTTCTTAATAGATATTAGATTAGTGGGATTAGTAGCAAAGAATTCAAATTCCAGGAAGTTTGCACAGCTACATTGATCCTAGGAGAAGGAAATACCTCCCTAAAAATGAATTTAAAAATATTTCATGACCTTTTAGCATTTTTAATAAACGGTAAAATATGGCAAATTTCTTTTATCTTTTTGTATGTAAAACATTTTCCCACTATACGGGGTAGCCCTAGAGGAGCCCTTTAAAAAATTGTAAATATTTGTTACTTCCATAACGCCTAGCTTATTTTATAGTTATATTTTTGTTAAAAAGTTTTTTTCACGAACGTCATTTTTCTACAAAAGTAAAAAAATGGCTTCCGGAACCAAACCTCAAAACCCCAGAATTCTCATACTCTGTAATGTTGTCATCATGTTTTTATAAGAAAAATCTAGAAGAGCAATTCCCTGCTTAGAAAATCCCCGGTAGATTTACATTGACACCAACTTAGTTTTAGCGTTTTGCATCGAAAGTAAAAAGGCAGTAAAGCTATGAAATTTCTCCATCCCGTCTTTAATTTTTCTAGTTCCGCACGTTGCAAAAAGCTCTATTTTGTACGATTCTTTACAGGTTTTGACTTCCTACATTGTACATTTTAATGGGGTATATCGGGCTTCTATTTGTTATTTTTTAGAATCCTGTTAAGAATTTCTAGTGTTTCGTAATGCCCTATTCGCGTATATTTATTTTCTTTTTCCCAAATGAAAAGAAAATAATTTCCGTCTTCCAGAAACACTTAACAGTATCTAAAATTTCCAGGAAATTGAGCTTTAAATTATCGTTGTTCGTGATATATTTTGACTGATGACTTTTTGTAATTAATACCGCTTAACGAATGCTAGATCGCGTTTTAAATTTTCAGAGAAATTGTGATTCAGGTTTTCGCATTAGATATTATTTAACTTCAATTAAAATTTTCTAGGGTTTAGATAGACAGATATATTAAAATAAATAATGCAAATAAATTATTAAATAAAAAAGCATATTATTGGTAAAATGACTTTTCTCGAAACTTCCTCGTTACTTTACTTTTATCAGCAAGAAGAAATTTAAAAAGGGTTTGAATTGGAATAATTTAAAATACTAGGCACGATTTCAAATATTTTTTTTTATTTCATTAGATTGCCATTTTGCTCAGTCCTGTTAAATTCGCATTAAGATTTTACCAGTTTATCCCTATATAACGTTTAATTTTTGTAAATTGAAGTCTTTTGATAAGAAGGGTTTTTGCGTTGATTTTTTAAACATTTTATTTGGCCCCCATTTTGTTCCAGCATCTCTAATCCGTACCAGTTTATGTCTATATCTATGGAACGCCATTTTACTTTTTAGTCATACGCGTCTTTGATACCAAATTTAATTGCAAAACATATAAATGATGCTACCTGCATACAATTTTTATTCGTTTTAATTCTTCCGATATCGAATTTTTGCGAATACCGATTTTACCGAATGACATTTTTATGATAAGCAATTTCTTTGCAGACCATTTCCATTGATACCACAAAAAAGTACTTGTTTATCCTTTTTTAACACGTATACAGCCTACTTAAAATTTCTATATACATGCGTCTTTCCCTAGTTATTGCATTTCATCAAATCGATGTTAATAAAAATTGGTATGAAATAAATGCCATATACAAAAATCTGTTTAAATATTTAATATATTGATTCTTATTAAAATGTAATTGCTTCAAACTGAATCGCATTAAATTAATATTAATACAGAAAACATTAGAATGCAATAACAACTTTGTGGAGATTAATTTATTTCAACCTTATGAAGGAAAATCTGATTTAAGAAGTCATGTAATAAAAAAAATTAATTTATTTTTATGGCATATCAAAAAAAATTAAAGCATCTTTTACGATATCATTTTTTTTAAATATCAATTCCATTAACACCCTAAAAATGTAAATAGAATAGTGCTCATTATTTTGATTTTGATATTCGTTTATCTGTAATTTATACTACATCAAAAAGATATAACACGGACCCTTTACCATGGAAATTAAAATACTCGAAATATAGATTTGAATAAATAAATAAAAGTTGATACGAGATTTAATTGTATAAGAGTTGTGGAATTTAAATGATTAGCGGGTATAAGGTAACTGGTGTATTTAATATGCATTGTTTTGATTTCGAATTTTCATTAATATCGATTCTTGTGAATATCAATTTTCATTGAATGCAGCCACCTTGTTTCAATTTTAATTATCGGACGTGGAGCAATCTACTGCAAACTAGGAACAACAAGAGCAGAAATCTGTAATTTTTTAATACCCGAGTTTCTGACTAGGCATGCGTTCGAACATTAAAAGTGCATCTAAAATTAACCGACTGTGTTGTGCATGACGTCATGACGAGTTGGATGCGGATAATGAAAACATATTCTTAGGTAATCAATGACAGTTAAAACGTGATTAATTATTATTCTATTGGAATACTTAGTTATTAAATCATTGGGGAATACGATATACACCCCTATATTTAAAAAGCGACCACGTACAAAATTACAGATCATAATGAAAAAAAATTAAAACGAACGTATCTAGCTCCCAACATCCTATTCCAAAACAAGCTATTCTACAATCCTTTGATGATTTCCTGGTCTAATCAACAATCAGTCGTATATGGTAGAGCAATAACAATGATTTTTGACTTTGTGTTTATATTCATACCAGAATAAAGAAAACAAGGTTTTGAATTTCCCAGCTATAATTCACAGATTATCACACACTGTAATTTGTAATAGCAAATTGCAATTTCTTCTGGAAGCTGTGTGCCGGCGACATGCACTACTGCGGGTTTTTTGGCTTCTTAAACGTGATTTAAAGTAGGCTGTCCAGATTTTTTTTAAAATCAAAAGAGTACATTTTGACGAAATGTAAAAATAGGTACCAGCGTATAATTAAGTAAAGTCTTGTGACTTTCGCAGAATTCAATGACTTTTAATAATAATTATAATATACATAATAATATGGACTAAAAATAACAAAAATAATTAGAAAATGGCACCAGATTCCGCAAAATAGAGATCATTTGTGCCAGACTTCTCATAATATAGGATATTTGTCGTATTTATGGAAATAGTAAGAGTACCAGAGTATATGGACTCGAAAAAGAGAACATTCCTGTTAAAAAGAGTACACCCTATTTAATAAAGCAAACTGTAGTAAGGTTATGTAGATATATCACTATATCTCTATTTACAATATTTATTTGATAATTAGGACACTATTTTAATGTTTGTCTCCCTTGTTTATATGTGAGTAATTATTATAATTTATAGGTATGTGCACTTTCAAAGCTGCGTGTCGATCAAGATACGGATTTACAAAAATGAACACATCTACCCAGTGGTGTATTTAGAATGCCGTCTTAGAGGGGGAGGCAAACATTTGATAACTAAAAAAAAGTTCTAGGTTCTTGTTGGAACAACATAAGCGTGAAGACTAAAAAATGGTTGTAAGGTAAAAGTCCTGAAATGCTTTATATAATGTAATTTTTGCTTGGGTTATTAGCTCGGGGGGAAGGGGGGTGCAGGGTACATTTGTCTCCTGCACGTACCCAAACCGAAATTGTCGTATGTTGGAATGCAGAACATGTTCAGAACAGATTGAAGAATATCCCAAAACAAAAACATAGCATGCCCTATTAGCTTGGTAATTTTGTTCACAAGGACTCTTTGCTCAATACACAAGTGTAATCTGGAAAGCTGATTTTTTTCGATTTTTATTTCTTACATTCTGGTACTCACGCACATATTATGGATGTAAGCCAGGGCAAAATATGTGATAGTTTTATAGGTCATAAAAACCGATTGACGGTTGTATCATGTATAAGATTTAATGCCTCCACATCTAACTGTAATAACGGTAAATATTCAAAGCAACGTGTACTCTTCTTATCATGTAGAGATTCTAGAGAATCTTTCGATACGAATCCTCGACATGGTGATTTCTGTCTGGATTCAAACCTGGAATCATATTCATATGTACCTACATATAGTATATGTTGAACCTAAGTACAGGGTGTTACTAAAAGTCATAATGTAATTTTAGGGGTAGTTTTTACATAAAAAATTATGAATAAAAGTTCCTCTAGACATGTGCATAAATGCTTTGTTTTCGAGATACAGGGTGTCGAAGATTTTGTTTTTTTTTTTTAGTTTATGTAATACACCTTTTAAACTTTTAGAGACAATTTATTAAAATTTGATACACTGTGAATTGTACATTCAGATTGAAAATCAACTTAATGTTTTTTAAATACGGAACTGTATTTTTTATTTAATTATTAAGAAACGTTCGACCTGCCAAAACTAACGATGTATCATATTTAATGTTTGAACAGTAGATTTAAGATTTTTCCATAACATACAATGTGTTAGAGCGGCACAGAAAACCCGAATCTCGCCAATTTCACAATGGAAAATTTTAAGTACTGTAAATGAATGAGTGCATTACATCATTGGTTTTTAGAAATCAAGGACTTTTAAAAAACAAAATAAAAAATGCAGGTCTATTTAAAAAAAAGATAAGTTGATCTGACAGCGAAGAAGAAACGTCGGATCTCAAATTTATGTGCACCATCTTGTTGATAATGTTAGCTATAAAGATATAAAATTTATTTTGTGGTATCTCTTCAAATGCAGTCTGGAAAAACTAAAATGTATATAGCTGATTTTTCGGTATTTTAAGTACCTATATCCTCAGAGGTAGTCAATATTGTCTAACTTTGTCAACTACTTATTATTCGATGTTAAATTGCGCAACTTTGCCCTATTTTAAAATACGTTGTATCTCTTACGGTTTTAAGATCTCAATGCTTGTACCTCGAATTTGTAACACCCTGTACATGTTTGCGTGTTTTGATTCGTTAGGACCATTCCGATATACTACCTCAATGGTTGAGATATTAGAGTACAACCATATGTAATTCTCACATTGCTATTTTTTAATTAATTTTTATTTCTCAATTTAGAGTGCTGTAATTTAGCAAAAACTTTTAACTTACCTCCAAGAGGGCTGAAAAAAATAAAATTATCTGTCTATTCACTAAACATCTTTTATGTCCATTTAAATATTAGTTAAACTATTTTTTTTAAAAATCATTTTTTTTAATGTCGCTTTTCGGGTTAGTCTTTGCGAGTAATACATAATGATACCCCACAACAATATGCAGTATTTTAAAAAATCGGCAAATAAAAGCATACTATGCATTTAAGCCTAAGCAATTTCTAGTCAGCCTGATATATAAGGTTCTGTTTTGACACGTCATGGTTGAAGTTACAATATCATAGTAAATCAAAATAATAAACAAATGTAGGGCGTCCCATTTAAAAAACATAAGTTAATAGCAGAAATTCGGAACTAAAAGAAGATACGGCAACAGTGTTACAGTAATATATATATCATAAAACAAAATAGGTAAAAACCCAAAGTTTTCATTTCAGATTTCAGAAAATAAAAATAGCTTTTTGGATAAAAAATCAGATTCAGCTTTTGCTGGAAGAACATTCATTGCTTTATTTTACACCTACCAATAAAATAAAGGTTGTGTTGTTTGACTGAAATTGTTATATCATTGTATTAAAAAATAAATCCGAATTCAATGGCCGATTTAAATTATAAACCTTTGATCAACAATAGAATCAGACACTATCACTAACCGAGAAAATAAGTGTTACTTCACAGATTGTTTTGTAATCTGTGACAATATAGCTTGTACAAATTTATTTAAAACTAAAATCTCGAAGTGTTGAAAGTAGTTTGCGGAACCGTCGGCGTCGCACGTCATGCGAATACTATTTTTTACCATCGCCCTCCCACTTCTTATGCTCATCATGTAAATTTTGAGTTGCGTCCGAAGGGCCACCAAATACGTAAAACCCATTGACCGTTTTTTTGTCATTTCCCTTTTTAATACTCATTGTTTATAAAATTATGATTAACACCACGATACACTTACAACGGTATGCCCACGCCGGTCTCTTCAGCATTCAGCGAGAAAATAAAATTGAAGTTTATAAATATTAGATTATCTAAAGTGCTGATCGTGAGGATTCGTGAAATTTATTTTGATTAAAATGATTAATTAAATTAAAATAAAAGTTAAGAATACTGCAAGTAAAATAATTGCAGGGGAAACTTCCATTCATATTTTATAACATTTGTTACTTGAGTTGCTGCACTAGTACCGTCTATTGACATTTAGTTTTGATTTGCAATTGAAAAATACAAACCAGGTTCAAAAGTGCCCTATACAGGTACCTAAAACCGTATTGTTCTATTATTATAAAAATTTATCTTAACAGCTTGACGGTAAGCAACAATGCACACAAACATTTTTGATTATAATTTCAATCTCGATTTCTACTGCCTATAACTGCACAGGTAGGACGTAATGAACAGTATTGAAAATAAAATCTATAGATTCAAAATAATTTAAAAAAAAAAATATTGAAACGTAAATTCTACAAACGTTTTTAAATGACAATGCATTACGGCCTATTTGACTCCCAAATACTGTACATCGATTTGGCGTACTTGCGCGTGAAAGACGAGTTTAAATTCGGTCCGTATCATCCGTCTTTTATTGCACAAATGATATTAAAAATTCAGCAAGCAAAATTATTAGAATGCAATCCAATGTTAGCGCAATACGCAAATTAACGAAGTCGGCTCATACTTCAGAACGTAGAATACCAGACCAGAGGGGCTCCAGAATTTTACAAACCTTTTTGGGCGCGAAGACTTCTCTTTCGTATGACGACACATTCGCAAATTAATTTGAGTTATCGAACACACTCACGCAAACACATTATGTTTCTTTTGGGAGGCTATAGATGGCGAAACTTCCGATAATAAAAATGCATTCGAGGGGCTTGTATTCAATCGAAATTGATATCAATGGAAATTAGTTTCAATGGAAATAGATAACCATAGAAATTGCTGTAAATGAAAATACCATTCATAAATATTGATAATCGGTTATATTGTTTCCCACAGAATATTACAAAGGCATTCGTTAAATATTGGATAAATATTGATATCAACAAATTTATAAGTAATAAAATTATATTATAATAAAAAAAATGCATTTTAATTATAATAATATAATGAAAATTGAATTAATTTTGTAAAGACCCATCCAAATATCCTGACATACATTTTAATAGCTAAATCAAATTAATTGATTGTTAAAAATCTATATGAAGGCTTTAGCTCTGGATGTTCCAAGGATTCAGTTAAAATTACATTTTTATTATAATATTATAAAATAAATTGCCATAATGAATTCAATTTAAATTAATACCGAACATATAGCAGACTAAAAAGTAAAACGGCGTTCCATATATATATCACACTTAATTCTTACACAATATTTGAGATCACTCTAATTAGCAGTTTTTCAGGCTGATTGTTTAAATATTTTATTACGCCCCTATTAACCAAAATTTTACCAGTGTGTTCCTAAGCAATACTTGATGTTTGTGTAAAATTTGAGGTAAATTGGATAATTTACCAAAATATTACCAGATCATCCCTATATTACCCTTAATTTTTTACCAAAATATAAAGTTAATCGGGTAAGTAGTATTTTAGCTAAGCCGCAAACAGCCAGACAGACAGACCGACTGACACATGGAATTAAAAAAACATGTTTTTTGAGACTCTAAAACGTGATGATCTATATGCTAGGATAATAATTCCAATTTGACACGGTCTGTTCCCAAATATAATTCCTTTATTTCTTTATTTATTTATTTTAATTATGGAGACACTAAAAATGCAGCCTTAAGATTCCTGCGTGTTCCGTATTCCATAAGTAGAGAAGGTATGCGGGTTCTGAAAGTGGTGGGGGGTGTCACCACTACTCCTGACCAATGAGATTAAGCCCCGCCCATGATCATGATATTAAGTCCCGCCCCCATGGTCTTGAAGAGTTAAGCCCCATGACCAATGAGATTAAGCCCCGCCCTCATGACCATGATATTAAGCCCCGCCCCACGACCTTGGAGAGTTTTGCATACCACGTTTTCATATTTGTCCTTGACGTGACGTCATATGACCTTGAGCGCACGTGTTTACATCATCTCTATTGTTTGGTCTTGGGGGTGTGTGACGACAGATGGCCTCGAGTGTTAACTATTAAAACCAAATGATATTTAAATAAACAACATTTAGAAATATTTATTTAATTTGGTATTAATTACAATTTTTAAATTTGTGTGTTGTTAACTTTTGCGATTCTGGAATATGTTATTAAAAAATTCTTTTCCCTGGTCGCTTGAATATTTATTTAATTTGGTATTATTTACAATTTTTAAATTTGTGTGTTTAAAATTAAATATACCAAGCAATAGCAGATCAATATTTAAATTTGAGTGTTTAGAATACACAAAGGGGGTATGTGACGTCATTTGCAGCAGATAGGTATCTTTTTTAAAAGGCGTGTTGATTAATATGGTGTATTGGTTTTAAGCTTACCCCGGACGGTCAATATGACATGCAGGGATTGGGTGTTTGAGTTAATGTGGAAAAAAGGTTAAATTATGCCCAAAAACCAGAAAACATCATTTTCGTATAAAATTCACGAATCCTATTGCAGTAGATAGGCTAAAATATGATATGCAGGGCTTGGGTGTTTGGGTTAATTGCCTCGCCCACATAACTTTGGGTCTGTTTGACCTTGAGACATTTTGAAGGTAAAATTGTATGACCATGGGTTTATTTGCCTTTGAAAATTTTTCCGGACCTTGAGAGCCCAGGTGTGCTGTGTAGTTTGACCTTGAGGCAATGTGACGTCATATGACCTTGAGCGTGCATCATACTTTTTCGATATTTGTCCATGACCTTGAGAGCCCAGGTGTGTTTCACATTATTTTACAAATCGGAAATGTTTAACGAAAAACCTTGGGTCTATTTGACCTTGACACAATTTGAAGGTCAAATTGTATGACCTTGGGTTTATTTGCCCTTAAAAATTTTCCTGACCGCGTTTGGTTTCGAACCTTAAATTATGTATGAATAAATAGTTTTAGAAAGTTGTAAATATTTAGTTAGGTAAAAAATAAAATATTAAGCTGAAAACTCCTTATAGAGATAATTTTTGAGTGCACGTATGACTCGTTCAACTATCGCAGCTTTTTTTGTGCTATACGTCGAATAATGATTAATGTTATATTCCCTAACTTAGAAATATTTATTTAATTTGGTATTATTGTCTTCTTTTAATTTAGGTGTTTGGATTAATTAACAAATTTTAAAATTATATTCTCATTTTCATATCGTTTTGGGATAAGTTGAATAATGTTTGAAAAAAACATTTTTGGTAATAATTTCAAAATGAGAAATCAATATAGCTCCAGTTTGATGAGGATTACTCATATATAAAGATAATCAAGATTGCTGATTGTCATGAAGATAATCAAGAATGATGATTGTTGTGAATAAACCGAGTTTATAATTGTAATAAACACATATTTAAATAAAACAAAGTTGAAGTTCGTTGGGTATTTATTTTAATAATAACCTTAACCAATATACATATTTCGATAGGTTTGAATATTAAAAAATTCTTTTCCCTGGTCGCTTGGTGGTATGTGACGTTATACGAACTATATCACCCAAACGAAACTTAAACTTTTTTGGGTACTATTTTTATCCAATTGTATGCATTAATGCGTGTGGTTGATTTAACGTGTATAGGTTTCATACCAATAGTGCGCTGTATTATTATAGGTTTTCGTTATGGCTGGTAAAAAGTTGTATCTATTTGTAGGAACCTCTAGATGATGTACGTATGACTCGTTCAACTGTCGCAGCTTTTTTTTTGTGCGGTACGTCGAATAATGATTAATGTTATATTCCTTAATAAGATTCTGGAATATGTTATTAAAAAATTCTTGATATTTGTCCTTGAAGTGACGTCATATGACCTTGAGCGCGCATCCAATTTTTTGTTGTTTAACGCACGTGGACTATATTTTGACCTTGAGGATATGTGACGACAACAAATTCTTTTAATAGAGTAGGTAACACCTGACCATGATATTAAGCACCGCCTCATGACCAATGAGATTAAGCCCCGCCCCACGACCTTGGAGAATTGCACATACCACGGTATTTGGGGCAGAGCTTGCGAGTAATGTCAGGCACTAATACTAGCAGATCAATATTTAAATTTGTGTGTCTAGAATAAACAAAATTTAGGAATATTTACTTATTTAGTATTATTTTCGTCTTTTAATTTAATTCAAACTTTTTTTTGCCAAAACGTGTTGTCGAAACCATTTCTGAAAATGTTATTGAAATTATAAATAAGTCGAGTGGGATGTATACTTTAACGTAGTTGGGGCAGAGCTTGCGAGTAATCTTAGGCACTAATACTAGCAGACCAATATTTAAATTTCGGTGTTTAGAATAAACAAAAATTGGGAATATTTACTTATTTGGTATTATTTTCGTCTTTTAATTTGGGTGCTTAATAGAATAAAAAAAATTAAAAATATTTACTTAATTTGGTATCATTTTCCTCTATTAATTTGGGTGCTTAATTGAATGTTTGGGTTAATTAACAATTTGGTAATTATTTTACAAATCAGAATACATAGACATTTTAATAATTAGTGTTTGAAAGATGTGTGCCAGCAATAGTACCATCACACCAAGTGAAGACCTTGATTCTCACATGAAGTGTTTATCGCGTAAGTTAAGAAATGCGGCACAAGAGATATTACATTTTGCAACGTATGATGGGTCGGCGGTTGAATCAACAGTCAGTCAATATAGAAAGTACATGAAAGATGTAATTAATTTCATGTCAGACGCTCATTTGTGTCAAAGATACTTGTATGGTTCCATCAACTTAGACGAGTTTTGCGTGGAAATGATCGACGAAGGTCTCCAAAGCTATATTGTCGAAATACCAAATTTACCCAAGGAATTGTTATCAAAGTATGGTTTGGCCTCAGCGGAAAATCATCAATGAAGTTTTGGAAAATGGTGCAGATAGTTTGGATTGTGTAGACAATACCGCAGATGCTACTGAAGAATGGGACAAAATGGATGTTGACGATATAGAGAGTGAAAAACAAATAGGAATGTAAACAATTATATGTACCATGCAAACATAATTTTGTAAATAAATAATCATTTTATTAATGTATTTGTGTTATTTGTCTATTTTTAAATTTATCAATATAAGTTAAACAAAGTGAGTAAACAATTATATGTACCATGCAAACATAATTTTGTAAATAAATAATCATTTTATTAATGTATTTGTGTTATTTGTCTATTTTTAAATTTATCAATATAAGTTAAACAAAGTGACATATCAGTTAATATAAAAAAATGTAATAACTTACTACACCACGAAAAAAGCTGAAATCCAAAAGTACATTTAAAACACGTAATTGACAGGTGCAACCTTTTGCTGCATATAATACGGCCTTTAATATAAAAAAAGAGTAATAACTTACTACGCCACGGAAAAAGTCGAATACACCCTTTTCGATACATCCTTTTCGATTTAAGATAAAAGACAATACCTATTTTTTTTTCTTACATGTGAAAGGCATTTTAACATAGATAATGTAAAATATATGAAAATGACATTTCCTCCAAAAACTATTAAGCATTAGTTTTGCTAAAACCCTCAAACCAGAATTTTTTTGCTATGCAGGTAAACTCTATTAGAATACCCTCACAGTTTAAAAAGTCTCCACTGTATTGTTCTTTTATGGGTTTTTTAGTGGAACAGTTGAAAAAAAGCCCGCTAGCCTCTTGTTTAATTTTAATAAATTTATTAGTCATTTCCCCTTTTTAAACTGTGAGGGTATTCTAATACAGTTTACCTGCATAGCAAAAAAATTCTGGTTTGAGGGTTTTAGCAAAACTAATGCTTAATAGTTTTTGGAGGAAATGTCATTTTCATATATATTACATTATCTATGTTAAAATGCCTTTCACATGTAAGAAAAAAAAATAGGTATGGTCTTTTATCTTAAATCGAAAAGCATGTATCGAAAAGTACTTCTAGATTTCCGCTTTTTTCGTGGTGTAGTAAGTTATTACATTTTTTTATATTAACAGATATGTCACTTTGTTTAACTTATATTGATAAATTTAAAAAATAGACAAATTACACAAATACATTAATAAAATGATTATTTATTTACAAAATTATGTTTGCATGGTACATATAATTGTTTACATTCCTATTTGTTTTTCACTCTCTATATCGTCAACATCCATTTTGTCCCATTCTTCAGTAGCATCTGCGGTATTGTCTACACAATCCAAACTATCTGCACCATTTTCCACAACTTCATTGATGATTTTCCGCTGAGGCCAAACCATACTTTGATAACAATTCCTTGGGTAAATTTGGTATTTCGACAATATAGCTTTGGAGACCTTCGTCGATCATTTCCACGCAAAACTCGTCTAAGTTGATGGAACCATACAAGTATCTTTGACACAAATGAGCGTCTGACATGAAATTAATTACATCTTTCATGTACTTTCTATATTGACTGACTGTTGATTCAACCGCCGACCCATCATACGTTGCAAAATGTAATATTTCTTGTGCCGCATTTCTTAACTTACGCGACAAACACTTCATGTGAGAATCAAGGTCTTCACTTGGTGTGATGGTACTATTGCTGTCACACATCTTTCATACACTAATTATTAAAATGTCTATGTATTCTGATTTGTAAAATAATTACCAAATTGTTAATTAACCCAAATATTCAATTAAGCACCCAAATTAATAGAGGAAAATGACACCAAATTAAGTAAATATTTCTAATTTTTTTTATTCTATTAAGCACCCAAATTAAAAGACGAAAATAATACCAAATAAGTAAATATTCCCAATTTTTGTTTATTCTAAACACCGAAATTTAAATATTGATCTGCTAGTATTAGTGCCTAAGATTACTCGCAAGCTCTGCCCCAACTACGTTAAAGTTATTTATAATTTCAATAACATTTTCAGAAATGGTTTCGACAACACGTTTTGGCAAAAAAAAGTTTGAATTAAATTAAAAGACGAAAATAATACCAAATAATTAAATATTCCTAAATTTAGTTTATTCTAGACACACAAATTTAAATATTGATCTGCTACTATTAGTTCCTGATATTACTCGCAAGCTCTGTCCCAAATACCGTGGTATGTGCAATTCTCCAAGGTTGTGGGGCGGGGCTTAATCTCATTGGTCATGAGGCGGAGCTTAATATCATGGTCAGGTGTTACCTACTATATTAAAAGAATTTGTTGTCGTCACATATCCTCAAGGTCAAACAATATAGTCCACGTGCGTTAAACAATAAAAAATTGGATGTGCGCTTAAGGTCATATGACGTCACTTCAAGGACAAATATCAAGAATTTTTTAATAACATATTCCAGAATCTTGTTAAGGAATATAACATTAATCATTATTCGACGTACCGCACAAAAAAAAGCTGCGACAGTTGAACGAGTCATACGTACATCATCTAGAGGTTCCTACAAATGGATACAACTTTTTACCAGCCATAACGAAAACCTATAATAATACAGAGCACTATTGGTATGAAACCTATAAACGTTAAATCAACCACACGCATTAATGCATACAATTGGATAGAAATAGTACACAAAAAAGTTTAAGTTTCGTTTGGGTGATATAGTTCGAATAACGTCACATACCACCAAGCGACCAGGGAAAAGAATTTTTTAATATTCAAACCTATCGAAATATGTATATTGGTTAAGGTTATTATTAAAATAAATGAATGATATGAAAATGGAGAATATAATTTTAAAATTTGTTAATTAACCCAAACACCTAAATTAAAAGAAGACAATAATACCAAATTAAATAAATATTTCTAAGTCAAGGAATATAACATTAATCATTATTCGACGTATAGCACAAAAAAAGCTGCGATAGTTGAACGAGTCATACGTACACTCAAAATTATCTCTATAAGGAGTTTTCAGCTTCATATTTTATTTTTTACCTAACTAAATATTTACGACTTTCTAAAACTATTTATTCATACATAATTTAAGGTTCGGAACCAAACGCGGTCAGGAAAAATTTTCAAGGGCAAATAAACCCAAGGTCATACAATTTGACCTTCAAAATGTGTCAAGGTCAAATAGACTCAAGGTTTTTCGTTAGACATTTCTGATTTGTAAAATAATGTGAAACACACCTGGGCTATCAAGGTCACGGACAAATATCGAAAAAGTATGATGCGCGCTCAAGGTCATATGACGTCACATCGCCTCAAGGGCAAACTACACAGCACACCTGGGCTGTCAAGGTCCGGAAAAATTTTCAAAGGCAAATAAACCCAAGGTCATACAATTTTACCTTCAAAATGTTTCAAGGTCAAACAGACCCAAGGTTATGTGGGCGAGGCAATTAACCCAAACACCCAAGCCCTGCATATCATATTTTAGCCTATCTACTGCAATAGGATTCGTGAATTTTATACGAAAATGATGTTTTCTGGTTTTTGGGCATAATTGAAACTTTTTTCCACATTAACCCAATCACCCAATCCCTACATGTCATATTGACCGTCCGGGGTAAGCTTAAATCCAATACACCATATTAATCAACACGCCTTTTAAAAAAGATACCTATCTATTGCAAATGACGTCACATACCTCCTTTGTTTATTCTAAACATTCAAATTTAAATATTGATCTGCTATTGCTTGGTACATTTAATTTTAAACACACAAATTTAAAAATTGTAAATAATACCAAATTAAATAAATATTCAAGCGACCAGGGAAAAGAATTTTTTAATAACATATTCCAGAATCGCAAAAGTTAACAACACACAAATTTAAAAATTGTAATTAATACCAAATTAAATAAATATTTCTAAATGTTGTTTATTTAAATATCATTTGGTTTTAATAGTTAACACTCGAGGCCATCTGTCGTCACACACCCTCAAGGCCAAACAATAGAGATGATGTAAACACGTGCGCTCAAGGTCATATGACGTCACTTCAAGGACAAATATGAAAACGTGGTATGCAAAACTCTCCAAGGTCGTGGGGTGGGGCTTAATATCATGGTCATGAGGAGGGGCTTAATCTCAATGGTCATGGGGCAGAGCTTTACTCTCCAAGGCCATGCTTCGGGACTTAATATCATGATCATGAGGCGGGGCTTAATCTCATTGGTCAGGGGACGGAGCTTAAACTCAAGGACGAATGACGTCACACAGGTGGGCGGGGCTTAATCTCAAGGTCAGGAGAAGTGGTGACACCCCCCACCACTTTCAGAACCCGCATACCTTCTCTACTTCCATACATTATACTCGGTTTAGACAGGTTTGCTAACTTTCGAAGCTGGCGATTCGTAACATTTGACAATTTACTGTGAGGAGGTAAAGTTGTGTTTGTCAAGATTATTACGGTGAAATATATCTGATCTTGTTGAAATTAAACCATTAACCAACCAACATGGTTGAAGAAAATCAAGGCCTATTAAAATGTCAGTGTGAAAAACTACTTATTCGAATAATTTTTAATTTTGCAGAAAAATCAAGTATCATGTAGGGGTTAATTCCTGAAATGTTGGTACGAATTCAATATGGTACAAGAAAAAATTAAGAAAATATCTAAAAAATCATTACATATTTAATTGATATCACATGTCACAGAATATAGTGTGACATAATGATGAACTGACAAAATTTTGATGTGAATCTAATAGGGCGGAAGAAAACAGCAAAATGTTAAAAAAAAACAGTATCAGCTAAAGTTACGATTCCTTAACCAAAAGAAATGAAAAATAACGTAGTTTATTTCATTTTAATTTAACAAATAGAAATTATCGAGAAATAAAAAAAGTAATTTGTAATTCTTTTACCCTTTGATTGATATCTTTCTTGATTTCCTCCCTATTAACTAATATTATACCGTTGACTTCACGGCTTTGGTCAATTAAGAAATCATGGTTCTTGGAATTAGACCATGTCAAAATCAAATCACCTTGCGATGTTTCGCTTTCAATTACACGAGGCATCTTCAGAGGTCTTTACTTTATGAGTATCGAAACACTTATTGAGCTTGGACAGACTTAGGCTGGCTTTTTATAGTTGTCCTGTGTTCACCGAACCAGGATCTGGCGTAAAGATCGGTTTTCATGGGTGATATGTGTATCTCTATTAAAGTTATTAAGATGCATAACTATATTAGAAACTTTACATATTTTGTAGAGAAATTAAATCCGTTAGATCCTAAATATATTTTAGTCAGTTTCGATGTAGAATCGATTTACGGATGTGCTTATTAATGGTTTAATTTCAATATGATCAGACATATTTTACCGTAATAATCTTGACAAATACAACTTTACCTCCTGACACTAAATTGTCAAGTGTTACGAATTGCTAGCGTCGAAAGTTAACAAACCTGTCTAATTTATGTATAACGTATGGAATAGCGGCAGGTATCTTAAGCTTGCATTTTCAGTGTCTCCATAATTAAAATAAATAAATAAAGAAATCAAGGAATTGTAGTTGGGGATAGACCATGTCAAATTAGAATTATTATATTTTGATATAAATCATCACGTTTTAGAGTCCCAAAAAATATGTTTTTTTTCAATTCCGTCTGTCTGGCCGTTTGCGGCATAGCTAAAATACTACTCACCCGATTAACTTTACATTTTGGTGAAAAATTAGGGGTCATATAGGGATGATCTGGTAACATTTTGGTAAATTATCCAATTTACCTCAAATTTTGCACAAACATCAAGTATTGCTTAGGAACAAACTGGTAAAATTTTGGTAAATAGCGGCGCAATAAAATATTTAAATATTCAGCCTGAAAAAACTGCTTATTATTGTGTAAGAATTAAGTGTGATGTGGATATAAACTGGTACGAATTAGAGATGCTGGAACAAAATAGCGGCCAAATAAAATGTTTAAAAAATTAACGCGAAAAAGCCTTCTTATCAAATGATTTCAAGTTACAAAAATTAGACATGATATAAAGACAAACTGGTAAAGTCATGATGCGAATTCAACAGGACGGAACAAAATGGCAATCTAATGACATTAAAAAAAAACTACCAATTCAAACTATTTTAAATTGTGCCTAGTATTTCAAATTGTTCCCATTCAAACTATTTTAAATTGTGCCCAGTTCAAACTATTTTAAATTATGCTAGTGCAGAAACTAGTAAAATAATGGTAGCAATTTAATATGATGGAACAAAATGGCGCCCAATAAAAATGTTTGAAAAGATAGTACGTGGTCAGCGCCAAAATTTTCCGATCCCCCTGAAAAAAGAAATGTAATACACTTATTATATCTCTTTATTAACAATAAACAAACAAAACAGTTTCTTTTTCAAATATCCAAACAAATAGTAGTCGCTGGGAATCATATCTGGACTATAAGGGGGCTGATCTATCTATTGGAACCCACAGAACAAAATGACAGATTTTGCAACACCAGCAGTATGGATAAATACGTTATCGTGCAACGGTGGTATTAGTTTCTTTAAAATATGTCAAAAGATTTCCCTCACAATCCCAAAAGATCGTGGCCATCACTTTTTTTGACTGGCAGACTCTGAATTTTATTGGGGGTGCCTCACTCTTACGGTGCCACTCCATTAATTCTCTTTTTGATAGAGGATCATAGTAGAGAACAATAGTTTCATCCCCTGTTACAATGATATCTATCACAGGCTTTGGTTCGGGCCTACACAGGGTCGAAAAAAATCGCCCACACTCGACAGGTTGGGGTTGTTTTTGAACAGCCGAAAAGTTTTTAGGAACACTTGTATTAGAAAGGATAGTTTTTTGAGATTTTCTTGACCTTAAAACGTCAGTCGCTCAATACCACCTCTTCCACAATGGCAACATTGTCTTCCGTTATCACAAACACTAGTCGACCAGTTCTTGTATCATCTTTAACGAAATGCGAAGACATTGAGCCCATTCTTTTACTACAGAATGCGAAGGGAACTATGGCCTTAAACACCATCAAGCTTTTCTTTAATAATTTTAGGTGCTAACCCTCTTTTGATAAAAAAACTTATGACCGCTCTGTACTCAATTTGCGTCATTTTCTTAGACACGCCTATTAAGCTATGTATTTAAAAGAAGACAAAGAGTTATCGTTACACTAGAGTTACATCTAGGTCAGGCAGGGAAATTTTGGCGCTTACAATATATATATATTGTATGTTACAAAATGACTGTGCGGAACTAAATCGGGTCATACTTCATTATTCCTAATAAAAGGAAATATTCGAAACGAGGGAAGTTTCGGGTAAAAGAAATTTGTTGATTTACATTTATTCTTCAGACTTCTTAGCCTTTTGTCCATTAATATTAATATTCGTGAGGCTTTTACTTTCGTATGCTCCAAAATATCAGCATCTTTGTTAGATGCTAACAGCTCCCATTCTATACGGAAACAATTCCTGACAGCGCCCGCAACTATTCTTATTTGAACAACCGACTCAATATCAATATGCCTGTTGCGAGTAGAAAAGCGCACATTACGGAAGACCAAAAAAGGTTCTGTTTAATTAAAATTCCGAAATTAAATGTATGTTGCATAATGGAAAACGCATATAATGACTCTCGACATTAGAGATAAAGCAAAGGGAAGAACAACGTTCACCCATTATTCCGCAACTATACATTAATTACGAGAGTTTTATTTAAAAGTTGTACGTGTAATCGTTTTGTCAAACATTTCTCATTTATGTCGCTGAATAATCTAAGCTAATATTTTTTCACTTAAAAAGGATTACTGTTTTACAGACTGACGTAAGGAGTAACCTTAATTTACCGAATTATAAATGACTATTTTATTTTGACTATTTAAATTGAAATTTGTGGGAAATATAATACTAATAGAGAACCTAAATTCTTAATACTACATGTCGCTGTTGTAAAGCTTTTGTTAGACGAATCAGGACATTTTATTCTTGTTTTAATTAATACAGATTAATAGTACTTTTTCCACTACATATAAGAGATAGTTATCTCATTCTACAGCATTCTGATAATAAGAGCCAGAAGATAAATACAATGAAGACAAAAAATCAAATTAAAATTTTATTTATATAAAGTTTTTGATAAAATGAAAATGAAGATCGTAATAACAAATGAAGATCATAATAAACATATGAAAGTTGAAATCATTTTGCTGTTATTAAATACTTTTGGATCTTTCTACAATTCGACAGTAAATAAGTGATTCTAGAACTGAATATTTTAAAAAGCTATAGCTAGGTACATGATGTGGCACTTGTATAAAATTTAGAATTTCATGCAGAATTAAAAAACAATCTAAAGGATAAGTAGCTAGGTGGAGGCCAAACAGTCGATCGTGATTGTGAGGTCTATCTCGAAAGATATTAATGTTGATTGGAGAAAGATTATTTCATAAATCATTTCAAAATTTTGCCAAACTTTTGGACGTGGTTTCTATAATCGTGGAGACCATGACCAAAATTTGGGTCTGATAAACAGATACGTGATTAATTATAACATTCTGAGACCTCTCCTAAATTTCTATGCCCTGCTAAAGTGGTTGAGGGAGGAAGTTGCAAAAAATCGAGTATATATAGACCCATCGCTGCGGCCTGATATTTTAAATATAAGAAATATGGTTTAGATATACAATATACAACATCAGATGAGGAGCTCAGTTGCTGCTAGAGTATATCATGGTATTAGCGTAGATTGAAGGAAAAAGGAAGATGCGTAGCCTTATGGACGAATTCGTGGCAGTGCTTACGTTTCGGCTGCTGTACGGTGGAGCCGCTCTACGGCAAAACCATAAAACACCCATTCGCAGTCGTTCGGCTCTCGCTGTGATGACCGTGGGCTGCGGCGTTGATCGGAAAACGATGAGATTCGTGGAAAAGGGTGCCGCGCAATATTATTATGCTTTATTGATCACTCAACGTTATTATTTAGTCTAACAAAAATTCTATCGTTTTAGTCGTTAAGCAATTATAGGTCTTGACAATAGGAAAAAAACTTTGTGTTATTTTATGATTAAAAAATAAAGGAGATTGTTTTAAATCTACGTTTAAATCTAAAGTTTAATTTACAAAGTATTGTTACTTACCTTTTTTTTAAGACAAAATTTATTTTTTACATTATTCTGAACTAATAAAGGTACAGAGTGTCGTTTTTCTAATGTTTCTGACAAATAAAACCCTAGTGCTTCTCCATGATGAATAACGAAACATCGGGTCGAAAATCTAATCACATCATATTGTCGACGAAAAGAAATGGTAATGAGAATGAATTTTTAAATAACTTCCGGAGTAGAACAAAAAACTGAAATATTTTTGAATTAGGTACTTCTTTTCTGATTCTAATAAAAGAGGTAGATATAAATAAATTTTACATTTCCATTACCACATTTTTGGCTTGAAGATAACACAGATACTTGAATTTTTGACCCGACGCGGGCTTCCCATTCCTCGGCAATTATTATATATTAACTAGCATTGATGATATTTTTTTAGTCCGAAAAATCAAAAAAATGTTAAGTGTGATACGCTGTTGGATTTAGAATTAACATTACTATTTATTAAAAAGAACTCAACGTTTTTAACTATTTAAAATGCACAGTTTATGATGATCCCTTCGGAGATGAATCGTCGAATCGTAAACTTAATAACATATTTTGGTAGAGGAATTACGGTGGCGGAGTGATGTGACACTTATTTGAAAATATCTTTTTAAAAAATTCGGTAAATTAAAAATATTTTCAAAAATTTCTTTTTTTCAGGATATCTTCGGAATTACTATAAATATCCTCAATTTCAAAACGGCATTTGATTGAGCACAAATTACGCAACTTTGCCACTATTTAAACTTTTCCATATCTCGTATAGCTTCTCCCAATTGTCACCCTAGAAATTGGCATACCCTGTAAACCATGTGAGTGATTTTTCGTGTCAAATAGCTTTTTTTTTAATCAAAAAATTAAAGACAAATATTACTCATAAAAGATTTTAATTTTTGTACAACGACTAGAGCATAGATAAATAAAAGCAAAGTGGAAATATAATGACTTTATTTCAAAATGGACAAACAAAACGTAATTTAGAAAACACATTCAAAACAAAAGGTAAATAAATATGCAATGTTTGCCTTAAAAAGATAATGGAAATTTAGAAAAAATGTGAAAATAAACTTACATTTAACTACTAAATAGGTACTAATCCATAAATATTAAATGCATACAATTTACGCAACTGGTGTAAAACGAGGGAAGTATTGTAATCGCGAAAAAATCACTTTCCGAGATTTTTTCGGATCTTCACGTTTTAGGGCCCTAGATGAGGAAAAACAAGGTTTTGTCAATTTCGTCGGTATCTCTGTCTGTCTGTCTCTTCGCGGCTTAGCTAAAAAACTACTTATTCGGTTGTCTTCAAATTTTGGTCAAAAATTAAAGGTCATATGGGGATGATCTGGCAACATTTTGGCGAAACAAAATGAATTAGTGAATTGTTAAAAAAATTCATATTAAAAAACTACTCATCCAATTTATTTCAAATCTTGCAAAAACATCAAGTATTATGTTGAAATCAAGTAGTAACATTTTAATAATATGTTTAAAAATTTAGCCTGAAAAACTACTTAATGGTTTTATTTCAAATTGTGTGTCATAACTAAATGTGGTATTATAGGGATCAACTAGTAAAATTCTGGTACTAATTCAAGGTAGCCGCACAAAATGGCGGCCAAATAAATAGTATGTGATCGTGAAAAAATCACTGTCTCAGGTTTTACACGTCTTCACGTTTTAGCGTCCCTAGATGCCAAAAAAATATGTTTTATCGATTCCGTTGGTCGGTCTGTGGGAACGTCTGTCTGTCAGTTCGCGGCATAGCTTAAAGACTACTTACCCGATTGATTTAAAATGTTTACAAAAATTAAGGGTCATATGGGTATGACTTGGTAATACTTTAATAAAAATCCAAAATGTCGAAACAAAATGGCGGCCTAGGGAAATTATTATCCAATGTATTTCAAATTTTTGTCATAAACATCAAGTACTAAGTTGGAACAAACAGCGGTATAATAAAATATTTAAAAATTCAACCAGAAAAACTACTTAATGGATTGATTCAATCAGAAAAACTACTTAATGATTTGATTGTGTGCCATAACTAATTGTGGTATAGGGCTCAACTAGTAAATATGTGTTACTAATTCAAGATGGCGGAACAAAATTGCGTCCAAGTAAAATTTTTGTAATCGTGAAATGTTAAAAAATGTTTGTTAGAGTGGTGTATTATTTGTGGTTAAGATCCAGTAAAATAAAACAAGTTTTTTTAAACTTTCAACGTTTCGCAACTTAATTGTTGCATCCTCAGGACACATCTTATATCCTGCATGAAACCCATATTATCAGAACTTTTACTCCGTTGTTCCACATATATTTCCCAGATATTAAGTTTCTAAATGGTTTCCGTTAACAATCCTTTTGTTTGTATGTTAGAGTGGTGTATTATTTGGAGTAAGGATTTAGTAAAAAAAACAAAAATCTATGTTTAAATTCTCTACGTTTCGTAACTTTATTGTTGCATCCTCAGGACACATAAATGTTATATCCTGCATGATACCCCTATTATCAGTCTTTACCTACTATGTTGGTTCGCAGATATATCCCAGATATGAAACTTCTAAATGGTTTTCGTTAACGCTTTTCTTGTTGTTATGTTAGAGTGGTGTATTGTTTGGGGTTAGAATATATCTGCGGACCCATGGAGTAGGTAAAGACTAATATGGTTTTCATGCATCATAGAAAATCTACGTGCCCTGAGGATGCAACAATAAATTGGCGAAACGTCGGCAATTTAAAAAAGGGCCTTTGTTTTGTTTACTGGATCTTAACCCCAAATAATACACCACTCTAACATAACAACAAGGGGATTGTTAATGAAAACCATTCTGAAACCTAATACCTGGAATATCTGCTGTCCAACGGAGTAGGTAAAGACTGATAATATGGATATCAATTTCAGATGTGGAAACAAAAAGAAGGCCAAATAAAATTTTTAAAAAATCAACTCTTGTTCAATACATTTTAAATTTTGCAGAAAAATTAAATGTGAAAATGGGATACTTATTGAATTTATTTTAAATTATGCCCAAAAGTCAAGTGGGTCATAGGTAGAAAGGTAAACATATTGGTAGGAATCCAATATGATGGAACAAAATGGCGTCCAATAAAAATGAAGAGATAGTGTATGTAACACATATACACTATGACTATGTACTTACACTTCACTCTTTCTAATAAAAGTAATAATTCATAACGAGGGAAGTTCCGGATCAAGGAATTTACCGATTTTTTTACATACTACAACATGAAAGTTATATTTATAACGCGCGCTATACGTGCAGATTTTTAAATATCGGTGTATATTTTCGTTAACGCCAATTTGCTCCTATTACTTCTTCATTTTCTCCGTAAATATAGAAAAAAAACTTTGTGCTCGAAATTTTAATTTACAAATTATTGTTACTTACCTTTTTTAAGACAAAATTTATTTTTTACATTATTCGGAACTAATTAAAAATTAAGGAAAAATATTGTTCATAAAAGATATTATTTTTTTTGCAATGTCTAGAACATAGATCAGTAAATGCAAAGTTGAAACATAATGACTTTATTTCAAAATTTTCAAACAAAACATGTAATTTACAAATAATACATAATGAAAACAAAAGGTAAATAAAAAATATGTAATGTTTGCATTAAAAATAAAATAAAAATTTGTATATAAATATTGAATACATTTAATTTACACAACTGTTATTTTTCTACATACTACAACATAAAAGTTATATTTAGTTATTTAATTATAAATTTTAGGGCGCGCTATACCTGTAGATTTTTAAATATTAGCATAGTATATTTTTGTTAATACCATTTTGCTGCTATTACTTAAATAATTATACGAAACGTCCAAATTTCTGCTTGGGACATTTTTTCCTTAAATTATTTTCGTGAGTTAAACATATGCTAACGAGTACACGCGATTTCGTTCGCGTATGGGATATAAATTGGAACTTAGATCACCTTATTTTTTTATAAATTTTAGAAACCACGTTGTTCCTTTTTCGTTCAATTTTTGTCAACAGGAGCTTGAGAGATTTTTGTTTATAAATTATTTCCGATTTTTTGGAACACCCTGTATACATTTAAAATAATAAAATGACATATACCTGATCAAACGTTGTTTTGAAAAAACTCTTCTTATCAGACCTCCACTCCCTACAATCAACCTGTATGCTAAAATTCAGCTTTTTACGTCAAGCGGTTTGATCAGAATCGTGATTAATCAGTGGCCCGATTTTTTGAAACACTGTGTATAAATTTTTAAGAAAACTTAAAATATGTTAAATAACCAAATAAAATACACGAGCTTACGCGTTTTTCCGAAAAACAAACCGTTTTTTTTAAATAAAAAATTCCTTCTTATCCAACCTCTACATTCTACTACCAACCTGCGTGCCAAAATGCATCTTTTTATGTCAAGCAATTTGAGAAGAATCGTGATCAGTGACCCGATTTTTTTAAATACCCAGTATACTATACAAAACATAATGTTGAAAGGTTTCGGTTACCAGACGATCATTTAAAAAAAATCATATAAATCGGTGCAGTACAACTCTCTCACGAACTTACTGAAAACTTTAGCTCACTGTTTTAAATGTATAGATTTTACAACAAATATTAAAAAGCACTAACACGTTTTTTTAAATAACAAACCAAATATAAATTGTTTCACTGAATTGAAATAGTAAAGGTAACTGAAAAAATTAGGTATTCGACAAAATTCTTATTTTTCTATGTGGTTTATTTTCCAAATCTTTATTTTTGTAACTATGCATTCATTGTCAAAAAATTTAGGACTTTTCACAGTTAAAAAGTAAACTCATTAAAATGCAAAGACAATTTTGAGGGAATTTTCAGAAAATATAAAATATAAAATAATACATTTGACATATTTAAATTATTTCTGTCATTATTATTTGATAGAAAAATAATTGGTTTTAAATTGTTTATTTCTTGTCAAATGTTGTCAAAATTTTAGTAGTTAAAATCTATTCAATTTTATATTTTCTGAAAATTCCCTGAACATTGTCTTTGCATTTTAACTAGTGTATGTACTTTTTAATTGTAAAAAAAGTCTTAAATTTCTTGAAATTATGTTATTAGAGAGCCCTGAAGAAGAAATGAATTATTTCGAAATTAGAAAAAAATGTACTATAAACTTTTTGGCGGAATGCCCATTATTTCTTTATACTATTGGTAGTATACGGCCGTTACCTACAAGCACATTTTATATATATATATATATATATATATATATATATATATATATATATATATATATATATATTTTTTTTATATATATATATATATATATATATATATATATATATATATATATTTATCAGGCGCCATAAGGTCATGACCCATTTAATTTATTTTAAAAAGAGTGCTAATCAAGAGAAGAAAGTTCCAATACTCAGAGATTTAAAAAACATCAAATTCCTGCGAAAATTTGTAAGATTATTAGGACCCTGCATAGTTTATTCTTTATTTGAATTTAATTTTAGCAAGGACATTCGAAGAATAAGATACCTACAAAATAAAAAACACTTACCTGTCCAAAATATAAGAACGGCGTTTTTCTTCAGTAATTGTCTTTCGCCACTTGAATACATATCGTGTTTAGAAAAATGATTTTCACATAAACGTTTATATATCAAAGAATTTTCGTTTATTAGAAATATTTCAACATTGCCACAGTTTTGTATCCATTGACAAAGAATGTTGGGCCTCGTCACGGGGAATTTAAAAAAGCTCACCAAATTATTTTTCTTTTTTCTTTTATTGTTCATCCAACATACGCACATTCTATTTTTCTGCCAGACATAATTGTTTTAATTAACAGTTTCACAAGAATGAAACGTACTCCAGTTTCGTAGAGTTAAAAATTCACGAGTTTGATTCGAAAACCGGCAAAAAACAAAAACCACTATGATGTAAACAATACACGTAAGCGATTCGTACATCTCCGCCGACTATCCGATCTATCCGCTGTTTCGCTGTAAACGACTGGCAGCGCGCGGCGCCAAGGAAATCTCGGACACCTTTGGTGGCGGCCACGATGTCGCCAGCTACATCTCGGACACCTTTTGTGCCACGGATTCGCCCATAAGGTTGCGCATCTTCCTTTTTCCTTCAATCAACGGTATTAATCGAAAAATTGATGCAAAAAAAATTATCACCGCGATTTAGGATGTGTATCAGACTGCAGCGTTTATGTTCGAAAAACAGTTGAATATTAAATAAAAATGATATGTTATAAAACTTAAAATTCTTCTTATTTTAAATGTAATAATCTATATTTTGCTAGATTTTTAGAATCTACTAAAATAACTAAGGATATTTTATATACTATGTAATATATTCTATGTAAAAATATTACCGTTTTCGGAATATTTTTTTTTTTTGAAACATGAAAAATCGGTACCTAACAGGAACCAATAGAGCCCATTTTACATTTTTATTTATTTATTGATTTATTGGGCAGGATACACAGCAAATATTAAGTTATACAGAAGAAAAAAAATATAAATCCAGCAGTATCAATTATCAAATATCTAACATATATAATTATAAATAATTAAACAGATTTACATTTTTTACGATTGCAATTGAAAATATCCAAATAATCCTTAAAGCAATTGTGAAGAGAAGACATTATGCTGTTGTGAGAATTTTAAAACGTTCGTTCTAAGCTTTTGTAGATAAAATAATGATGATGATCGTGTTGGTATAGCGGGCACATGAAAGGTAACCTGAGATAGTTAAGTTAAAGATATTATGGACGAATTATTACTTCTGAGATAGTAAATTAGGAGCAGACATTTTATTATTTACTAACTTGTACAGAAATCTTAGCAGAAAATAATGTCTTCTTTTCTCAAGGGTGTCCCATTTAAATCTTAAAAGTAGACTTTGTCGGCAAGTATAAAAAGGTGGATAAAAAAAAAACCAAAAAGGAGATAAAAAACCCACCTCCTCTGCCTCACCCTTGTTCTACCATAAGTATGATCGAAAAACGGTACGTGAAATTAATTAATTTTTTATTTATTTGTTCTTTTATTATTTACTGATTAGTTATTTAAATAGAATAAATTTATTTGTTTTAATTGTGATTTAAGAGAGAGCAAAAGGAAAATTTTAACTAGTTTTAAGATTTAATTAGAGAAATTTTAAAGTAATTAATTTATTATATTTATTATATCTCCTTGTTGGTTTGAACACGATATGCCATTTTAAACATGTTATAAATTATACGCGGATTCTCCTTTGATATGGACTTTTGTCCGGGAGGTACCTGATACCCTCCTAAAAGCTAAAACAAAATATTATTTCTTAAATTATTAAATTGCAAAGTTTTACGAGCTTTAAACAAATGGCATATCTTGCTCTTGTTATTTTCTTTTAACTTTATTTATTTTGCTTGTAATACAGTTTACTAATAACAAAATTTAAGGTTACATTATTATTAACTTAAACCTATGCAGATTAACTAAAAACTTGTTCGTTTAATTGTTCGCCGGATCTAAACTCCTTCTAGACGTCCTTCTACGAATACTGTGATGTTATCTACTGCCTCTTCACAACCAAAAGCGATTATTAATGGTAGATTCCTTTCTGTTAGATATTGGTCCTCCCAGTGAAGTTCTTCTTCCAGTAGTCTGTAGTTCAACGGAATTTCCTCTTTCTTTCTTTCATACCAGTTCCTGAATTTTAAGTTTAGTTCGTTTATAAGATTGTTTCTTTCTTGATTATATGCTTCACAATGTAATAGCCTGTGTATTGGATCGTCGTTCGCTCCTATATCCCCACATCCTCTGCATGCTGGGTTATTTGTTTTGCCTATTCTTTTGTAGTGTGTGTAGAATTGTCCGTGACCAGTTAGCATCTGTGTAAGTTTCCTGTTTGTTTTAATTTCAATTAACTATCTGAAGTTTACGCTAGGGATCATAGTGTAAGTTGTTCTTCCAGTTTGTGCAGCCTGCCACTGATTGTTCCATATTGTATTTGCTCTGCTTCTAAGTAGAGATTTTAATTTCCTTTTGCTTTTCCTAGGTAAGGGATCTATGTGTGTTCTATTTCTATTGATAATTATTCCATTCTTATGCCTTTTTATATCGAGGGCTTCATAAATTAGTTCTTCCATTATTCGCTATTATGGCTGCCGCCTCGGTTGAGGTCGAGCAGTAAGCTCCAGCTATAGTTCTTGCAACCTCTCCTCTGAGGGAATTGAGTTGTATTTTAAATCTTGCTTGATTCAGTTTATTTTCGAATAATGATGAACAGTAGTTTAATCTTGGCATAATAGCCCCACTGAAAATTCTGCTTAGAGATTTGTCTGGAATCTGAAATAATGAAATGAAAGTTATTTATATTATTGAATTCATCCAGCAAGGGGTCCATTACGAAATTCCACAAGTCCGGTCCCAATTTTGAGCCTTGAGGACATCCCTTCGAGAGTGTTTTGCTTGAGTTATAATGTCCGACATTTAAGGATATTTCTCTGTTTTGTAGATAATTGATTAAGATTGATATAGTGTTTCTTGAGATGATCTTATTTTTAAGTGTTTCAATAACTTTGGGCCACCATACATTATCGAAGGCTCCTTTTATGTCCATGAAAATTGCTATATTGTATTTGAGTTCTGAGTTTAAATCTGTTATTAGCTTCTTTACCGCTGCTTCTGTACTCTTGCCTGTTACGAATCCAAATTGTTTTTCATGATGTATGTCTATATTTTCATTTAAGAGCTGTTGGCAGTAGAGTGATAGGTCTTAGAGAACCTATCTCTCCGTCTGGTTTATTGGCTTTTGGAATCGTTATTAGTTTGCCCTTCTTCCAGATATTAGGGAAGTATGAATTCTGCATGCAGTCGTTTAGTATTCTCGCAAGATAGTCCGAGATGACGATCGACACGGTTCTTAGTGTTATTCCCAGGATACCGTCTAGTCCTGGTGCCTTCCTTATGTTTAATTTGACGAGATAATCTTCTATATCTTCTTTAGTTATATGTTCTATATTCTCTAATTCGCGTAGTCCTACCAATATTTTAGATTGATCTCTTATCAAGTTTTGTTCTATGGTGTCTTCGTTGGGATCGTCATCTCCAATCATCTCCCCCAGTATATATTCAGCTGTGTCTTCGAAGTCCGTGATAATGTTTCCATCTTGTTTCTTATATGTGCTATAGTGATTTTGTTTCTTTGTAATTTTCCCATTTGCCAGTTTATATGATAAGCTCCAGGGATCAGCTCATAAGTTGTCGCTTGCAAAATTATCCCAAGATTTGTTTTTGTATTTTCTTTTTTAATTTTTCGCTTAATGTTAAGTATTGTTCTTTTAGATTTTCTCTTTGTTCACTTCCTGGATTGCTTCTCTGATATTCTCTTCTTTTTCTATTGGTATCTTGTTTTAATGTTTCTATTTGATCGTTCCACCAGACTGGTTTGTTTAGATAGATTCGCTTTTTGGGTATTGTGTTTTCATTAATTTCTATTAGAAGTTTTGTTAGTGCTTCTGCTCTTAATTCGATATTTTCAATTGTTGGTTCCCAAACTATTTCTCTTTCCAATCTATTCATTCCTACTATGGCCATATCCATTGCTTTGTTTGTGTTAATCCTTGTTTTGAAGTATGTGTTAATAGTTTCAATTTCGGTCTTTACTAATTTTACTTCGAATGTTATTATTCTGTGGTCACTTAGTGAAAACGGATGTACCTTCCAGTTTGTGATAATATCTGATGTTTGAAAGCTGCCAAGTGATAAATCTATGTTTGAGTTTCCATGTATGCTGCTGTATGTGCTAAGTTCTTCTTCTTGATTGTTATGTATGACCATTTGATTTTCTGATATAAAATTGGACAACAGATTACCTCTGTTGTCCATGGTGTTACAGTTCCAGTCTGGATGATGAGCGTTTGTATCTATGCCTAGTATAGTTAAATTATTTAGTTCTAAGATTTCTCTAATTTTTTGAAGTTCTAATTCTATTTGGAATTCTCTAGTTGGGAGCCAGTACATGGATCCCAAAATTATTTTATTATTATGCCAGTCGATTTTAATTACTATTGAAAGTGAGTTACAAAATTGTTTGAGCTTGATTGATTTAATCTCGTTATTTAATACCAGTATGCAACTTTGGAAGTGAATCTTTGTTTCTGCTATTAGGTCAGCCCTTACTGTGGATATTGGGAGAATGAATTTGTCTTTTATTTTATGTACATACGGATCCTTTAAGAGTAATACATCTACCTGGTTTTTTATCGCGAAATTTACACATTCTATAGTAGCGTTAAAGCTGTGATGCAAATTTTGTTGTAGTATTTTTAAACTATTCATCAGTATTGAAGTTAATGTTGGCTACTAGTTGTTCTATTTTTCTTTTATATGCTGTGCATTTGTTGTCTCTTAGCTTATGTTTAATGTCCTCTAGTTTGGCTTGCATGAAGAGTATGCATTTGTGCGTTTCCGGTTTTTCTTTATTTGGGCAGGTTCTTGTGTCATGATTTTCAGCACATATTCCACACGCCACTGTGCTATTGCATTTCGTTGCTGTGTGTCCATAGCCTTGGCAATTGAAACACTTAGTGATATATATTTTTTCCTCAACGTTGCAAGAATGTCAGTCCAAATAAATTGAATTAAGCTCCAGGAGTTTTTTCCTTATATTGGGACTCACTTCGAATACCCAATGTACGTAGTGTTTTTTTCGAGGACCAAATTTATATATTGGTATTATGAGCGAATCCGTAGGTAAATTGTTTTGTCTTATGATCTCTTTGCTCAGTATCTCCTTGTTTATGTTACTTGGTATATTGTATATTGTTATCCTAGGGTTTAATTTGTTTAGCGATTTTACTTCTAACTTCATGTCTTTTATTTGCTTTAAGCTCTTTAATTTATTGTGGCATTCTCCCTTTGATTCGATGATTATATTGTTCTTTTTGTTAATGTAGATTTTTGTTGGTCTAAATCCAACATCAGTAGGCTTAATTTGAGAAGTGAGTTTATTTTTTACATCTGTTACATTGTCATTAGTGGTAAGTGATAATTCCGTTTTGAAAGTTTTGCTAGTTGTTACTGGTTTTCTGATTCCTGCTACTTTTACCATTGATTCTGTGTCCCTTGCAGAAGATGTGGAGGGTGCGGATTCGAGCACTTTAGCGTAAGTGTTTTTCTCCTGTTTATAAATGACTTCCTGATTTTTTTGTAGTGTGTCTAGCTTTCGAGCTTGCTCAGCTATTGTTTCTTTAATGTCTTTGAGATAGATTTCTAGGTTTGTTTTCCCTTTTAGGATTTCTATATTTATGCTGATTTTATTTTGTATATCCTTTAAATTATTGAGTTCTTTGCCGTATTGTTTTCTTGATTCTTTGTCTATTTTTATATTGGTGGATAGAGTTTTTATGACGTTATTTAGTAGTTCTAAACTATTATTAATTTCTGAAAAATTGCTGACAGAGCTTTGGCCCCTTTCGGAGCCAGTTGTGTCGTAGTCTAACCTCTTCCTTTTCTTTTTGATTTTTAAAGAGCCGTTGCTATCGTCCCTTTCGGCTTGATGTTCAACCTCTTCTTCAGTCTCCATCTCTACTTCGCTGTTTTCCTCGCTATCAGAGTCCATCTGAAGGGTTCAGGTCCGGCGGAGCTTTGGGCTTCCCTGCCGCCCTACCCAGTTGGGGGGTTACCAATCCCTCAACAGCACCTCTTGGTCGTATATACGATCTTATTGCGGCTAATCTGCTAAGTCCGGCTTATTGCGTATAAGTCGTTGCCTACCAGAAGCCCACGTGGAGGGGGGTGCACGCCTTAACCAACAAATAGTGCTTAGACACTTTTGACAAAAATACGCCTTCTGGTAATAATCGCACCTCGGATAAACCTCATTGGTTACGATAATGCCACTGCGCAAAGCTAAAAGGTGGATAAAACCCATCAATTTTAAAACTCACGAATCTTAAAAATTTGTACTGTTCCCTCTCAAATTTGTTAATATGCACTTGATAATTAGGGTGTCAAATAGAGGAGGCGTACTTTAACCTACCACGAATAATTGAACTCCCGACTAGATCGTATGAGAAATCTCAAGTTCCAATAAGACTTGGCAAAGGTGTCTTCCAAGTGATGAATAAATAAAAATGTGCTATCAAATCTGTCCATACAATACTCATACTGCATAGGAATTCTACTTCTACTGAATGTTAAAACATTACATTTATTGATGTTATGGGGCAGTGTTGGTTTTTTTACGGCATTGACTAAGTGTTACAAGATCGAGGCTCAAGTTTCGGCAATCATCAAGACAATCAATTGCGCGTAATATTTTTAAATCGTCAGCATAAAGTAAACAATTATTATTAATTATCGATAACGATGTCATTTAAAAAGATGTTAGAAATAAGGGACCTAGGATAGACACGTGGGGAACACACGACGTAATAATAAAAGTGTCTGAAATATGACCACGATACTGTACAAATTGAGACCAATTTATAAGCTAACTTTGCAAAAATTTAACCAAGTCTTCCGAAAGGCCATAATTGGATAATTTAGTTAGTAGAATACCGCGATCAAGACGAATGTTTTACAAAGATCCGTATAAATATCGTCAACCTGAGTATTACAATCCAGGCCCTCAGAGATGTATAGTGTAATAGTACATAGATTTGTAACAGTTGTCCTACCAGATACAAAACCACGCTGTTGATCAATTAGACGAGGAGTTAAGTAAAAATATAGCTGTGTATAAATGACAAATTAAAACAATTTGCTAAAATTGCATATTATAGATAGCAACAGGTCGATAGTTTTCTATTTTACTTCTATCATCCTTTTTAAAGATTGTGCAGATTGTTGACTGTTCCCATATGTCTGGAAAAGTGCAGTTTTGTACATATAAATTAAAAATAATTTACAAACCTTTAGCAAAAGAACTTGCGCAGTCTCGCACAATAAATGAATGGATAAGATCAGGCTCAGCGGTAAATTTAAGTTTTAGTTTTTTACGTGCAGTTTCAGTGATTTCAGGCGTTATGTTAAACAATGAAATTAAAATGTGACTAATGTTTAAATTATACGTGTGCGCATAATCAGTAGATGTTCTAAAAGAATCCTTAAACATATTTACAAATGAGTTAACAATGTCCATGGGAATATTCAGTTCGGTATTTAGATAAGACATTGTAGAAGGCAAAGTACCGCAAAATTTTCTAGAAATTATATAGGACCAGAATGACTGGGGATTACTATTAAATTTTGTTTCTACATCAGCTAAGTAGGATTGGTAGGATATGTTAATGATTTTTTACCACCGCCTGGTTATTTTAAAAGCTTCATAGTAATTTACTTGCTTGTACCGCTTATACGTACTCCACTGTGGTTCTTTCTTTTTTAATAAAATCCATATATCACTTGTAAACTAAGGCGGATATTTACTCTGTTTAACATGCATTTTCGGAACTGTCTCTCTGAAAATAATATTTAAGTGCTGATAAAATGCTGCGACCGCATTGTTAGCATTAAGTTTCTCGTTAAGGAACAACCAATCATGTTCGCACAGAATATGATACATTCTCGAAAAATTGGCTTTTTTAAATTATATGTAAAATTTTCTTTTAGTTTAAATTTATTTTGTTTGTGATTGTAATACTGAATAAAACATTTATACATAAATGAAAATAATAATATAGTGCATATGATATTTGGGTAAATATTACATGAAATTAAATATCTACAAATGCATAAAGGTTTTGCTATTAAAATATTTCTAAAAGGTGATTGTTTATCATTTTATTGTAAAATAATTTCCGATGTTTTATTGGAATACTGGGTAATTAAATAAGAATTATCATTTTGTATAAAGACGTCTACTGTTGCAATGTCTATATATATTAAACCCTTGAGATTTTGTCAATAATTCTATTCTGATATAGGACTTCAGAAGAAACAATATTAATGGTTTTTATAAAACCCTTCACTGAAATATTAAAATAAAATTACTAGGATGAAAATATTTTCTTATTAATAATTTGACAAATGTATTTGTTAATAATATTTATTTTCATCCTAGTGATTATGTTTTAATAATTTGGGGAACGCTTTTACAAAATCTATCAATAATGTTTCTGCTGAAACCCTATATCATTACAAAATTATTAAAAATACCTCAAGCGTTTAAGATAAAGGGCATTGCAACAACGTGTGCGAAATGATAGTTCGCAGTAATATTTCGAATAATGACACAATTTTTTTGTATATAATTTTTTTTTTCTATTACAGAGGGTACTTTTAAATGGACGAGGCAACCTTCTGAAATAGAAAAAAACATTTATTAAAAAAATGGTGAAACATGTGAAATTTCTCTTTTATTTTTGTAAATAAAATATATTTTTTAACTATACAGGCTAGCCTCCGAACCTAAAAAAAAATAATCAAATTATTTAGTTTAAAAAAAGACAGTCATTCACGTCAATTTTTTTTATCACTTAGTATATAAAAACATTGTTTTTTACTGCACAAGATAGCCTTAGGAAGTTGAAACAGACAAACGGTAAAGCAAGTCAAATTTCTTTGTGTATAAAACCTTTTTTTCCGCTATACATTATAGCCCTAGAGGATCTAGTCTAAAATTAATTTAATAAGTAGTTATTTTAGGCAGATTTTTGAAATATTTTAGGCCGCTATTTTGTTTTGTTATCTTGGATTTATTTTGAAATGTGACCCATGTAATACTTTAATTTGGGCAAAATTTAAGGTAAATTGGATAGTTAGTAATACTTTTTTTAACATTGTTTCGTCATATTGTATAACAATTTTACTAGTTGATCCTTATACCACAATTGGATATGGCACACAATTTGAAAGCAATCCATTAAGAAGTTTTTTCAGGCTGAATGAAATGTTACTAGTGATTTCAACATAATGCTGAGATAAATTGGATAAGTAGTTTTTTAACAATATTTTTTTAACATTTAACTAGGCCGCCATTTTGTTTCGCCAAATTGGATTTTGACCAAAATGTTACCAGGTCGTCTCCATATGAATCTTAATTTTTGACTAAAATTTTACGTCAATCTGGTAAGAAGTGATTAAGCTATGCCGCGAACTGGCAGACAGACAGACGGAATTGAGAAAACATCTTTTTCGGCATCTAGGGACTCAGAACGTAAAGATCTAAAAAAATCTCCTATGGTCATTTTTTTCACGATTATAATACTTCCTTTTTACGAGAGAAATAAAAATAAAATTATATTGACATATTTTTGAAAACTTACAAAAATCTGGGCGTTCTAAAAGACAGATGAAATTTTTATTTCAACTGAACAATGTGTATTTATGAAGGGCTAAATGTTACGGCTATATATAATATCAATCTATAATAATGAAATAAAAACACAATTAAATAGCTGAAATCCCTTTTCACTGCTCGTTGAATTATTTTCAGTAAATGCACCTTTCATGGCATATTTCATAGAAAGGGAATAATTAAAACAGAATAAATCAAATTAAAAACCGGCACACGCGTATGAAATTTAAAATATGAGCGTGTATGTTCGAAAATTAATTGAAAGTAGAAAAAATTGATAAAGTGGTGGACTCTAATTTTTATCGGGCGGCAACTTAATTACTCTCGTACCGTTTTGCTTTAAATCATTGCTTCAGTTCACTCTGGCTTTGGTTTACTGAAATTATATTGAAATCAATACGTAATTTGTTCAGAATGAATGATCTGTGCCCCTTTTAATAAATACAGATGATTTCTTTTTTTTGTTGGATGTAAATTATATACGTACTACTCGTAAAGTAGTAGTAGAACTGGTTATATAAACTAGTGGACATAGTGCATCGAACTCTAAAGGTTTCTAAATATATAAAATCTGCTTTCTGAAAAATAAGCTGTTGGACATCAAACAGGGTCTAACAATCTTTTAGGATTAAAAAGAGACTTAGATCAAATACCTTTCTATGCATATTTCACTTAAAAAGATTTAATAGGATTCCTTATTCTATTATAAAAAAGTGTATAAAAGAAAGGTCTATTATAAGAAATAGTAGATTGTGATGAGATGCAATTCTGCATTTATTTGCGAGAATCTACAGCATTTGTTTTAGGCTTTTGTTCACCGCGTTAAATAGATTCATGGAAAAATGTCGTAAAATATTTGTGGCTTTTTCTAGTACTTTTGGGTTTTATGTATTTTTACTCTTCTCATAATATATGCGGCATAGCTCAAAAACTACTTATCCGATTTACATCAAAGAATATAGCAGACTTTTAACGGAAATCAGAGGTCCGTGGAACATGATTTAAAAAAATATATTTAACCGTTGATGACCCTTATTTCAACCGGACAAAATTACGTTGTTAAGCAAAAAAAACTATTTTACCGATTTATTCGGACGCTGAGATTGGTACTATAGTGATTTTCCTGTGTAGGTAGCTGCAACAATTTATAGCGAAATATTTTTAGTTAAAAGAATTTTATTTGTATCACTGTCAATGCTTACGATAAACATAAATTATATAAAGGACATTAGTGCGCTGTATGGTTTGTAAAAAAACTTGATTATTCGCTGCCGTGTTTGTAGTGTTCGTGGGTGTGTAAGTGCTGCAAAATTAAAAAAAATGTAAGTGTTTTCAATTAATTTGTTAAAATTTATTAATTTAATAGCATTGGTTTTCAAATAAAAAAAATATAACGGCGACAAAAGTTTAAATTCTAAAAAATGACCTAAACTAACTAGCTTTAAAATTATGCGGAATTCAAAGACTCAAATTGCAACGTTTCTGCCTTTTCAAAAAAACTGTAAATTTTGAAATGTATTTAACGCCAAAGCGGCACTTGAGCGCTCACTCTCTGTTATATAAATAAGGTTTTTTTGATCTAAATTACTTGTATTTTTACCTATTAAAATATTTCCTTTTCACCTTGCATATTATATATAAAATTATTACTAAATAGCTTTATACGCATCTACAAAAATCTGCTTGTGTAGGAGTTAGTTACTAGGGAAGTTCCGGGTAAAGATCAATTTACCGTTTTTTTTTGAAAATTCGTACCTCTTTACACTTCAATCTTTTAAATTTTAATAATGAGCTTCATTTTAATTACGCCAAAAATAACCGAGATATTAGAAGTTTTCATGTTTACACATAATTCATGGAAATGATTTAGTACTATTTATATATACTAGCAAGTATAGCATTGTTTTTTAATTTTTTTTTAAGGACATACTTAAGCAATAATTTTTTAAGTCTTTTCAACTTCCATGCACATCTTAAGCAGATTGGTATTACTAAAAAATATGCGCCATGGTTAACCGATAATATTCACTTCCTAATGACCTTGAGGAACAATGCACACTTAAAATTGCAACGAACTAAGACTCCAGCTGATTTTGAATACTACAAGCTTCTTACAAACTATACTATCCTGGCGTAAGGAAAAGAAGGCATATTTTCAGCAGAGGGCAAATACAAGTCGGTACTAACAAAATTTGGAAGGATCTTGAGCTGCTCAAATTGGTAAAAAGAATGTGATATTCCTTCTTCGCTTTTGGACCCCAATCAATTGAATAACTAATACATTAACGGTATTCCGAAACTTAATCCCATTCTGCCTCAGATTGCTTGGTACAGAAACAATAAGAAGTCTGGTGTGGCAAAGTTCAATTTCCAGATTGTTACTGACAATGAGGTTGAAAACATTTTATATTCGGTGAAATCCACAGCTATAGGTAGTGATGAAATTAATATTAAATAATTGTTGTTAGCAAGTCCTTACACAATTCCTTTCCTTTTATCACTCCTATAATCAATTCTTCTCTGGAGAAAGGCGTATTTCCCAATTGTTGGAAGCATGCCATTGTCACTCCTTTACCGAAAATTTCCAATCCACTCTAAATTTAAAGATTTAAGGTCGGGGAGCATACTGCCAATACTCTCCAAAGTACTGGAAAGGGTTATGGATGCTTTTCAATCCGACCTGAGGTACAGTCTGGATTCAGATCAAAACATAGTTGTAAGACTGCTCTATTAAAGGTTACGGATGACATAATAAAGGGTGTGGATAGCGGGGGTGTGGTGGTTTTGGCTCTATTCGACTTTTCTAAAGCGTTTGACACCATAGGTCATAGCTTGCTTTCTTTGATATTGGGTTTTATTGGGGTGGATGTCCACAGCATGAGACTGATAAATAGCTTTTTGGATGGTAGAGCCCAATCTGTTCGCATTACTGATGTCCAGTCAGACTTTCTATCTGTAACGTGCGGAGTCCCACAGGGATCTATTTTGGGCCTTTTATTATTCTCAATATATACTTCGCAGTTAATAAATCAGGTTAGGCATTGTAAAATTCATTTATACGCCGACGATACGCAAGTCTATCACAGGTTTAAACCGGATAATATTATTCAGGGTGTTTAGGAGATAAAGAGATCACTCTTTATCAATTAATTAAAAAAAAAGTTCAGTTATGGTGTTTGGAGCTTCCGGAGTATTTATTTTTAATACAAATCAAAATAAGTAATGATAATCTGCCTATAACTGAAAGCTGCAAAAAGACTTTTTTTGGACTCTAACCTGAAATATAGGTCTCATATTAGCACGTTGAGTCGTCAGGCTTATTTTAAATTGAAATTGATTTATAATTCTAAAGACTACCTTCACCAGAAGTTGATAACTTTTTTTTGCGAGACATTGGTTTTATCACGATTGAACTTCTGTGACTGTATTTACGGAGACTCAATAGACTCTTTTGATAAGCGCCGTATTCAGGTTTTACAAAATTCTTGTTTACGATTGATATTCGGAATTTGTAGAAGAAATCATATTTCTCATAAGCTTGCTGACGTTGGTTGGCTTAATATGAGTAATGGGCGTTTACTTCATGCTGCTTGGCTTTTTCATAGGATTATTTTAAATAAAACTCCCCCATATCCTCTAGACATAGGGACAATATTTTATCTTTGCAATGGAAAGGATTTTAAGAGAAAAACCAGATGGAAATGACTGAAAGAGGCTCTCATTAGTTATTAGTTAAGTTTAAGATATTCCTTCCCACAGAAAAAATAGATTTTGTGAAGACTTATTTTGTATTTTCATGGCTAATTGAATTGATTTGAAAAAAAAATGGTATATCTGTTTTAACTATTGTTGCTGGATGCCGTAGTGCCTTTTGTGTTTTCATGCCATTATATAATGGATTTAAATTATTCTGGTTTTAATGGTTCGACTGTTAGACAAAGCCTTTGGCATAGATTTGTACCAAGCGAGATGGATTTTGATGACAACAGTCCATCATTCCCATTAATTGCTTCTTCTCTTGAACGGAATCTATTCATATTGGTGAAAACAGCTGATTTTTCTTAAAAAAAAAGAAAAAAAGAGGCAAAAAGTTGCCAAAACCAGTTAATGGCATAAAGTACCCAATAAATATGGTTCAATCTAAATTCTGTTTTTACTTAGTTTTCAACTCTTCCAAACCGCCCTGTATATCGCAAGTATTGCCCTATTCTCAAAAATAGTATTTAACAATATGAATGGCAAATATTTTGTCCAAGTATAATATAGTATATCTTAATATTTAAGAAGGGATATTTTAGGGTGGATACTGGATATGCAAATGTTTGATTTTCCAGGAAGAAGCTAAACAATTCTTAAATAAAGTAGTTTAGTATCTAATTGCAGTTACAACAGAATAGTTATAACTATCTACAATTTGATAGGAAGAAACAACCAGTAAATTGTATCAGCAGTGTTATTCACTCAAGCAAATTTGAACTTTACGAATTCGCTTATTAAACTGAATACTCCACAAATTTACTGGCTAATTGATAACGTTTGACTAAGTTGTAATTAAATACTAAATACGTGTTGTGGCGTTAAACATGATTAAAAAAAAGGCAAAATGCAGATACTACAAGAAATTCACGTTTCAACCGGCAATCTTAAAGGGGAATTGTTTAACTAAATTATTATCTAGCTTGCTGTATTGTTTTACTACAGAACTAAAAACTGAAGCACTATGTGTCTATTAATACCGTTACAAACGTGTTTTTCTAAACAACACTAACCCAAATAACGCTAACTAACAACACTATTACAAAATAATATAGTAGAATGAGCTTCTACAATCATCTTACAGTGTAGAGTTGTCTCTTTTCGACTTTTATTTCTTTTAAATCGGACAGAGAATTTAAAGATATTAGATGGAAGAGAATAATGTACATTTTTCAAGATAGTTTATTTTCGTTACATTACTAGCTTATCTAGTAAATTAGTTAATATACTTCGTAGTCAAGATCGTAATTCTGAGAACTGAAATTATGCTATCAGAATTTTGGAAGCAATACCTAGCAACAAAAAAGATTATGAATGCTCAGATATGTAGAAAATAATGGATTAAAAATTAAAATCAGTGAAGTTTCATATAATGCTAAAATAAAGTATTAGCCAAATCTTTAGAATTTTAGTTATTTTCTGTTAAAATTAAAGATTTTGTTATGCAGATAAAAAACCTGCAGCTTACCTTACTTTAATAAAAAATATTTAATAATTACTTTTGCCACGTTTATATTAAACAAAACCATTATGGAGTACGTATATCTTAATTTAATTATGCCTTTTTATAAACTTACCTAATGTTATAACGAAATAATTTCGATTTTTTTTTAAATGTTTTATGAAAAACATAGATATATAAAATACAAATTCCTATTAATATTATGTTGAAAATATCAAAATATTGACGATTCCTACATTTAGTTAATAACCGATTATAATTATAAATATTTTAAATTTTGGTGATTATATATAATTAATTAACAACATTTTTATTTAGAAGCTGTAGCTTTTCAAACACGTGACTCGATCACCCACCTTCCTATATTTCATATAATAACATTATAGCTTTTTCACGCTTCATGGCTTAGAACTGTATCTTTCAACCTCCAGTTAGCCTCTCTATCCCTCAGTTTATCTAACCCGGAGGTTACAGTGTGCCACTTTTAGCGCTGACGGCAATTTCGAGGTCACCCTAGCGACGAAAGCCACAATTTACCATCAGGGATTGGTGGAATGGAAACCTCCCGCCATCTACAAATCGTCCTGCGAAATAGACGTGGAGTATTTTCCGTTCGATGAACAGACATGCGTGCTCAAGTTTGGCAGTTGGACATATGATGGGTTTAAGGTAAGATAGCGGTAAAACGTATGTGGATTCTTACTTGATGGAGGGTTTTCCGATTTTTACAGGATATTATGGTGACTGATTTTCACAAACTATTACATATTGTATAATCGTATTGTTATTAATATTATCATTCGATATGGGATATATGTTGATATTTAATTATACTTGTATAATATATTAAGCATGTATGTCAAATTTAGGCAATACAGATTAATACCATCACTTTAATATAAAATACAATATTATATCTATAAACATGAAATTAATTTGGGACATACCTATGGAAAAAAGGACTTGCGACATTGAAATTATATCTTCGTTACATCCTCTTTCGTCACTGTAAGTAGATAAATTCGAATTGTACTTAGACTAATTTTTCTTTTGTATATAGTTAGATTCAAAACGTGAAAGGATCGTCAAAAAAATGTCAGAGAGACTTAAGCCTAAAAAGAAGAGCTATAACTAAAAGGGACGCTTCCTGACATTTTCAATTTTAAAATTCGCAGAATTGTAAATTTGTTCAATCTCAAAATCATTGTAATGCATCTATGTTTTTACATTTTACAAGACGGATACGGTTTAAAATAATCTATGAAATTATGCTTTGATTTTTTGTTAATACTAAACTCAATATTTGAAAATGAATAATTACCGAATAAATGCCCGAAATTTCTTATCATAAAAATGTATAGAGAATTTTATCATTATATTCAATGGAGATTCAAGATCATAAGTCAGAGCTTCACAGGAAAACTGTTTATTTACTTTATTTAAGATTGAGTGTATTGTTAAAGTGTGTCAAAATTCGAATTTAACTTTTGTGGTTCAAAAAATAATGGACATTAAAAAGCCGAATCTATATGTAAATCTGAAAATAAATTGTAATTACTATTGTCAGTGGTGGTTGCTCTTTGATGCCGCATGACCGCGTGTCCCTCCAGCAAAAACGTAATACGCAATTTCAATTTTTATAAATTAATAATTTTAACTATTAAAATTTTAACAAAAAACATCCTCTCCTGTCTCTAATTTCAGTCCTTGTTGCAACATGGGAATAATATAAGCTGTAACGGCACCACCCCGAATGCATCCGATGTGATCCGATTAATACGGAAGTGTTTTGTCGCACTTCTAGTAACAATGATATTTTAGTTCGTAACTTATGTTTCGTGAGAAAAGTGAAGCATGGCGGTCGGGTAAAAATTCTGTTTTGTGTTTTGAAGGTCTGTTTGCAAACTATTCGGTCGATATTTTAAATTGTTTACCGATCGAGTTAAATGTAATAGTCTGAAGTAAACAAATATCTACAAAGTGAAAATAAAAAAGCTGGGCAGGACTTTACTGGAATTAGAGCTAACTTAAGCTAGTGAACGAACAGCAGGTCATTTACGCGTCGTTTTTGAAAAGACTGTGGGAATGTAGATGTGCAGTTACAAATTGATGTCCTGTTGCTCAGGTTTGTCAGTCTATATAGTCTATTTAGTATTCTTATTTTTCGACCGTTATCTGTTTTTTGTTTGAAATATTATTTTATCTTTGAAAAATGGATCAAAAACTCAAAATAATTTTTCTTTGTATCTATTTAAATCCAGATTTTAAAGAGGAACAAACTTTAAAGATTATCCCTACACTTACTCTTTAAAAATGCAACAGATTGGCATTTAAATTTACCTGTGATTTTTTAACTTAACTTAAACTGAATAAATATCTTTATACATATAGAAGCCCCTACAAAGTACAAGTAAAACTCTTTAAATGGGAATATCTCGATCAGTTTTGAAATTAGGAAAAAAGTCGAATCAAACAAAAGTTGTTTGATTCGATCTGCTTTTTCATATGCTTAGATTAGAATAAATACAGCGTATCTCAAAAAAACAAGGCAAGTACCTACTTTTTTTTTCAAAAAGGATATTCATTCTATGAGTGTGTTTTAAAGAAAATTCAAACTAAATTGTAACGGCAATCACGACATGCGTAAAAAATGAGTATTTAGTCAATTATTAAATTATTTAAAAAATGTGTTTAATTGGTTTAAAATATAAATGGGGGTAGGGAAGGTGAATTGAGTTGAAGGTGAACCAGTATTTTAGAGTTTTGTACGGTTAGATTATTAAATATTATTTTACCAATTTATGTGCCTTAATCTTAACGTTATTCTTGAATTTTGTATTCTTGGGAACTACGTTCACATGTTCTGAAAAACCTGTAATTATTTAATTCGCAGACGTTTCTATCAGTTTTAGTTTTTATCACCTTCTAAGAGTTTTAAGAATAATCTAACAATATTGTTATTTGAAAGGAGTATTTATATTTAGTTATTTTATTTCAAAATTCTCAGAATATATTCAGTCCAATGCCTATTTAGAGTATTCTTTCAATCACTTTTTTCATCATCAATAATTTGAATATTAAAAACTTTTGAATATTATATAATCTAATTTTGATAAAAAATCATATTTTATTCTCTTTATTATACTATATTAAACCCTTAAAATTAATTTCATAAGATAAAGTTTTGGATTCCGCTTGTATTGTATTGTTACGAATTTGGTAAAAGTATACATATATAGTCATAAAAATTGATAACTGCTTCTCAAAAACAGCCAATATAGGATATAGGAAACGGGGTCAGAAAAGGCTGTATTCTATCGTCTCTATTTTTTTAATTTATATCAGAACACCTAATGAGGCTAGTGCTAGAGAATTAGGAAGGGGGTTTCAGTGTTGGCGGTGTTAAGATATCGAACTTGAGACATGTGGTTGACACACTTCTAGTCACAGGCAGAAAAGAGGAATTAGAACAACTTTTGTCCAAACTTGAAAATGTAAGTCATGAATATGGGCTCCAAATAAATCATCAAAACTAAAATCCTAATAGGCGACCGAGAACACGAGTTGGTGTTCTCGGTATTTTGGTACGCATCTGAAACATGGACCATAAAGATGGTCGATAGACGCCGAATTGATGCGCTAACGTACGTAAATTGAGTGGACAAAGTTTAGAAGCAGGCACCCGACAAGCCGAGAACCGACACAGATAGAGACAGACTATCGCCAAAGTAATTTCATCACTGAATAATAACACATGACATTCTGGGTTATAGCAACCACCACAACGTATACGACGTTGGACTATGCTGATGATGATCTATATATATATATATATATATATATATATATATATATATATATATATTATTATTATAGTTTAAAAAAATCCAACATTACAAAGAAGCAATTACCCTAAATATTTCATCATGCATCACAATTTGAGACACTATGAATTGTTTATTTTTCTATTATGATCAGTTAAAATTTTTTCTATGCCAGCATAAATACATAAAATCTGAATTAATTTCTGGTAACCCATATTAGTATAAATTATCAATGGTTACAGGTAGGTTTGTTGTTTTTAAAGTTCCGAATAATAAGTAAAGAAGCATGTGCTAACATTCCCGGAAAACTATCAAAATGGTTACAACGCGATTGTTAAATATTACTGCTTGTAATTTTTCGTTTATGGAAATTGAAATCGGGAAAAACCTAAAAAACGATATGCTTTTAGGGGAGGACCTTTAATTGATTTTCTCTGTTCTCGGAATTAGCTAGCTGACCCAATAGCACTGTATGTGCAGATTTTCAGAAGTCAATAGGGCTAGATCTAACGTACTGCAAATATTTGGGAACAACTACTAATAGATGTATTAAACTGATTAGAAAATAAACAGAAGTACGACTAGATTATTCAACATTATTTTGCTAATTTACGTGCCTCAACTTTATATATTTATATAAATAATTTATTATTATTTAAAGAACCAGTAATTGTTTAATCCGTAGACGCTTTTATTAGTTTTAGTTTTGCTAGCTTTATTCTTGAATTTTGTCTTCTTGGGGACTAAGTTCAAATTGTTTAAAAAAAATAGCAACAGTTTAATTCGCAGAATATCTACTTTTCGTATTTTAGTTTTATCAGATTCTAAGAGTTTTAAAATTAGTCTAAAATAAGTCAACTGATTGATTATTAAAATTTCAGAATATATTTAGCCCAATAACAATTTACAATATTTTTTCATATCACAAGAATTTGAATGAATATAACCCAATTTTGTTAAAATTTCATTCTTTAAATTAACTTTAGAATTAGGTAAGTTATAACTCTTAAAGAATTATTCTAATTATTATACTCTAATAAATCCCTAGTGCTAAAATGTGAAGTTATGTAAAACCCGAAGGGAGATCTTTTTACGATTCCACCATCTTGAATTAGTAACACAGTTTTACTAGTTGATCCCTATACCATAATTAGTTATGCCACACAATTCGAAATCAATCAACTGAGTAAGTTTTTCAGGCTAAATTTTTAATTATTTTATTATGCCGCCATTTTGTTCCGTCTTCTTGGACTCGTACCAAATTTTACCAGTTGATTGACATAATACTTGGATGTTTGTGCAAAATTTGGGATTAATTGGATAAGTAGTTTTTAATAACAATTTTTTATTAAAAACTAGGCCTCAATTTAGTTTCGCGATATTGGATTTTTACCAAAATATTACCAGGTCATCGCCGTATGACTTTTAATTTTTCTATCAAAATTTGAAGTCAATCGGATAAGTAGCTTTTAAGCTATGATGTCGCGAACTGACAGACAGGCAGACAGACAGACGGACGGACGGAATTTATAAAACAATTTTTTTGGCATCTGGGGACACTAAAACGAGAAGATATATGAAACCTGAGACGGTAATTTTTCACGATTGCAATCATTTTATTTGGCCGCCATTTTGTTCGGCCATCTTAAATTAGTACGATAATTTCACTAGTTGATACCAATACCACAATTAGTTATGGCACACAGTTGGAAAACAATCTATGAAGCAGTTTTTTCCGCCATCTTGGATTCGTACCAAAATGTTCACCTGATAATTGTGCAAAATTTTAAATAAATTGGAATAAACGTGAAAATATGTAAAATCTGAGAGGCTGATTTTTTCACGATTACAATAAAAATGAAAGTCGATTGGGTAAGTATTGTTTAAGCTATGCCGCGAACGGACAGATAGAACGACAAACGGACCGGCGCCGGCGGAATTGCTAAAGCATTCAATTTAGCACACTACGAATTTTTTATTTTACTATTATAATAACTACAATTAACCATCTTTTCTATGTCAGTATAAATACAAAAAAATCTAAATTCATTTCTAGTAACCCATATTAGTACAAACTGCCAATGGTTACGGGTAGGTTTGTTGTTTTAAAATTTCTGAATTGGAAATAAAGGAGTATACGTTAACATTCCCGGAAAACCATCAAAACGGTCAAAATGTGATCGTTATATATTTCTTTTTGTAATTTTCCGTTTGTGAAAATTGAAATCAGGAAAACCTAAAAAAGCACGTCCTCTTACGGGAGGACTTTTAATTGATTTCTTATGTTCTGGGAATTAGCTTCCTGATCCAATATCACTGAAATATGTAGATTGTATAGAAGTCAATAAGGCGAGATCTATAGCACCTTAAATTTTTGGGAACAACTACTAATGGATCTACCGATTAGAAAATAAACAGAAATACGACTAGATTATTCGACATTTTTTTGCTAATTTATGTGCTTCAACTTTAGCTTTATTCTTGAATTTCGTGTTTTTGGGAACTAAGTTCAAATTGTATAAAAAACTAGTAATTGTTTATTTCGCAGATGTACTCATCACTTTTGGTTTTTTGTGTTCTTGAGGACTAAGTTTAAATTGTTTAAAAAATCAGCAATAGTTCCTTACACTATTTACTTTTTCTATTAGTTTTAATTTATCGACTTTTAGAGTTCTAATAATAGACTAAAATAAGTAAACTTTTTGATTATTCTTTGAAACAATTATTCAAATTTAGTTATTTCATTTCAAAGTTCTCAGAATATATTTAGCCCGATAACTATATAAAATATTTTGAATGTCATATAACCTAATTTTGCTACAATTTCTTTCTTTAAATTAACTTTAGAATTAGGTAAGTTATAACTTTTAAAGAATTATTCTAGTTATTATACTCTAACAATTCCCTAAAAAATTAATTTTGTAAAGTTTTTGAATTTAGTTGTCATAAGATAAAGTTCTGATTTCCCCTCGTATTTTTATTAGGAATTATGTTGTAAATGTAAATGCAAATTCATATATTTATTATTACAATTTAGGATACTACAAATTTTTTATTTTACTATTATGATATTTCCATTTAATCATCTGTCATATGCCAGTATAAATACATAAAACGTAAATTCATTTCTAGTAATCCTTAATAAAGTTGTATGCGTTCACACTTCCGGAAAACTACGGAAACTGTTACACCGTGATTGTTAAATGTTACTGTTTGTAATTTTCCGTTTACGAAATTGAAATCGGGAAAAGCCTAAAAAAAACATTTGTTTTTAGGGAAGGACCTTTAATTGATTTTCTATGCTCTCGTAATAAGCTCGACCCACTAGCACTAGATGTGCAGAATGTATAGAAGTCAATAGAACGAGATCTAGCGAACTACTAATTGATGTATTAAAACTGATTAGAAAATAACTAGAAGTACGACTAGATTTTTCAACATTATTTTACTAATTTATTTGCTTCAACTTTTGCTTTATTCTGGAATTTCGTGTTGTTGGGGACTAAATTCAAATTGCTTAAAATAACCAGGATTTGTTTAATTCGCAGACTATCTAATTTTTTTATTAGATTTATTTTATCGGTTTCTAATAATTCTAATATTAGTTTCAGTCAACTGTTAGATTATTATTTGAAACAAGTATTTATATTTAGTTATTTTATTTCAAAATTCTCAGAATATATTTAGCCCAATAACTATTTGAAGGTCATATAACTCAATAACCCAACTTTACAAAATTAATTTTGTAAAGTTTTTAAATTATGTTTTCACAAGATAAAGTTCTCGTTTCCTCTTGTATTTACTTTTGCGATTACCCCTAACATTTAGTTATGAATTACAATGTAGGGTTTAGGGTACTACGAGTTTTTTATTTTACTATCGTGATAATTCAAACTAAGCTAGTATAAATATATAAAATGTAAATTCATTTCTAGTAACCCGTATTAGAAATTACCAATTGTTTAAGGGTAGGTTTGTTGTTTTAGAATTTCTAAATTGGAAATAAAGAAGTATGCGTTAACATTCTCGGAAAACCATCAAAACGGTTAAAACGCCATCGTTATATATTACTTTTTGTAATGTTTCGTTTGTGGAAATTGAAATCGGGATAACCTAAAAAAGCACTTGCTTTTAGGGGAGGACTTTTAATTGATTTTTTATGTCCTCGGAATTAGCTTCCTGACCCAATATCACTGAAATGTGCAGATTGTGTAGAAGTGAATAGGGCGAGATCTATCGTACCGTAAATATTTGGGAACAACTAGTAATGGATGTATTAAAACTGATTGGGAATAGAAGTAAGGCTATATTAGTCAATATTATTTCATTAATCTATTTGCTTTAACCTTTGCTTTATTCTTGAATTTTGTGTTTTTGGGGACTAAGTTCAAATTGTTAAAAAAATAGTAATAGTCTTAGTATAATTCCCACACCATCTACTTTTTCTATTAGTTATAATCTTTATTGACTTCTACGAATTTTAGGAATAGTCCATCAATAAGTTAGCTATTTGATTATTATTTTAAACAAATATTTATAATAAATATATGTAGCCTAATCGCTATTTACAATATTTTTTCATATTACCATAATTTGAACGTAAAAAGCTTTTAAATGCTATATAACCCAATTTTAATAAAATGTTATTCTTTAAATTAACGTTAGGATTAGATTATATTAAGTTATAATTTGAAAAAAAATATTCTGAATAATATATCCCAATAAACCTCTAAAAAAAGAATTTTGTGAATGAAAAGGTAAAATTTTATTACATTTATATATGTATTTATATTTAATAATATATTAATATTTACCCGTTTTTTTGTATTCTACCTAGTGTAGGCTCGAAAGTTGCTAACATATAAAAACATTTTTTATTATTACTATTATTCTTTATAAAAGTTCTGCATAAAGAAAGCTATTTTTCAGTTACTCTAATTTTAGGTAGACCACTCAGAGCCGTCTCTTCGTTCGCCCGTAATGGTGATTGGCGGTAATTTGTTTATATTTGTGTTTTATTTTTTCTTTGCAATTTCATGTCAATATCAAATGTACACAATTTAAATCTGCGTACAAAATATTTAACCTTTTTATATGATATATGTAAAATATCCTCTAGGTATAATTTCTCTATTTAATTCAATTAGTTACCACTTTAATATTCTCTCTCTCTTTTTCTCTCTACCTCTTTCCCTCCCTCCGACCCTGACAAAAAACCCTTACTTGATTGATTTCAAATTGTGTGCCATAACTAATTGTTATAGTGATCAACTAGTAAAATAGTGGTACTAATTTAAGATGGCCCAACAAAATGGCGGCCAAATAAAATGTTTGCAAGCGTGAAAAAGTCACCCTCCCACTTTTACACATCTTTACGTTTTAACGTCGCTAGATGCCAAAAGATATTGTTTTATCAACTCCGTCGATCCGTCTGTCAATCTTTCTGTCTGTCTGTCAATTCGCCGCATAGCTAAAAGACTATCTACCCGATTGACTTCAAAGTTTGGACAAAAATTAAGGGTCACATGGGGATGGCCTGGTAAGATTTTGGTAAAAATTCAATATGGCCAAACAAAATGGTGGTCTAGTGAAATGTTAAAAAAAGTTATTATTAAAAACTACTCATCCAATTTATCTGAAATTTTGCAAAAAAACATCAAGTATTATATTGGAATCAACTGGTAACATTTTGATATGAATCCAGGATGGCGGAACAAAATGGCGGATAAATAAAATATTTAAAAAATCAGCCTGAAGAACTACTTAATTAATTGATTTGAAATTGTGTGCCATAGCTAATTGTGGTATAGGGGTCAATTAGTGAAACTGTGGAACTAATTCAAGATGGCGGAACAAAATGGCGGCCAAATAAAATGTTTGCAATCGTGAAAAAAATTACCCCCTTAGGTTTTACATATCTACTCGTCTTAGTGCCACTAGATACGTCGGCCCGTCTGTCGGACTGTCTGTCCGTCTATCAGTTCGCGGCATAGGACTAACCCGATTGACTTCAAATTTTGATAAAAAATTAAGTCATATGGGGATGATGCGGTAATATTTTGGTAAAAATCGAGTATGACAAAAACAAAATGGCGGCCTAGTGAAATGTTAAGAAAAAATATTATGAAAAAGCTACTTGTGGAATTTATTTCAAATTTCGCATAAACACCAAGTATTATGTTAAATCAACTGACAATATTCTGGTGCGAATCCAAAATGGCGGAACAAAATTGCGGTATATTAAAATATTTAAAATTTAAGCTTGAAAAAACTGCTAAATGGATTGATTTCAAATTGTGTGCCATATATAATTATGGTATAGAGCTCAACTATAAAAACTAATTACTAACTCAAGATGGCGGAACAAAATTGCGGCTAAATAAAAATTTTGTAATCGTGAAAAATTCACTCTAGGTTTTACATATATTCACGTTATAGCGTCCCTAGATGCCAAAGACATGTTTTAACAATTTCGTCGGTCCGTCTGTCGGTCTGTCTGTCAGTTCGTGACATAGTTTAAATACTACTTACCCGATTGACTTCAAATTTTGACCAAAAATTAAGGGTCATATAAGGATAATTTGATAATATTTTGGTAAAAATCCAATATGGCTGAACAATGTTAAAACATTTTTTTTAGGTTGGTGTATTATTTGGGGTTAAGATCCAGTAAAAAAGCAAGTTTTTTTTTTAATTGTCGACGTTGCGGAACCTAATTTGTGCATCTTCAGGACACATATAAATCCTATATCTTGCAGGTAGCCCATATTATCAGTCTTTACCTACTCCGTTGTGTCCTAAAGATGCAACAATAATATTTAATAATATAATAAATATTATATACTGTGACTATGTACTGAACTAAATTAGGTCACACTTCACTATTCCTAACAAATAGGAAAAAATTATAATGAGGGAAGTTCCGGGTAAAGAAACTTACCGTTTTTTATTGCTACGCAAAAATTATGTTTTAAATAACCAAATTGCATGTAATTTTGAGGTCAGTAAATTATTTTCTTTTGAAAAATAAATTTGATTAACTCCAGCAGCCCCCAAAACCCTGTTTAATTAGAAATGATTTTGATATTTATTTCTAAAGGGACGGTTAATTCCATTTTCAAGCCGCACCGAATATTATTTATGCACCACGCCTAAACCACATTTAATTTATTATCGGAATATTCCACAGTTGCATTTATTAGGTTTCCTCAAACAATAATAACTTTTACGGTTTATTCATATTTTAAGTGAAAAAGTCTCCTGTATGATTAAAGAGAACTTTATTTTCTTTTAATTAGTCCCCTGGCTCCAAGAATATTTTATTAATTTTATAAATGGTTCAGTGATTCAATATTTGGGAAACAAGTTAAAAGAAGCGCTTTTTAATTGCACGTAATAATGATATTACGTTTCGAAAATAATAAGAACTAGAATATAATTATTTTCAAAGTTAAAATTTCAAAATGAATTAGCACTTTTATTTCAATATTAAAAAAGACGAGTTATTACTTTAGACATAGCTTTAGTTTTAGAGACCTGAAGCCGAAGGCTTTTATCACTTTAGTGCAGGTCTGAGTTAATAGCGTAAATACCGCTTGTTTGACCCTTCAGCTTCAGACTTGTGCTGGAAAAATAAAGATAAATACCAAAGTTACTTGCCAGGTTTTGAATTTGCATTATTTTGAATTTCTAATACCCCCAAACAGTTGTCAGTACAGTTCATCGTAAATAGCAAAATTTACAACGAAGAAGAAAGGCTGCTTGCAAAAAAAGTAAAATTAGCTAGAAGTTAATGTTTATAAATAATTTAAAATATTATTAAGTAATAACGGAATTAAGTAAGCGTTCATCCACACAGTTTTAATTCATGCTTGATGCATTTTTAAAGAAAATTGAGCTTTTTACAAAATTGAAACGATTTTCGCTCTTATGATAAAAGTCTGGCGTTAAAAAATATTTATGGCATCGTCTAAAACGTCACCTTATGTTTAATTCCTTCCCTCATAAAAGAGAAGTATAGTGAAAAAATCACCCTCCGAGATTTTTTCTTCTCGTTTCGGGGTCCCCAGATGGCAGAAAAACATGTTTTTTCAATTCCGTCGGTCCGTCTGTCTATCACTTCCTCTGCCTATTTGCAGAATAGCTAAAGAACTACTTCCGCGATTGATTTTATATTTTGGTAAAAATCAGAATAGGATCATATAGGGATGAGCTGGTAACATTTTGGTAAAAAACAAAATGTCGGCCTAGCAAAATGTTAAAAAAATTATTAAAAAACTGCTTATCCAATTTATCACGAATTTTGCACAAATATCAAGTATTATGTTAAATCAACTGAGAATATTTTGGTGCGAATCCAAAATGGCGGAACAAAATGGCGGTATATTAAAATATTTAAAAATTCAGCCTGAAAATACTGCTAAATGGATTGATTTCAAATTGTATGCCATAACTAATTGTGGTATAGGGATCAACTAGTAAACTGTGTTACTAGTTCAAGATGACGGTCAAATTAAATATCGTATAATAAATAAATCATGAAGAATAACACCCTCTCAGATTTTACATATCTTCACGTTTTAACGTCCCTAGAAGCCAGAAACAATATTTTATTATTTCCGTCGGTCCGTCTGTCAGTTCGCGGCATAGCTTAAAATCTACTTACCAGATTGACTTCAAATTTTATTAAAAAATTAAAGGTCATATGGGGATGACCTGGTATGTTAAAAAATTACTACTAAAAAAACTAATTATCCATTTGATTTTAAATTTTGTAGAAAAAATTTAAACGTGAAAATGGGATAAACTGGTATAAATTGAACAGGACGTAATAAATATCGGTATGTGTCAATGTAAAAATTACTTATTGAATTTATTTTAAATTATGCCGAAAAGTCAAGTGTGGCATATGTAACTATTTTACCAGAAACTGGTAAAATATTAATAGGGATCCAATATGATGGAACAGAATGGTGCCCAATAAAAATGTTTGAAAATACAGTATCATATAACACATATACTGAGCCTATGTACTGAACTAAGTTAGGTCACACTTCACTATTCCTAACAAATTGAAAATAATCATAACGAGGGAAGTTCTGAGTAAAGGAAATTGTGTGTGTGTCTTTGAAGTTTTTGATGTGGTTGACCCATTGTTGATGGCCTTGGTTACTAGGATTCTTCTCTTTTGGATTTTGAAATTATACGCACTTTAAAAGTGACTAGGGTGTACGTTTTTTACTTAAGACTCAATTACTTTCCTTCTTCATAAGTCTGCAACCTTCTTCTGTAAAGGCATTTGGTATTGATGTGCGAGGAGCATTTGGCGTTTGGTACATATGAGTTTTCCTGCAAAAGTTTTTCATATTCTTATTCTATTCTTAGCTCCGATTGTTGCAACAAATGCTTATGAGTTTTATTTCTCTCATTAATAGGTTGAAAATTTTGATGATAGTGTCTATTAATATTAAGCACTGGAATATATTTAAGAAGTTATATTTCTTGGGATTTGAATTTGCACAACTCATCTTCAAACATCTTTGCATAATGAGTTCAGAACACACAGAATCTCGTGTAGTAAACATGCCTGAAAGTCCTCTTCCAATGTAAGGTAAAATGAAAGTAAGTAGTTTCATTTTGACACAGTTTTATCTTAAAATTAATCTTCCGTTTATTGGCCAAAGATACAAAAGGATCGTTCTTTGAAATATTGTATTAGAAATACAGTACTTTAATTCTAATTTGTTGAAATTGATTACTATCAAGTAACTTCATTAGGTTGCCAATAATTTATTTATAAAGTTATTTTAACATGTTATAATTTATTATATCAGCCATTGTCAAGTAGTTATTGCAGTAGTTCCTGGAGCTAGAAGATAAAGTTGTTTCAGTTTTATCTTTAAATTACTTGCTTATATTTTTACTTCCCTCGTATTTTAACCGTGAAGAAATCACCCTCCGAGGTTTTTTCAGATCTTTACATTTCAGGGCCTCAGATGACGAAAAACATGTTTTCCCAATTCTGTCGATCTGTCTGTTCGCGGCATAGCTAAAAAACTACTTGTTGGCGAAAAATCAAGGGACATATGGGGATGACCTGGTAACATTTCGGTAAAAATACAATACGGCAAAACAAAATGGCGGCCTAGTGAAATTAAAAAAAAATTATTACTAAAAAACTACTGATCCAATTTATCTCAAATTTGCACAAAAGTCAAGGAATTAACTGGTAAAATTTTGGTACGAAATCACGTCTTAATAAAATTTTAAATTAGTCTGAAAAAAACTACTTAATAGACTGATTTAACATTGTGTGCTGTAACTAATTGGGGTGTAAAGATGAATATTAAAACTATGGTACTAATTCAAGATTTCGGTCAAATAAAATGTTTGGAATCGTGAAAAAAAATCAGCTTCTTACAGATTTACCTCAAATTTAGCACGAAAATCGAGTGCTATCTAAGAATGAACTCATAACATTTTGGTATGAATATAAGTTAGCTAAACAAAATGATGGCCTAATAAAGTATTTAAAAAATCAGCCGGAAAAAACTGCGTAATGCTATATAGATAAACTGGTGAAGTTGTGGTTCCAATTCAAGGCGGCGGAACAAAATGGCGGCCAAATTTTTTTTTTAAATCGTCCTAAAAAATCTTATTCAATTGACGTTAATGTTTGCACAAAAATCAAATTTGATATAGGAATAAACTGGAACACATTCAACATGACGTAACAAAATAGCGATGTATGTCAATGTAAAAATTAGTTATTGAATTTATTTTAAATTACGCCGAAAAATCAAGTGTGGCATAGGTAGATGCCGGTAAAATATTAGGAGGAATCCAATATGATGGAACAAAATAATGGAACCTAATAAAAATGTTCGAAAAGACAGCATATTGTGTTACTAAATAACTATGTACTGAACTTAATTGGGTCACACTTCACTATTCGGATAAGCTGGCCAGTGGATTTAACCAGTGTGATAGAACTTATACAAACACACCCACACACACACTTCACTATTCCTAATAAAAGGAAATATTCATAGCGAGGGAAATTACGGGTAAATGACATTTATCGAATTTTTATATTTATATATATTTGTTGATTAAACTATGTTTTTATAGAATTGATTGAAAGAAATCTACTAAGTTAATAGTTTAACATATTAATATTTTGTTTAAGAAGCTATTCCGTACTCCCCATTTAAGTAGTGTTTTTTCAAATACCAGTCAAATAAAATGAAAACATATCATTTTATGAAATGCCCGGTTTATTGCGGAAATACCTTAAGTGCCGCAATATTTCCCAATATTCCAAAGCTTCTACTCAAGGAACTACGACCGAGGTATATTTATTGGGAATATCTATCGTCCGCCTTGGGCCGAATCACAGAAATACCTACAGGGGTATATTTAAAAAATATAGGTTGTAAATTTCTACAATAAAATTTTAACTGGTGAATTTTTGTTATATTGTTGTGGTATATTTAATATTTTAAACAGTCTTTCAAATTAATTATATTTATATATTTGGAAAGAAAAGCTATAAGTCTTTTGAAATTTTACTGCAATGCCATAAGACTCACAAATTTTTATTTCATTAAAAATCTTCCTGTGTAAAACAAAGATGCCTTTAGCATGCTCCTGGAAAACTTCATAAGGGCTGATAAAATGAGGTAACCGATTTCATTCAGTGTTCAGACCTCGTGTAATAAAAATCCCTGAAGTGATTTTTTTTGTTAAAATTCCATGCGTTGAACAAAATATAGCGGATTTGCTGAAAGAAATATATTTATATATAAATATAAATGAGGCAAACTCCCGGTTGCCTCATTTATTAGAAGAAAAGAAAAGAAACCGAAGCAGAACATTCCGTCCTTTTAAAGGCCAAAATTTCGCAATAGCACCGAGCACCGTAGAAGACATAGTATCCTCCGTTGAAGCCGCAATCACAAGATTACCAGTAGAGCAAGCCTATGAAGTCAGTTATGAGACAGTGGAGATCAATAAAAGTTTAAAACCACCGAGTTAGAATCTCTTTAGCATGCTCCTGGAAAACTTCATAAGGGCTGATAAAATGAGGTAACCGATTTCATTCAGTGTTCAGACCTCGTGTAATAAAAATCCCTGAAGTGATTTTTTTTGTTAAAATTCCATGCGTTGAACAAAATATAGCGGATTTGCTGAAAGAAATATATTTATATATAAATATAAATGAGGCAAACTCCCGGTTGCCTCATTTATTAGAAGAAATATATTTCTTTCAGCAAATCCGCTATATTTTGTTCAACGCGTGGAATTTTAACAAAAAAATATCACTTCAGGGATTTTTACTACACGAGGTCTGAACACTGAATGAAATCGGAGAGATTCAGATGAGCTTTTATATCCGACTTGTATTCGTCAAACCATGACCCTGTGTTAAGATTGGTTTCCACGAATAATTAGAGAATCTATTGAAATTTTCAAACACACAAAAAATTTCAAAGAGATACGGGTCACGGTCTACATCACACGTGGAAACCGATCTTAACACAGGATCACGGTTCGGTGAGCACAATTTGGGTATAAAAGCCCGCCTGACTCTCTCCAAATTCATTCAGTGTTCAGATCTCATGGAGTAAAGATCCCTGAATATGCCTCGTGCAATCGAAGGCGAATAGTAATTCCAATTTGACACGGTCTAATCCCAAGAACCATGATTTCTTAATTGCACAAGGCCGTGAAAGCTTCCGTTCTATGTCAACTAACCTCTATGGGGAGGAAACCAAGAACGATGCCAAAAGTTTTGGCGATGTTGGCCTTTCTTCTTAAATGCCTAGATGAGGATGTAGTCTCGAAATAACTATAGGTACGTTACTTCTAGAACTGCTAAGAATATTTATAAGCGTGCCAGCTATGCATTGGTTAGAGAAAAGATTAAGACAATACGCCGTGATTTAGATACAAATGCTCATAAACCACTAGAAATTCACCTGAAATTAGCTTTTAGACTTGAAGGAACTATATTTACAACTTTGGACAACATCATCAATGCAGAGTCTGAAAAAATCCATCAAGAAGTTACACTTAAGCAACCAAAGAATTTTGAAGCACTGCTGAACTGAAAAAATCTAGTAAAAGCTTCTCAGAATACAGTTATCAACTTGTCGCCGAAGCCGTAAACCGAAGCAGAACATTCCGTCCTTTTAAAGGCCAAAATTTCGCAATAGCACCGAGCACCGTAGAAGACATAGTATCCTCCGTTGAAGCCGCAATCACAAGATTACCAGTAGAGCAAGCCTATGAAGTCAGTTATGAGACAGTGGAGATCAATAAAAGTTTAAAACCACCGAGTTAGAATCTCTCCGCAGCCGAAAAAACAACGATAAAAACCTTAAATGAAAACACAGATATTCTGCAGCAGATAAAGGAAATGCCACAGTGGTCATGGACAGAACTGAATACATGGAAAAGGTAACTCAACTTTTGGACAACAACATCTATAAACTTATGTCGGTAGACCCTACAAGTAGAATAGAAAAACGCATCATCAATCTGATTAACGCATCCAGTCTGCCATCAACTGAGAAGAAATCATCAAAACCGAGCAGCTCCAAGATCTCCAGGTTCTACGGCTTTCCCAAGAACAATGTACCACTTCAATCGATCGTCAGTGCAATAGACTTGCCCACATACAAACTAAATAAATATCTTTCACATTTTCTTAATCCATTGACTGGAAAAACAGATTCTTTTTTAAAAAACTCACACATTTCGTAGAAAAACTGAAGGTAAAAGTTTTGATGTAGAATCACTGTACAAAAATGTTCCTGTCAACGACTCAATTTCAATTATATCAGAGACAGTGGATCATAATAACCTTGATAATCACTTAATAGACCTAGTAGAATTTTGTCTTTCATCTACTTATGTCATTTCTCAAGGAGCTTTTTATGAACAAACTTCAGGGGTAGCTATGGTTTCGCCTCTATCACCTGTGGTAGCGTATATCTTTATGGAGACCTTTGAGGATATTGCTCTAACATCCGTTCCACTAAAATCAAAACACTGATTCAGATTTGTAGATAACACTTTTGTAGTTTGGCCTCATGGATAGGATAATCTCCTTATATTTCTGGATTACCTTAATCAACAACATCATAATATTAAATTCACAATAGATGCATTTGTTCAAAGAAAATGGTACATTAGGACATTCTGTGTACAGAAAATCGACGCATACAAATAGATACTTAAATGCAAATTCCCACAGCCATCCAGCACAAAAGAAATCGATTATTAACTCACTAGTATTTAGAGCCATTTTGATTTATGATTAAGATTCTCTACCATCGGAAATATCCGAAGCTCTGAGATTACTAATCCAATTCCGCAAAAGGTGAATAATAATTACCCACCGTTAGGTAATGTTGTTTCTCCCTACATATATGGCATTACCGACTAAGTAGGATGATTACTTCGGCGGTCCAACATACGTACAATTTTCATTTTTAGTCTGTTCTTTTGTTGCCAATATACACACGATATTTCTTTTGGCAACTTCAAAACAACACAATGGATAAATTTTTTCCTTGAATAGTTTTAGCAGAACATAGTAAGCGTCTCGTGTTTAAGAACAATATATTTCTTCATTCTTTGACATAAAATATGTAGAAATCATTGGCATAGATACTTAATTTTCTTTTGATTACATAGTTCAATATAATAAGTAAAATGTTTAGGAAAACAACTCAAAAAGTGTATGGAATTCACATTCTTTCAACCTTGCTCGAAATATAGGATGAAACCAATATCCTCATTAATCTTCATGTTTATTACAAACAACGGCTAGTACTAATAAATGCGCTGCTCGGTGTTACTTACGTGAAAATAGACCTTAGTATATAGCATACCCTTCGTTTCCCTATATCATTCCGTCGATATATTGACGGTTATGTATTTTGCAAATAATATTAAGACTCAACCGTAAAATTTTAAATACGTATCAAACTGCATTTCTAGTAACTAATTCTGCAATCTTTAGTATAAAAATATTTTAAAAACGTACAAAGTTATGTTACTCGTTTTTATCTGCTGAATGTTAAAATTTATCTCATTAGAAGTCTATGTTTTTCTTTATTCACAATAAAACTGTTATAATAAAATCTCTTAAAAACTAAACTTCAACAGGGCAAAAGTTAAATTTCAAGAATACTTTTAAAGTTTCGGGTTAACTCAATCAGTTTATATATATATATATATATATATATATATATATATATATATATATATATATATATATATATATATATATATATATATATATATATATATATATATATATATATATATAAATGCGTTTTCGCACATCTTTATCAAAAGTTCTTGGCAGGAAAAGATATATGTAGAATAGCAAAAATGTATAATTTTTGCAGCTGCAAAAGGGCCTACAAGAAGAATTGCTTTTGATTATGTCATAAGGTACCCTCCTGCGGTCATGATTTCTGGGCTTTTACACTCATCAGGCAGGCTTGTACCTAGGGAGGGAGATTTGAAGAAATTTTTCTTGTAGGCCGTTTTGCACCAGCAGAAATTATATATTTTTGCTATTCTACATATATCTTTTCTGGCTAAGAACTTTTGATAAGGATGTGTGAAAGCGCATTTTTATCGATTTTAGTATCTACTCCCCATATGATGGTGCTAGTGCATTCTTTTGCTAAAATACCTATGGGTCTTCAGCCGGAAACCCTCGGAGCCCCTATAGGTGGCGCTATGCAGTCTGATGACTGATTTTTTCATAATGAGCAACATGTTAATTCAGATCCCTGGTACATTAAGGCCCAAAAATCGTGATCGCAGGAGGGTACCCTGTGACACAATCAAAAGCAATTCTTCTTGTAGGCCGTTTTGCGTCTGCAGAAATTATATATTTTTTCTATTCTACATATATAATAGAGCATATAATTATATATATATATATATATATATATATATATATATATATATATATATATATATATATATATATATATATATATATATATATATATATATATATATATATATATATGTTTTTCTGCCTAAACAGACCTGAAGAATGAAATTATCACCGAGAAGACGAGACATCTGATATTATTTGTAGTTTCCAAGAGATCATTTACCGGAACAAACTTTCCTCTTATCAAACGGCTTCAACAACTACGGTCAGGAATAACCAAATTTCGATTAACAGAAAAGGTATTTGAGAGGGATCTGCACGCAGTATCACTTGCAAGCCTTCCACCGCTGCAATATTATGTTAAAACTGTAAGAGATATTTATTAGCTTCAATGTGATTTAAATAGGGGAATATGTTTAGTTGAGCGCTTAATTCGAATTTTCATGAAAAAAATAAAATCTAGAATGATAAAATAAAAGTAGATTTATCCATTTTCGACCATTTTTTGTCCACTTTTTGACTCAAATGTCGTCGCATATAATTTTTTTTCCACAAAATGGCTCTGTACCGCCTTGCATTGATACTTCATCTACATAATTGCAAAATTTGAAATGTTAAATCGTACTCATGTTTTTGTATTTCTGCAGCGCGTGAACCCTTTTAAACCCATTTTTAACCTAAATGTAATTATATTACCTATACATAGCACAATGTTTTAAGGTCGGACGTGTAGGAAGTTTTTTGGTAAAAGTAAAATTTTATTACTAGGGAAGTTCGTAAAAAAACGGCGGTTCTTATACATTTTAGAAAGGTATACGGACCTTAATAAATCCTAATCTGATTTTGATAGATAAAACAATTTACGTATGTATATAACTAGATATTGTCAAACATCTACATAAATTACTAAAAAAAATTAAATGGGGTCGAGGGAAGTTCCGGTTATTAATTAATTTCTAAGAGAAATTTTGTCAGAGTGTTGTAAAGTGACCCGAGACATTATTTACTTTTAATTACCTCCTTACGTTCGAGATTTCTAGTTTTATTAAAATATGTTTAATCCCCGGGATTCTAAAAGGCCCTGTTGTGTTAAAAGGTTCATTAACCGGAGAAAAGTACTTGAATATCCTGAATTCAATTTGAGAATAACCTAATATGACAAAACGGAGCTTTGCCCCTGTTAGTCTAAGAGCCACTAACCATTTTATGTACGTCAGATAGATTAAACTAGCAATAATGGAAATTGGTAGCATGAGTATTACGAAAACCATCCCCTGGCAACTTGGAGATTGTGCTATAAGTAATTAAAAAAATAACGCCGTTTTTGTTAGAACAAAAGGGGTGCCAGACGTGGTCAAATTTTCATTTTACTATTTAATGTATGACGTAACGAGGGCTACAAACTATATTTTAAAAGATAGGAAAAAAGTAAAGAAAATGAGCATCGGCTTTGTTATTTTAAATGGAATACCTTGTATAATCTCTATCTTCATTAAATGAGTTTTGTCTTACCGGTTATATTATATACTAGGCTTGATTTAATTTCATCGTTTATACATACTGTAAGTAAAAACCTAAAAAAAAATAAGTGTAACAAAACTCTATCATACATATTTATATTTTTTTTAACCCTCCGCAAATTGAACAACAATAAGGAATCGTGAGCCTCAACTTCTCGAATGACTTTGGCTCTAACTTATTTGGATACTTTTAAGTATTAACCTATATGAAAGGTGTCCAAATTTGACATTCTAATTTAAAATCTTTAAAAGATTAGTTCTCTTGTTCATTATGAAACGATTTGTCTATTGAGGAACGCATATTTATTGTGGAATCTTATTACAAAAATGGGGAATATTTTGCTGAAACTGCAAGAAGATGTCAAACACATTTACGGCTCCATCTGTTGAAGTTATTGAGAATTTTATGAAGAAATTTAAAGATACTAGATCAGTAACAACTAACAGACAGCATATTTATAATCACGGTGTCCGATCAGAAGAACACGTTGCTGCAGTGAGAGCTAGTGTTAATGAAAACCCGAAAACGTCAGCGCGTAAACGTCCACACCTAGTCAACATTAATCATTTGGCACATCGCAATTTTGTTAATTAAGTATTAGAGAAAAAGCAAGAATAGAACGATTTCTTTCACAAAATAATCTTTAACGACGTAGTTCATTTTGAAATTGGTGTGTACGTGAACAAGCAAAATTGCAAGATATGGGCTGAGAAAAATCCAAGCGAAATATTGGAGAAACGACTACATTCAGAAAAAATTAAGGGGTGTGGTCTGTTTTTAGGCTCGGTACAGGACAATGGTATTGATTATTTGTGGAACAAATTAGAAGGCATGTGTGTATGTCCAAAACATGTGGTTTCAACAGAGTGGTGCGACTTGCCATTCCTCGAATAAAACGCTGAGTTCTGTAAGGGAGAAATTTGCCGATCGAATAATTTCTCGAAGAGCTGATGTAAATTGGCAGTCTAGGCCTTGTGACCTCAAACCACCAGATTATTTCCTGTGGGGGCTTTTTAAAGGAAAGAGTTTACGTTAACAATCCTCGAACCACTGAATAGCTTAAAGTTAATATTGCACAAGCAATTGGGCAAAATACCTGCGAAAATGTGATTGAAAATTTTGGGAAAAGAATGGTAGCATCCAAAGAAGCAGAACATTATTATCCGCAACATTTGTACTTTAAAATAATATAAGATTAAAACATTTAAAGCCTTTTGTGTGTTTAATTAGGGATAGGATTAGACTAATATTCAGGAATTTTTGACAGGTGCATTAAAAGTTTAACCACAAAAATCGTCTATTTTCTGTTTATGGTACAGAGAATATATTTTGACCCAATTTGATTAGCCACTCAATATTGTTCTTTTACATTAAAAAGTCAAGTCTTTTGTACTCAGTGAGGAGGTAATTTTCACGTAAGGCCTTGGTTGCTAACATCAAAAGTCAAGAAATGCTAAAGACAGGAAAATGTTTTTCAATAAGTTCTCTAAAGTTAGATAATACTTGAGAAGCATAATAGACTTTCTTTCGAAATTTCCCCAAAACCATTGTAATCCAGATAACAGTGAATTAAGTTTTGGTTTACCTACCGGAAGCTTCATTAATTTTGCAGCACAAGTAAATATATTGCAACATTTTAATTAATATAAAGGCAAATATTTACTGGACAGGTTTTTAGTAAACAATGAATATTAATTTAGAGCTTTTGTTGCGCTTTAATGTAGTTCATACACTAATTAAACAGTAATATAGTGGAGAATAGATATGAAACAACAAAGCAAGCTACAAATAATTATTTTCGACATTTTTTAACGGAATAATTAATACCGTAAATATTAACGCATTGTAGATACAAAAAAGTTTGCTGTACACGTTAAAAACCCTTTTTGTAGTGTAAATATAAGATTTATAATAATGAATGGTACGTTTTGAGGTGCCATGATCAGAATTACTTACGGAGGTTTTTGTAATAAAACAAAAGCCAAGTAGAGGTTATGTGTTTACGTTGCGTTATTAAAATAGTTATTTATACTATAAGGGATGTAAGTAACATTTACCAGTCGAGGACGAGTTAATGTACTTACATCCCATATAGTATGTATATATGTATATACATGTTTCCCCCTCCCTGTATTATATGTTTACAGTGAAATTCTGAATATATTTTTGGATTTTCATTATCATTACATTCGATAGCATTCTCGTTAAATTATGAAGGCAGCCGTGATCCAGTGCCAGAGCAACATAAGCAGTTTTTATTTTATCAACAAATTCAAGTTGACAATTCACAGTGAAAAGTTTGAAGAAGTCGAAATGTTTGATTCTGTGTAGACAAAATGGATCTTTCAGACATAGAAGAATCAGCGAAGATAATAGAAAAGTCGAAAAAAAGGTATGAAGCAGCATATAAATTCTTTAAGAATTGGTGCCAAAGCAAGAGGCTACTGCAGTTTCAGAAACCTTGTTTTTGGCCTATTTCCACGAAAAAAGTGCTATATTGAAGTCCCCATCAAGCTTATGGTGTGAGTATTCCATGTTGAAGTCCACCCTTTTTATAGAGGAAAAGCCCCCTTTGGTTAGGTTAGGTTAGGTTAGAGATTATTTGCTGGCGAAGACGATATTTAGAGCTGTAAGAAAGTGTTGGAAAGACAATCTGAATATCTGTTATTTGGTTTGGTTAACGCGGAATATACAGTTGGTAAAATATGGTAGGATAACAACATGAAAAGTTCATTCCAAGCTTTCGTAGAAGAATGTCCTCTGGAATTAATGTTTCTTCTGGAAAAGAAAGGCAGTTAATAACTACACACATAATGAAAATGGATTTGTGGAAGGTGGCTTCATAGCATTTCAGTCAAAGAAAACTGGTGATTATCACGAAGAAATGAAGGCAGGTATGTTCGAGAAATATTTTGAGCAGGTGCTGGAACTTATTCCTCCTCAGTCGCTTATAGTTACGGTTAAAGCTAGTTATCATTCTGGGAAGTTTCAAAAACTACTAAATCTTTCTTGGAGAAAAAAAATATTATCCATTGGCTAACTTTAAAAGGAGTGCAATATAAAGATGACATGGTTAAAAAGGAGTTACTTGAAATTGTTAATTTAAAAAATTTTGAAATGGTTCTAAAGCGAAATATTAAAGTACTTTGATTTGCACCATAACACTGTGAACTAAATTCAATACAATGGTTTGAGCTAAGGTTAAAGGTTTAAAAGTATTTTTAGTAGACAGACAGTCGAGAGCGAAAACTAGAGTAAATATATAGAACGTGTAACTAAGGAAGAGAAAATAAAGTGGATACTTGATATACTAGATGGGACTATAGATCAGCTAATTACTTCTCTGGATTCCAATGATGATCGTACATCCGACCTCTCGGACGACTAATAGGACGAAACGATGCAAAACACGGTTCTTTTTGTGGCCAAAATATTGATATTAGGGTTTCTACTAATTACTACTTGCCTATAGAAAGGCCAATGGTTAGAAATAATAAAATCTATTCATATGTAAATTAGTTTTTACCTATATGGGGTGAGTCAACCATAAAACAACTTAATATTTGTAAACATTTCGTAGAATTTATGATAAATTTATTTAATTTTTCAGTCGAGTGAATTGCCTTTTTAAAATGAGGTATAGTTAGCGTTTTTTTAACTTTATTTGGTTTTCTCAGGGGTTTTTATTGCCACGCAATTCGTAGTTTCAATAAATAGATAACTTATTAAATTATTGGGTATATTACTGGATTTTTTTTTTGATATGGACAGTAAGCTCGCATTTTACGATATTTTAATTTTAGTTTTAGAACTATACTTTTTAAAATCCTTATATTGGTCTATTCATAATAATCTACCTACTTAACAATATCCGTATTTCTTATTTTGTTATTATCACTAGTGATATGGAATGGGTTATTCTAAGTGTTAATATAATCTGCATAATATTGGAAATCAAATAATTTTGGGTTTCTATTGTATTGTTTAAAAAAAAATGTCACCATTTCTGAATTAAATAATATCTGTATTTTCCATAAAGGGTATGAGTATCATAAGCTTGGTATTTCATTAGAATTCCTAAGATAAATTTGCATAAAATTAAAAGCAAGGAAGACTAAGTAATAAAAATATTACTTTCCTAAAATTTATGAATGTAAAAAATCGTACTTCAAAATCTTTTTGCTGTATTTAAATTATTATAAAACAATACAATCCAACAGCTCAATTAAATCTATTTCAGTAAGTTCGCCTTTTTTTGAGTTTGATCTTTTTAAAGATGTAGTGGCGTTTGTTTCTATCTTTCAGTGAATTAATGATATTTCGAATAAAAATTTGCTGAAGATGTTTTACGGCTATATTACTAATTATAAAAATATATTATCCATTGGCTTACTTTAAAAGAAGTACAATATAAAGATAACATGTTTAAACTGAGTTACTTCAAATTGTTAGTTTAAAAAATGTTGTTGTTGAAATGGCTCTGAAGCGAAATGTTAAAGCACTTTGACTTCCACCATTCCATTGTGAACCAAATCCAAGAGAATGGTTAGACCTAAGGTTAAAGGTTGTATTGTTTAAAAAAATATATCACATATACTGAATTTATTAAGATTTATATTTTTCATAAGTTGTATGCGTTTCATAAGCTTGATATTGCATTAGAATTCCTAAGATATGAATTTTTTCCTAAAATTTAAGAGGGTAAAAAATCGTACTTCAAAATCCTTTTTGCTGTATTTAAATTATTACAAAATAATACAATTTAACAGCTCAATTAAATGTTTTTTAGTAAGTTAGCCTTTTGTAATATTCATCTTTTTAAAGATGCCCCATATTCTTAAGATTTAAATTATCTTTGGTGGTTTTTGAGGTAATTAAGAGAAACCAAAATGGTGCATTTTTAACTTTTGACTGTAGCCCATAAACGGCTAGTAGGTAGGTATTATGGTTTATCGTTGACATATTAATAAAACACTTTTATTAAAGGAATTTAGTCCAAGGTATTTGTTTTTGACATATTTACATAAACCTTTTATTTTCATATGGACATCATATTAGATTTTTGCATTTTTGGAAAGAGTTCCTCAAGAAATTATTGTTTTTTTGATAGTAGACTCTGAGTAGGACACATGGCCGCCATTATGAAACAAAAGTTTGCCGCTCGAAATTCCTCCGCATGTTATCATTCCAATCGAGGTATGTTTATATCTTAAATTGCTTGATTTGTTCATGTTTTTGCGTTCGTAAGTGTTTTCAAACTACCTACTTAGTATGGCTATGTTTCAATAGAAAAAATAATTGATAAAGCTTTATTTTAAGGCTGACAGAAAGACAAAAGCTGCAGTACGATTTCCGGAATGATATCGATAAAATTATAAAAAAAAACTTATAATAAAAATAATGAACCGAGGAATGTAACTTTTTTATATTAATTTTGACTACGCTAACATTATCTTAGGTCAATTAAGAAAAATAGAAGGCAAAATATATGCAAAATTACGGTACATGCTTTCCTTTATTTTCCACATATTTTTCGCACCTCTCTAACACTTTATGAGTAACTCCTCTTAATGTGTTTCTGTTTCTTGTAGTAAAAACGTCTCGTACCCTGTCATCCAATGCCTAACGATTTTCGGGCGGAGAAAACTTATACCCCTCATATTTGACGTATCCCCATAAACCTGGCCGGCTACCTAATGGAACCATTATTGGAGACATTGTTATCGCCAAAAGTAGTTCTGAGGACCTTCATCATCTCTCTGGTACTATGGACTGTCTTACTGGAACCACATATTATGTAGTTCACTTGGCGGAACAGAATTTGTAATTACTGGTATGATTTGTTCCTGTAAGAGTTGTAAATATCTAAGTCCAGACAGATTTTCATTAAAAATAAATGGTTCAATCAAACGGTTGTCTAAAACACAAAAATAAAAGTTTCATTGATAATTAATTAAGTAATTTAAAGTTAAATTTTAAATTACCTATAATTCCACAGCACACATTGAACACAAATCTGTTTGTAAACGCCTTTCTTCAAAATAATGTAGATTTTCTGTATTGCAGCAATATGATGATTACTGAATATTTCGCAATTTGTAAATCTGGTTTTATATATCCAAAGAACTTTAGATTTGAAATTAGATATTTCTTGGCATTTATTGACAAACCATTTACTAAACGTGATTCGCCTGAAGACCATGTAGAATACGAGGTTCGTACGGATGAAAGCCATGTTTTTTTAGAGTCCGATGAACAAATGATTTAGGAACTGCTGTTTGTTTTTCCACTTTTTTTACTGATGTGGTTGGGTCATCCTTGACATTTTCTATTATAGTCATCTCTTACTTTATTATTGTATAAGTTTTGGGATTCGATTTCACAAAAGATCCAAAGGTAATAAGTGCATAAGTAAGAATCTAAAATGTCTCGGGTTTGGTTGATGAAATTTTCCTGCGTATACTAATCGTAGTAGGTAGCTTTAAAATGAAGTTTTAGCATATCCAAGTATTATTCGTTGAAACAATTAACAGCCATTTTAAAAACTTGAAATGAACGTAAACATTTTAAAATGTAAATAAATTAGACACTTTAATGACAACTTAGTGTACTTAGTGGATTTACGAGACGTGGCAATCTTTTATTTCATAATGACATTCAGACTTGTAATTATCTCAAAAACCACAAAAGATATAACATCGTACACAAGACGAAGCTTCGATAAGCTATACAAAATATTTTAATAACATCGCGTACAATAAACTTAAGATCTTGTGAGTTTAATGTGTTAAAAGCTGATGTAGATAGACACGATGAATCGAAAATCTTCTAGACTATGTCAGCTTTATTAATAATAGCCTCATCTATATATCTTTCTGCGATACTTGAGCTTTTACAACCTCAGTGACTTTTAAATTGGATTAAATCTGTGTCTCAATTACTTAAAAGAACTATCCAATGTTCGCCTAAAGCAGTGACCAGTATATAATTCCGGGTTCGGTAATTTTAGATATGTAGCGATCTCCGTGAGAATTTTTGCAATAGAATTCATCCCAACAACACAACTTCACTATAGCAACTCCCTTTTGCATAAAATGATGAAAAGTACTAATTTATATAATGTTAAGAAGCCAAAATGTCGTTCAAAATTCCAAGAATTCTACCAAATGTCAAATTTTGAATACTGAGCTAGATTTCATATTCAGCTATAACAATTAAGTAAGTAAAGTAAAAGTAAGTTCAATCTCTCTAAAATTCGTCTTTTTTACGACGAGATCATTAATTTTGCATCATAAAGAAAGACTGGAAAGTATGCTCCAGCGAAATCTCATTTTTTGTAGGTTTCAGATATACTGAGTATGCTAAGTGACTTTCGATTGCACTAATATTTTCAGTTTAAACACATTCATTAAACAAAGCATCCCTTTAAATCTCTCCTAAGATATATTAAGAAAGTACATCGAGTGCTTGTAGACTTGATAACATCGCACACAAAAAAGCTTCGATTAGCTATATCAAAGCGAAATAATTAGCTGGATTTCTCATAGGTATGAAAAAAAGTCCTCATTTTCCAAATTGAGTGTACAAGTCGTCCAAAAAATCCAAAAGCAAATGTCAAATTTTGAATAGTGAGCTATATTTCATATTTAGATATAATAATAAGTTATTAAATTATAAAACTATTTAATCCTCAATTTTTTAAAGATGAAACAGCGTTTCTTTCTATATTTTAAGGGATTATTGATATTTCGAATAAAAATTTTTTTGAAAAAGTTTTACGGCGAGGTCATTTTGTACTACAGAAAAACACTGCAAATTATGCTCACTGATCTCTCATTTGTTGTAAGTATCAGATTTATTGAGAGTGCTAAGTGATGCTGGATCGTACTAATATTTTCAGTTTGAACACATTTATTAAACAAAGTCGTTCAAAAAATCCAAGAAATTTAGTAAATGTCAAATCCTAAATAGTGAGCTATGTTTCATATTTAGATATAGTAATAAATTATTAAATTATAAAACTATTCAGTCCAACAACTCAATTTTTTTAATATGAAACGGTGTCTCTTTCTATATTTTAAGGAAATATTAATATCTCAAATAAAAATTTGCTGAAGATGTTTTACGGGTAGGTCATTAATTTTGTACTATAGGAAAAGACGGCAAAGTATGCTCCACCGATATCTCATTTATTGTAAGTATCAGATTTACTGAGGGTGCTAAGTAATGCTGGATTGCACTAATAGTTTCAGTTTGAACACATTTATTATACAAAAAAATATTCTTTTTAGTTTTTTAGGATATATTCAGAAATTACAGCAATTGCTTGTAGACTTAACAACATCGCACACGATACGAAGCTTGGATTACCTATAGAAGAGCCTATATTATGATATGAACAACTTATTATAACGCAAAGATGGTACTCTCTAGATTTTTTAAAGGCCTAAAAAAAATCCTTATTTTCCGAACTTAGCGTCAAAAAATCCGAGAAATCGAGAAAGCAAATGTAAAATTTTGAATTTTGAGGTTGATTTCATATTTAAGTATATTAATTCATTATTAAATTATTAAACTATATAATCCAACAACTCACTTAAATGTATTTTAGTAAGATCACTTTTCCTAAGATTCATCTTTTTAAAGATGAAACGGCGTTTCTTTCTGTATTTCAAGTAATTAATAATATTTCGAATACAGTTTTGCTGAATATGATTTACGGAGGGGTCATTAATTTTGCACCATAGGGAAAGGCTGCCAAGTATACTACACCGATATCTCATTTGTTGTTTCAGATATATTGAGTATGTTAACTGATGCTGAATCGTATTAACATTTTCAGTTTAGACATATTTATTTAACAAAGAATATCTTGAAAGCTTTCCTATAATATATTCGGAAAGTACATCAATTACTTGTAGACTTAACAGCATCATATACAAGACGAAGCTATACAGAAGAGCTATAATTATAAAACGAAACAATTATTTAAATTTGTTAAAGGTCTGAAAAGAGTTCTCATTTTTCAAATTTAGTGTACAGTTCGTTCAAAAAATTTTAGCAAATGTCAAATTTTAGATAGTTAATTACATTTCATAATTAGATATAAATTTTACACAGTTTTTCTTAATTACTTTTTTGTTACACTTTATGGTTCAATCCCAAGATTTTAGTTAGAGTTCTCCGGTACTGATCAAATGAATGAATACCTGTTTTGTTCGTTTTTATTAATCGGGAATTCAAAGTAAATTAGTAACCCTCGACCGTTACTTCTTAATTGTAAAGTTTATCTCGCGATTAAAAGAACCCTCCTCATTGGTTCCTGTCTTCTTTTTCTGCAAAGAAGATTACATTGGATCACTAACATTATTCCCAGGACTCTTTATGTTTTGTGCAGAGAACTGTGTGTTAGAGCTATTTAAGAGGCTATAAAACACACCCTTTCAAACCGCCTCTTGTAACCACTATTTATGTAGTCACGTTAGTCAGACCTTATTGATAAAAAATCCTCTTTTAATAACTTTCATAAGATATGCTATGGAAGATAGGATTTCTTCTAAGCAAAATCTACGTGAAGATCAACAAAATTATTTGAATTATTAAGACCGATATTAGCATCGATGTAAGGAAAGATTCTGAAAAATGACATTAAATTTCCCATTCATATACTAGGTTTGCCAAACTCAGTAGCCTATTGGTAGTATCTGGAGCACCAAAGAATATATTACTTTTAAAATTTGACTCTGACTGTAGGGGAATATAAACTTCTTATTGCACCAGGTTTTGAACAGGTGATATTGTTTTTCATATTTAATTCTGGATTTCTGTGGTAGTAAATTTAAGTAAGTTGCGGATTTGGCTGCCTCAGAAATATCAAATACCGGAACAATAATCATTTTCGCTTTCCATAATAATTAAATAATAAAAATAACCTTAAATTGATACAATTTTAAATACCATGTACAACAAGGCTGCCCAACCGATTTTAAAGGCGGGTCATAATTTTCATCCTATGTGAGCTGGCGGGCCACCTAAGGATACTTGAATATAGAGTAGAAGTAGAAGTTAAAAAATGCTTCAAAGTAGTTTAAGTGACAATGAGTTTAATTGATTATTAAAATAAAAAAAATTTACCTAAATTGAAAATTGGTAACTTTCCTTTACCGAGAACTTCCCTTGTTATGAATCTTTCCTTTTGTTAGGAATAGTGAAGTGTGACTCATTTTAGTTCAGTACATAGTTATCTAGTAACACATATACAGTCTTTTCAAACATTTTTATTGGGCGCCATTTTGTTCTATCATGTTGGATTCCTACTAACATTTTACCAGTTTCTACTTGATTATTGGGCATAATTTAAAATAAATTCAATATGTAGTTTCTACATTAACACACATCGCCATTTTGTTACGTCATGTTGAATCGTACCCTATATCATATTTAATTTTTCTACAAAATTTAAAGCAATTGAATAAAAATTGTTAATGTTCATTTCTTAAAAAAATTATTTGGCGGCCATTTTGTTCCGCTATGTTGAATTCGTACCACAACTTTACCAGTTTATCTCTATATTACACTTAATGCTTGCACAACATTTGAATTAATCTAAAAAGTAGTGTTTTCAAGCTGTTTTTTATATATTTTATTAGATTTTTTTATCTTGTATTCATACCAAAATATTACCAGTTCATTCCTAAATAACACTTGATTTTCGTGAGAAATTTGAGGTAATTTGGATAATTAGTTTTTTCAGTAATAATTTTTTTAACGTTTCACTAGGCCGCCAGCTTATTCAGGCGTCAATCGGATGAGTAGTCTTTAAGCTATTCCGTGAAATGACAGACAGACATCCAAACTAACAGACGAACCGACGGAATTGATAAAACATATTATATGCAAAACCTAATTATTTATGGTACACAATTTGAAATTGGTCCAATAAGTGGTTTTTCAGGCTGAATTTTGAAATATTTTAGTAAGCCGCCATTTTGTTCCTTCATCTTGGGTTCGTACCGAAATTTTAGCAGTTGATTCCTACTTAATACTTGGTTTTTGTGCCAAATTTGAGATAAATTGGATAAGTAGTATTTTAGTAATAATGTTCCATGTGTCATCCACATGACCTTTTATTTTTACCAAAATTTGAAATCAATCGGTAAGTAGTTTTTTTAGCTATGCCGCAAATAGAGAGACCGACACACAGACAAACAGACGAAAGTAAGAAAACATGTTTCTCGGCTTCTAGGGGCCCTGAAACGTAAAGATCTGAAAAAATCTCGGTGGGTGATTTTTTCGCGATTACAATACTTCCTCTTTACGAGGGAAGTAAAAAGAAGGCATTATTCTATGTGACATTGATGAGGCCTCTGGAGAGGTTTGTTATCCACCAATTAATTACCATTTGGCAACACATCTGAGGTCAGCAGCAAAATTAAGTCTGAAATGTGATTTGCAGTTAACATAGTATGGGATTTGTTTTTCACATAGCTGAGAGTAGAAAACCCCTTTTCAGAGGTATATGTTGAGCCTAATCTGCTTAAAATCTGCAAAAAAAGATCACATGTCTTTTTTTGGTCCCAATTTTCAAAATTGTATGAATATTTCTGTAGACTGCTCTGGGTGTGTAAAAACTGTTTCGGTAAATATCTGTATCAAGGAAGAGTGATTTTGCATTTCCATACTTTCTAGCTGGATATTGGCTGGATATTACATTACTTCAATAAAGACAATTCATAAAAAACAAATTATTATTTGGTTCGACATCCTGAAATATAGTATCAAAAGATTGTAACAAAGTTGGTTTGTTTCATGCAATCTAATTAAAATCCTCAAGAAGGTTCGCAATTATATTTACAAAGGTAACGTATTTTAAGTACTATGGTTGGGATAATATCCGTCCTAAAGCATACACCAAACAAGATGGAGAGAGAAAAGAAATAAATGTATTGCGTTCTGTAGAAGCGACGCGACGCCTTCATCTTGCCAACAAATAGAGGAAGCAGCTGGTGTACATAAGTCCGATGCTTAAAGAATTTTGCAAAAATATAAATATAACTCATATAAATTCTACGTAGTTCAACATTTACACCCTGGGGATGCCGAGCGCCGATTGTTGTTTCGCCAGTGGTATTTACAACAAATCTATACTGATGAATCTTTTGGTAGACTCGTTATCTGGTCCAAAGAATCATATTTTTCAAATGCGGGAATTTTCAATCGCCATAATACGAGAAACTGGTCCCCCGAAAATCACCATTTAATTTTTGAGAAGGCACAACAAGGAAGCTTTAGGTTTGGGGTCTCGTGTTCTATTTTGAGAAGACGCATAGTCTATTGATTTTTTGAAGGAGGTTTCACAGAGCTTCGGTACCTAGATATCCTTGAGGAAGTTATTCCACAACGGATGGAAAATGTTCCATTGGCACTTTATTAGGCCGTTTATCTTCAACAAGATGGGGCCCCAAGCTACAACCCTGCCCCTGGCGTTTTTTGAAACGATAACTTGCTTCAAAGATGGATTGGTACCCACGGACTTGAAAGATGGCCCCCTGGATCTCCGGATCTTTCGACTTTAAATTTTTTGTTATAGGGCTTCATGCAAAATAAAATATATAAAACACGATATCAGTCTGTAGTGGAGCTTCGTGCGGCAATCGATTTAACGATTTGCAAAGATGGCCTAAGATTCTTTTAAACGCTATTAGAAGAATAACGAAAATGTGCCAATTTTGCGGGAAAATGTCTGTTATTTTGAAAAGAAAACCGCCTTTGCTTTTTTAAAATCTTATTTTTGTTTTGTTTTTCCCAACTTAGGTTTTAAGTAAGATAGGTAATTATGGTTTTGTTTTGAGTAACAGTCGCTAATTTTATCATAATTAAGTTAAAATGCTGTAATAAATAATTAAGAGTTGAGATTAAAAAAGATCTTTTGAGGTAAGTTTAAAAGTATTACATCTCTGCTATAATAATTACTTACATGAATTTTGTATTTAATACATTTAAGCCTTAGCCTACTGTCTACTAGCTGGACACAAATGAAAATTTTTAGAAAATATCGATTTTTGAGCTTGTTTTTCAAAATATTTTACAAATTTCCACATTGAAATTTTTGTATATTTTGGAGTCAACTATGATGAACTCCCGTAGACCTCTCTATCTGCTCTCGTTTGCAGCATTATTTATAACAATGCCTCTCGGGATAAACAAATGCCAAAACTAATTTAAACATGAAGTTACAGGCTCAATATTGTGCACTCAAATTTACCATCATGTGGCTATTGATTCATTTTCTGGTACTTTTATAAAGTCAGATTCAAAGATTACAAATAATCGTCACTTGTTAACACTTGTCATGTCGTGTGTATTGTCGGTAAATATGACACAACAAAATGTAAATATATAGGTAGTGTAGTGCAATTGAGGACTTTTGATACTTGCCAAATGCACAATTTTTTGTGTACATGTCAAATATGCCAGTCGTTTATTTTCTATCAGTCTGTATGTTTGATTTGGTTAAAACCGTAGTCCAAATTTTAGCTTAAAAGTGTTTTAGAGTTGTGAAAAATTCAGATACATTTATTTTCGTTAAAAAAAAATTAATTAATATTTTAAAACGATAGGCCAAAGGCATCTGTGTAGCAAAAACTTCAAAAGCATCCTTTCATCCGTTCTTCAGAAAGATCTAACCTACCAACGACTGTCGGACACCCTGTACTTACTATTTTCTTGGCCTAATTGTATATTTCATATTTATATATTTTTCGGTTTATACGGACGAAACAAAAACGATTCAATTTAAGACCCGGTTCTTGCTTATAGTGGGAATACTTCGACTCCCGCAGTATTTCCTAATATTCGAAGACTTCAAGTCAAAGAATTACGAGGAACGTAAATTTCAATGGAAATAACTTCCGAACAGTCGGTGCCGCAGCGAGCTGGAGATTTGTGTACTAACTTCTTTAGTTTCGTTATAGAGATCAGGAGTTGCTCGGTTCTAAATGGGGAAAAACTGCAAAAAGTAAGATGAATATGCCAGCAACGCAGGAAAGTGGAGAGTCGAGGATAGTAAAGTTGTTGTGTCTGAGATATGATTATAAGAACATACGATAACTATAGCGGCAAAAATACAGGCAAAGTTAGTTTGATATTTTTCAAATTCTATATTATTATAATGTTTCTTTGGTTTTTACTTTTAGTAGAAAAAGGTTCTATAAACATATGGTCTGATTTGCTTCGTTTCTAATGCATATTTTTGTGAAAAAGGGGTTAAAAAATCTAATGTTTTTCTTCACTTTAAGTGTCCTGCAGGTACGTCGTACTATATTATCTTAGATATGTCGTACAAAAAAGTTACATACAAAAGTTTCTTGGTTTAATTTAAATTTTTGTATTATATCATGTAATTTCATTTATAAAGAGTCTTTATTTGGCTCTGACTAGGTATCAGCTCTTTTACTTTATATGAAACACTTTGTATATTTACAGATATTCTAGTAGATCATCTAAAAGCAAACTCAACAATATAAAGCGTGTAACAATATAGTGTAGTAGCTATATATATATATATATATATATATATATATATATATATATATATATATATATATATATATGTTGATTTTTACTCCTTCACGGATGGAAAAATACAATGTGCTTTCATTCCGGGTGTACATCCGTTCACTACTGTCGTTCTGAAAAGAACAGTTTTGCTGACGTTTCGCCAAAATCACATTTGGCATTTTCGAAGCTTTCTTTCTCGCGTCCGAATAGAGACTGAAATGTTGGTGACTGCGACGCTTCCTTTTATACCCTTACTCGGGACCGAAGGATATATATGCGCAGGCATTGGTTGTTATTTATGTTTTCCGGATGGTTCTGTTGTTGTTGCGCTAATTGCGCTTGAGTTTTTGCGATTTTAGATTTGTCTATTATTGTCTTCCATACTGTTGGTAGTTTTAATGATTCGTCCCTTTTATTTAAATCACCTTGCTTTTCAATTTCTATGGCTTCTCGGATTATTCTGGTCTTATAATGTTCTATATTGGCAATCTCCCTACACCCATCGAAATTTATTTTATGGCCGGTTTCCTGATGATGTAGGAATAAAGCTGAGGTTGTTTATTTATTTCTGATGCTGAGTTTATGCTCTTCCACTCTTGCTGATATTCGCCTGTTAGTTTGCCCTACGTACAACTTTTCACAGTCCTGGCACGGAATACTGTACACTCCGTGGTTTTCCAGTTTGATTTTATCTTTTGGGTTTCCGATAGTTTACCTATAGTTGTTTGTGGCTTGTGTATTGTTTGTATTGTGTTTCCTATATATATATATATATATATATATATATATATATATATATATATATATATATTATATATATATATATGCCTTTTACATATATATATATATATATATATTTCCCGGTTCATATATACAACAAACAACAAAAAATATGAACCGGGAAAGCAACGAGTAGTCTTACCATATGTAAAAGGCACAACAGACAGAATCGGAAGAATTCTGAGGAAACACAACATACAAACAATACACAAGCCACAAACAACTATAGGTAAACTACTCGGAAACCCAAAAGATAAAATCAAACTGGAAAACCACGGAGTGTACAGTATTCTGTGCCAGGACTGTGAAAAGTTGTACGTAGGGCAAACTAACAGGCGAATATCAGCAAGAGTGGAAGAGCATAAACTCAGCATCAGAAATAAACAAACAACCTCAGCTTTATTCCTACATCATCAGGAAACCGGCCATAAAATAAATTTCGATGTGTGTAGGGAGATTGCCAATATAGAACATTATAAGACCAGAATAATACGAGAAGCCATAGAAATTGAAAAGCAAGGTGATTTAAATAAAAGGGACGAACCATTAAAACTACCAACAGTATGGAAGACAATAATAGACAAATCTAAAATCGCAAAAACTCAAGCGCAATTAGCGCAACAACAACAGCACCATCCGGAAAACATAAATAACGACCAACGCCTGCGCAGATATAACCTTCGGCCCCGAGTGGGGGTATAAAAGGAAGCGTCGCAGTCACCAACACTTCAGTCTCTATTCGGACGCGAGAAAGAAAGCTTCGAAAATGCCAAATGTGATTTTGGCGAAACGTCAGCAAAACTGTTCTTTTCAGAACGACAGTAGTGAACGGATGTACACCCGGATATATATATATATATATATATATATATATATATATATATATATATATATATATATATATATATATATATATATATATATATATATATATATATATATATATATATATATATATATATATATATATATATATATATATATATATATATATGTATATAATAAAAGGTGCCACATTAAATTATGAATATTAGACCCTTATTTTCGCAAAAACTGTTGACTTTCATAAAAAGTGCTCTTAATAAAAAGTATTGAGCATTTTACGCATATTTTGAAAAAGCAGTATATTATAGGGTGTTCTAATAAAAATATCCTTTTTAAAACCTGGCAGCAACGTTAACTCGCCATTGGATCCAGCATAATTTCATACCCAAGTGTATATATTTTCATAAGCGGTAACTGAGATATTTCGCGGTTTCCTCACTTTTGTTACCCGCTGTATATAATAGATGCTACGTTTCTGACATTGGTATTTACCTTCAGGATTTCACCTGAATTTGAAGTGAACAGTACACTTAACTGATTTTTAAATATCTGCTTGCGCCGAAGGTATCCATTCAAACTCTGGTAGTTTTCTATGTTTTTTAAAAATAACCCCGTATGTATTATCTCAAATTTAAATAGAACATTGAAATCGAATTCAGGAATATTTAATACCATCGAATTGTGTCAACATTTTTGGCTAAGGCCCAGTTTAACAATGTATGGTAATCATTGGGTTATGGTTATTTACTATGGTTTCTATAATTGAGAAGTTGAAATTTCAATTAAATCTATAGCTACTAACCCAGACTTTTTGGTTACTACATATTGTGAAACTGTCCCTTAGTGGCGATTATACTCATTCATATTTATTTCTCTGTGTAAATAACTACAACGATTTTACCAATACTAGATATTATTTTTAAATGTGTTCAGATTATTTCTTGCGTATAGATTGACAAACAAAAATCTTTTTTGGCTTTTTATTTTTATTTTTATTCAGTTGCGAAAAAGCCAAAAAAGATTTTTGTTTGTCAATACTAGATATATTATCTCAATGGTTAAAAGGCAGCATTTTTATTGTTAATTTCGTCTTTTACCTAGGCATCAGTGTTAAAAGTAAGCGCTGGTATTTCTATGATAGTAAGCCATATTTTGCAAAGTCAGATTACGTTTTTACGTAAAATTTAATTTAGAAAGTAATGTGATTAAAAATATTTATCTTTAAAAAAAATCTATGTAAATTATTGCAATTGGCCTTGAGCGTAAAGAAAACAAATATCTGTGTCTGGTCACGGCAAACTATCATAGAAATAATAGCTCTTATTTTTTAGTTTGTTAGTCTTTATTCAATTTGTCTGGTTCACCGATACTTACTTGATAAAATAAAAATAAAAATGTTACTTTTCATACATTGAGATAATATATCTGGTAGGGGAAGCCCTCCGGAGTTATACACATAGAAAAATAAAACGCTGTGAACATAATCGTTAATAAATCTGAATCGTTGATTCGTAAACCCATCCTAAATCGTTGAGTTGTTCTTTTAATGCTCTATTTAAATTTGAAATAATATATGGTTATATTTAAAAAATATATGAAATTATCATAACTCATAACTTGGCATTATTGCACTACTTGTTTTATTAAAAAAAATTGAATACTTCAAATTGGATAATATATACACTAGAACATTGTTCGACGAAAGCAGTTATTTTAAATACGGTTAATTGTCTTAGTTACATAACTTTAAATATAGGTGAAATCCTAAAGATAAATGTTAATATATTAGAAACGTAGCATCTGACATACATACTATTAAGTATAGTTAGGCTTGCCTTTGAAAGACCTATTAAAATCCTTAATAAATATACACTTAAAATAAGAAAATTAATAACTGCTCAGATCAATTATAAACTCTCGGTATACATAAAAAAAACTTTAATTCAAAAATCTAAATTAACCAAGAAACCATTCGACTTTTTCTACTTCCTACCACTTCTGAGATAAGTTAGTACGTAATCTTATCTTGAAGTAGTTAGACTACATAGAACCTTAACTTTATAAAATTAGCTCAGAAGTATGCTGTAAAATTTAATGTAGTTACTTCACCCTTTATATGTTTTACCAATTCTGTTAGTGGGTCTGAAAAACTGGAAAACAACAGATGTTATATTATGTTACTCACCTCAAATTGCTAATGTTTATAATCCTTTCACATTTCAAATGTCAATCAAATGTAAACAATCCTGTATGCGAGAGCATTATGGATTCAGCATTTCAATATGAATTTAAAATGTAACTAAATTTTAATTCTTAATATTGGAGCGGCTAAAGGAAATAATAAATAATAATAATAATAAATTACCTCAGATGCTAAGAGTTGGCAATTATTAAGGGACACTGCACTTATTTCAAAAATCTTAGATACGCTGTCGTATAAAAAATTAAACTGTGCACTGCTTAATCCAGCCTCAGGCGTCATCAGTTAAAAATGATTTAAATCGAGAACCCTTTTACTAAACGGATAATGCCTTGTCAGAGATAAAAGCAAATTCATTTCTTGATGCATGCATGCGTTGCATCTGATATATATATATATATATATATATATATAGTATCAATTTTAAGACGCCGTAGTCCTAAACTCCTATATACATATTCGAATTTTGAGTGCATTTTTTTATTATTATAACACTGAAAAAATGCACTCAAAATCATGGTTCTTGGGATTAGACCGTGTCAAATTGCCCTCGATTGCACGAGGCATCTTCAGGGATCTTTAGTTCACGAGATCTAAACACTGAATGAGCTCGAAGAGATTCAGGCGGGTTTTTATACTCGACTTGTGCTTGCCGAACCGTGACTTTGTGTTAAGATTGGTTTCCGTTCTATTTGGAAAGGTGCAATATCTTTCGGAGATAACAAGCATTGTCCAGTCTTCTTAAGCTGGACCGTCGAAGTAGTCGCGCCATTTTATCTATAGTGCCATGTATGTAGGGAAGAAAAACACTACTTAACGGTGGCTCCTTATCATTCTCCTTTGGCGGAGTTGGGTTAGTATACCTTTTAATTGAACGCGTAATATCTTCAGGGCAATAGCCATTCCTTATGAGATTCTGTCAGTTGCGATGTTTCCGATATTAGAGAACCTTGATCAGAAACTGAAATAGCTCTGAATTCTAGTGAGTTAACCGATTTTTTTTGTGCTGGATGGTGATGTGACTTTGCATTTAAGTATCTCCTTGTGTGCATCGGTTTTCTATACACAGAATGTTCTAATATACCATTTTCCTTCCCTTGAAACATAAATCTAAAAAGGGAATCGTTGCATTAAATTAAATTTCCATTGTGAACTTGATATTATGATGTTGATTAAGGTGGTCCAGAAATATAAGAAGATTATATTGTCCATGAGGCCAAACAACAAAAGTATCATCTACATATCTGTACTAGCGTTTTGGTTTTAGTAAAGCGGATGTTAAAGCAATATTCTCCAAGGCTTCCATAAAGATATTCGCTACCACAGGTGATAGAGGAAATCCCATAGCTGCTCCTGAAGTTTGTTCATGAAAATATTCAGTGTTTAGATCTCGCGAAGTAATGATCCTTGCAGATGACTTGTGCGATCGAAGGTGAAACACAATTTGACACAGTCTATTTCGAAAAACTATGATTTCTTAATTGATTAAAACCGTGAAAGCTTTCGTTCTATGAAACTGGGACTATCAAGATGTTTTCTGTCTGTTAATATTAGCTTATATTATGTTAGCTTCAGTCATTTTATTCACATATGGTGATAATGGAAAGTTTTCTTAAAATTAAATATTACTTACTTGCCGAGATTTTTAAATATTATAGTGATTATTTTGATCTTACCTTTTTAGGTGCCGTCGTATGTGTGCGTGAGTGGGGAGGTCTTTGTGTGTGAAAAAGGGTGTGTTGTGGTTCAAAATGATTATTTAACAAACTGTTTATTATATTGATTTTATTCTCGATATTACATCGTGTACATGAAGTAATTGTATATAGAAGCTACTGTATAAATGCTTTAACCCCTATATTGCAAAATTTTAATTTTATAGTATATATGTATGAGCAGATTAAACTAAAACAAAATAAATCTTTAAACTAATTTAATTTTTCCTATTTTTATCTTAAAAATAATATCTTTATACTTAGTGATTGATGAGAAATGTATCTGAAAGGTGTTAAATATAATAATACTGACTGAAAAGCAACAGCAATTCTTTAGAAATTTAAATACAAAACGGTGTTTCCCTTTTATTTTTATAATAAACATATTTATACTTGAAAAGACAATTTTTAAGTAAATTGCATATCAGATGAAGTATTGACGATTTATTTTTTTAATATATCAACATATGTCCCAGAAAAGTGTAATGATATTTTGTAAAAATTAATTTTTGTTGTGTATTTCTGCGAGATTGTTTGTATTAAGAATAATTTTATATGTCATGTTTACTTAAAAATGACTGGAATGATCTTTATCGTAGTAAAGTAACTGTCTTTAATTTGGTGGAAGGTTAAAGAAACTTTAAATGACAACAGAACGTATAAAAAATTATAATTATTTGTTATCAACCGATTCTAGTTTTTGTAATATGAAATACAAATAAACAATTTAGAACGGAAGCTTTCACGGCTTTGGTCCATTAAGATATCATGGTTCTTGGGATTAGACCATGTAAAATTGGATTTACTATCCAACATTTTGCCTTCGATTGCACGAGGTATCTTCAGGGATCTTTATTCCACGAGATCTGAACACTGAATATTAAAGATCCCTGAAGATGCCTCGTGCAATCGAAGACGAAACGTCGGATAGTAAATCCAATTTTACTCAGTCTAATGCCAAGGAACATAATTTCTTAATAAAATTTTTTTTAAATTTCCATTAAATCGATTTACTAAAAAGATGAGCAAGTTCTTTGTTATTCTATTATTATTATTATGTTGCTATATTATTATTGATATTATAGTATTTTTAATGTTACATTAGAAACTTAATGCGAAGAGTTTAGTATTTTTGATATTTTCAATATCGTTATGAGTAGTTGTTGCATATTTTCTATTCTCCCGTAAGTGCAAAAATCGAAATTTTGCAGTTGAAGCATTTTTTTATTTTTAATAATGCAATATGACCAAAAAACAAAGACTAACTGGAAAAAGGGATTTTATTTTATTCATTACACACTAAATATAACAAATTTTCATTCAAAATAGATAATTTAATATTTTACAGCAGATACGGTGTATTAGAAGAAAAAATATTAAAAAAAAACAATAGGGGAATTGTATGTATATCTTCCTTAATGAAATAGCTGCTAAAAAGGCAAATTATCGTAAAAACTATGACAATCTTTAGAAAGAACGCTTTTAATTTCTTGTGCTTCCAGTTGGTATCTTTGATCTGCAGGCGTGAATTATGAAGAGCTTTATACTGTCCATCTGGATATTTAGGAGACCTAGCTGGAAGAGGCTGCAACTCTTCATCAAAATCTATTTTAAATTCTATTTTTTTGTTTTCGAAATTATATTTCAAATGTTTTAAATTAGATACAGTTGGATGAGCCTTCCTACCAGGGCGTATCGAGCTATATACCCACGTATTTTGATCGGCATAATTAAGGCAAAAGTCATGTGTAATGTATACAGCCAGCGGTAATGGTTTTTTTCTTGCCCCTAGAGTAATTTTGATGTAGTCACTGGGTAACTCAATTACCCGCCCTCTTAGTTTTCGTTCAATGAGAGAGTGAACAGCGTCATACTCCATTTGTGTTTGCCCTTTATGTAAATGTTTCTGCTCAAAAACTATTTTATTTTTAATGGAGTAGTTTAGTAAAGCATTGGACAGAACAACATTCTTGTTTTGATATGAACAACTATCTGAATAGAGAATTATTGGAATTTTTAAGTACATTTGTCTTTGATAAAATCTATAACAAAGTTTGCAAAAGTAGAAGCACTTAAGTCCTTTTTTGTTTCATTGAACCAATAGTTTCTACAAACATGGGAACTCATGGCATAGATAGTGAAGTTATGTACACTTAGTTTGGTTACATAATAAATTGCGCTTGCATTTATCACTAGACAGATTTTCATAGCCTGCATATCAATACAGAATGTATACACTTTCCCCTGCTTTGCTAGCTCTTTGTCATTGTTCTTTTCCTGTCTAGCGCGTTCTTCTTTTCTTAGATGTTCTTGGTACTCCTCTTCACAAATATTTTTCGTTTCGTATCCGCAAGAAGTATCACATCTGTTTTTTCTGAGCTGATATAGAGCCAAGTTCATGTCAGAAAAAACTTTATCAAATACTGGATTGCTCAAAACTAGTTCGGGACATGAACTCTCTTCGCAATGTTTTTTGTATAGTTTGTAGAGTCTTGTTTAGTTTAAAAAAACTGTTCAAGGTACAACTAAAAGTTACTTTTCCGCAATAATGCGAAGGCATTTTTAGTAAACTGTTAAAAAAATTCACTAGTTCATTTCGTTTTTGGTTCTTACTTTTTTGACATTCTTTGACGCACTTTAAACTTTGTATTGACAGCTTTTCTTAAAAAATAATTAAAAGTTCCACTACGGGAATTCTCTCTACCAGTGGCGGCTCGCGGGTGAAAAAGTAAGTGAAGTGCAAATGATGGAAGAAAATATCGCAATAATTTTTTTTCCAAAATTTTTTTATATATGGAGGGGGTAGAATATTTTTTTACGACTTACCTAAATTTTGTATACTAAATCTCTATTCTCCTATCCTTCACAGCAGCAAATTTATTTATAACATCCTCATAAAATGGATGAGTTGCCCTATTCTCCTCCAGAAATTCCTTTTGAATTGAAATATTGCCAAGAGAAGTAAGTCTTTCTTGAGATATTGTATTTCTTAAATAAGTTTTTACATATTTGAAGCCAGAAAAACTTCTTTCCACTGAAGTACTGTCGACGGTATTGTCAAAATAAGGGAAAACAATTTATATGCTTCGTTAAAAATATATTTATTTTTATTAATTTTTTTCACTTGCTCTTGCAGCGATATATTCCAATTACTCTCATTAGCAAAAATAAGACCAAGCTCATTTTTAAGTCGTTGACTTTTTGAAAATATTTTCCCATATAACGGTAACAAATTTTCAAACGGGCCAGTCGGAAAAATTAAACTATATTCGGAAAATTTAGCAGAACCTGCCAAACATGAAAATGTAAGTTTTTCACAGTCTTGAAATCTTAGCGTCATTTACATTGAAATATGGTCCAATATTTCATAAAAAAGGGTTCTATACTTAGCCCTACGTTTGTAATGATTTATTTCTGTAATAGAATTTGCTTCATCAAACATGGTATTAAAAAAATGTCCATTTTTTTTTTACAGAGCGCCTCACGACAGCGTTTTATATTGGATATGCAAAAATGAATGTCAAACGATTTTTTTTGAAGAACGTCAAATAGTATGTCCTTGATTCAGAAAATGTCTTTAAACACTAATGCCAGAAACGTATATTCAAAATCGTTCATCTCACCTAAAAATCCTTTCGCAAGGCGGATTGATTTCTTATGAGATTTGTCACAGTTTGTAATAAATTTAAAGACGTCTTTTAATTTATTCCAGTTGTAATAACACCATAAATAAATATAACACAGGACGGTCAAGTTAACTGCAAAGGAACTCACCGGTTACAGCGAAATCCGCGAAAATAAAAGTAAACAACCACCGCAAACTGAACGACACGTGGGTGTAGTTTACTGCGCCTGCAATTCACCGAGAGCGTTGTATGGGGCTGGGCTCAACGTCATCGGATACGCATTGTCATGGCAACATAGTAGGAAAATCGTAAACAACATAGCACCTCCAGCAAAGTCAAAGCGGTTTGCGCCACTGTTATAGTTGTGATAATAAAGTTCGACTGAAAGTTTTAAAAAGACATGCTGCCAATGGTCGAGTAAAATATTTATTCGAGATATACAGTTTATTTTTTACCAATTAGGTGAATAAATGAATGTAAAAACTAAAATTTTAAGAGATATATAATAAATATAGTTAGATGTTTGCTTGTTTATTTTTCCTGATGAAGTAGCACTTTACCTACTTCACCTGAATAGTCGCCACTGCTCTCTACTCTTGCTGCTCAGGTTGCTCTTGTTCTGCTGTGTGGTTCAGATCTGTTGTTTCTTTTATTTTATCATCAGAGAACCTACTTCAATCTCATCCACTTCGTAGTCCAGATCTATTTGTTCTTTCTCATTTTCATGATCAAGATCTACCGTTTCTTTCTCTGCCATCAAGCTCTTAGTGTTCAATTGACCTCCGTCCAAAGCTTCACTTAAAGTTTTGTTTTCTTCGTTGTCATTCATGGCATTTTCTAAAAAAACGTAACAATATTAAAAAAAAAAACAAAATTAAAATAGATTTCAAATTAGCTTTATTGCTTATTAATGTGTATTCAGGATGATCAAAGTTATGATCCGCATGTCGTTTTTGCTTACAGTTCCCACTAAGCTGATTCTCTTCTAAACAGTTTAAATGCGAATACACTTGAACAAAATTATCACAATTCGTTTTATACAAATATTTAAAAATAATATTCTAGTTAATGCAATTTTTTAAGTATTGTTGCCGCGAGACGAGACAAAATGTGTACGTCTCTTCTCGTCTCGATCTGTCTTTTCTCGTCGCTATTTGTCTCGAGTGTCGAGACGAGACGATATGAATTGCGTCGAGACGAGACGTAAATTTTATCTCGACCAATTTAGTGCAATATGGCAATTTCCACCAAATAATACTAGTAAATTCGACGCAAGCATTTATTTTACCTCAGCAACAAACGTTTTTTTGGCGATCCGCCTTTAAGCTCAATAGTTGGCTTTCGCATTTATAATTCAAGCACGAATGAATATAAAGAATTCGGTCCTATATTAAAAAAACGGTTAGGAAAAAAAACATTTTTATTATATTATTCCTTTAGTAAATCGTAAAAAGGGGCCATATAAAAATAGTAAATCTCTGATGTCATATTTCTATTTTTAATTTTTTGTATTATTTTAATAGTAACTGCCTTAAGAGAGATAGAGAGATAAAATGTCCTAAATACCAATACATTTTATATATTTTATATCGTGGCTACACTGTTTTTAGACCATAGCCAAAATTTGTTCCTTTTAGTCTACCTGTGTCATTGTTTAGCACCTCTGAATATTGCTCAATTTTCTTAATTGCAACGTCACAAGCCTCTAAAAGTATTTTCTTCGGTTTGGAAAATTAGTTGTTCATTGTAAACTTGTAGACTATCCAGTATGTTTGTGCCTGAGGGAGTGCCAGCAAAACTCACAGACTCATTAATTAAGGTTGTGACAGAATTTGTCTGCATATTTTGGATTTCTCAACCATTTTTCTGCTGCGAGAACTGACTGAACAATAACAGATTATTGCTATTATTATTACTTGTTGTCTCACAGTATTCCTGTGGTTGTATTTTGTACTGTCGGGATTATACCAAGTCAGTACAAAAAATAAAAATGAAAAAAAAAAACAACTATTGTGTATTAAGAAATGATCTAACGATGCTACATGTTTTCAAAATGACCGATTTTTGGATGTTCCTGTGAATATCTGTGTTAATTCCTAATTAAGCCAAATGCGGTGTAAACGTTGTTGGGGTGAGACCTGTTACTGATATGACGAGAGGAACAATGATAACTCTTTCCTGTTTCCACAGCCTTTTTACTTCCATTGCCAAGTCGGTGTATTTGGAGATCTTCTCACTGTATTTCGCTTGGACGTTCTCGTCGTTGGGGACAGCCATGTCAATTAAATAAGTGATTTTCTCTTTTTTGGATTGAAAGGTGATATCGGGTCTATTTGCGGGGATTGTTTTATTTGTGTGGATGTCAATGTCCCAGTAGAGCTTGTAGTCTTCGTTTTCAAGTATGAATGTTGGTGTATAATGGTAGGAAAGGTCTGTGTTCTCCGTTAGTTTGTATGTTGTGGCTAATGCTTGAGGTACGACCTTCGCTGCTGAGTTGTGTCTCGCGGTGTTTTCAGTTCCGGCCATTATTCTACATCCACAAGTTATGTGATCGATCGTTTCTTTCTGCTGGTGACATCTCTTACATCTCTCGTCTTCAATGGTTGTGTCCTTGATGATGTGCTTTCGGTAATTTCTGGTTGCTATGACCTTGTCCTGGATGGCAAGCAGGAAGCCTTCTGTTTCGGGGAACAGCTGCCCTTCTTGTAACCACGTATATGAAAGCTTTTTATGTATGTAGTCTTGCTTTATGTGGTATCTGTGTCTTCCGTGAAGTGTTTTTTCAGACCAGGCGTTCATCTTTTCTAGTCGTGTTGTCTCTTTTGAGACAGGTCGAGCGGTGTATAATTCTTGTCTGCCTTCACTATTGCCTTGTGGAGGTTAGTTTGTTTGTTGTGGAAGAATTTTCTGAGTTCCTAAATTTGTTTTTTATTTAGCGACTGTATATCTATAATTCCCCTCCCTCCTTCTTTTCTCTCGATGGTGAGCCTTTCCTTGCATGCGTTGGGATGTAACTTCCTGTGTTTAGTGAATTCAGAGCGTATGAGAATGTGAATGTTTTCTATGTCTGTGTGTGACCATTTAATGATACCAAACGAATACGTAAGAATACGTATTGCGAAGGTGTTAATAGCTTTCGTTAAATTTCTAGAATTCAGTTTTGTTTTTAGTAGCTTTGTGAGTCTGGTTTTAAATTCCATCTTGAGCTCTGATTTGATATGAGTGTGGTTAATTTTTGTGCTTTGATGGAAGCCTAGGTATCTGTATGTTTCTTCTTTGAGCATGTTATCTATAGTTTCATTGTTGATTGTTTCCCTCGTAGGGAGGTCTTTCCACTGTCACTTGTTGATATGAAGTAGCTTGCATTTACTTATACCAAATTCCATGTTGATGTCCTGGGTTTTGTGATTTTAAGGAGTTCCTTTAGCTGTGCCTTTGTGCTTGCATATAATTTTATGTCATCCATGTACAAGAGAAGGTTTATTTTGTGTAGGTTATTTTTTTGGTGTTTAATTTGGAATCGGAAGTTTGTGTTATTTAGTGTGTTTGAAAGTGGATTGAGACAGAGGCAGAACCACAAAGCGCTGATTGAATCTCCCTGGAATATACCTCGTCTGATGTAGATCTCTTCTGTTTCGATGTGTTCTTTTTGTGTTCTCAGGTTGATCTTAGTTTTCCACGTACTCATGATTTGCGTAAGAAATTGCCTGATGTCTTTATTGGCTTTATATAATTCTAGCACTCTGGTTAGCCAACTGTGGGATATCGAATCAAAGGCTTTTTATAATCTATGTAATCAGTATGAAGGTTTCTATAATTTTTCCTGGTTTGTTACATGATGACGCTGTCTATAATTAGTTAATCCTTGCATCCTCAGCTATTTTTCCTGCACCCTTTTTGCTCTTCCGTTAGAATGTTTTTGTGTGCTAAATGTTGTTCTATTATCCAGGTAATTGTGGCTGTGATGATCTTATATAGGGTTGGAAGGCATGTAATAGGTCGGTAATTTAACGGGTTCTTATTGTCTGAATGTTTGGGTTTAAGGTATGTTATTCCTTGGGTGAGAAAACTGGGGAGTGTGCTAGATTTTAAAATAATTTCATTAATTTGGCAAGTGAGAGCTTCATGTGTGGAGGTAAACTGTTTGTACCAGAAGTTCTGAATGTTATTTATTTCAGAAGATCTCCAGTTATGCGTGTATTTCATTGTTTCTGCAACTTCTTGTGTTGTCATTGCAAAGTCCTCTTGTTCCTCCAAGCACTTGTATCTGTCTTCTTCCTCTTTAATCCATGAAGCGTTATTATTGTGTAGTTTCGGTTCTGACCAAATACTTTTCCAGTATTCTGTGATCTCTTGTTTGGTCGGTGGTTCTATTACTCGTGCCTCCTTATTGCTCATGATTTTTTGGTAGAACTGTTTTTCGCTTCTTCGAAACAGCGTCCTTTCTTTCATTTGATTCTTTGTATCTTCGGAGTCTTGCGGCATACACGGATAATTTTTTTTTCAGAGTGTCAAAGATTTCTGTAAGCGTGTGATCAGGAGATGCAGATTTGATTTTCTCTACACTTCGTGTGATACATTTCGACTTGTTGCCGTTCATGGATTTGGTAAGATGTCCCAATTCTTTTCTAATTTTGTTAATTTTGTTTTCTATCCTTATTTGACATTTGAATTTTGGTTTTATGTTGTTGGTGTTTCTGTGTCGTGGCGGGAGTTTCTGATTGTTCTGTGTTATCGTGGTTATAGCTGCTGCGTAGATCACTGTATGAATGTCCTCAATGTGCTCGCATTCGTTATGTACTGGGGAATTATGTGTTCGTTGATGGTCTTTAGGATTTTATGTGTGTCTTGTTTGAAGGTTACACGAGGAATAGGATCTCTTGTTGTAGGGTCGGAGCCTGACCATTTGTTTAGATGTGACTTCATTTCTACCTTGATTGCGTGTGTGAGAGACGGTTCGAGATGTAGCTGTGTGTATAGTGCTTTTGGCGAATGATTCACTTGTTCTGTGCGTTGTATGGTGCTTGTCATCTGTCGTGGGTTGTTGCTGGGAGCTTCGCCCCTACTGAGCATTGAGTGAGGTTGCACATCCTCTTCCGCAAAGTTGGGCTGGTTTGTATGTGGGATCGGTTCGGCATCTGTCCCACTATCCTCAATGTTTGGTTGATGAATGTTTAGTTCAGCAGCTACCATAGCTTTGATGTTTTTCAATGCGAGTGGGGTGAGCTTACTGGTCTTAGTGATGACTCTTTTTTGATCTATTACTCTCTGTTCTGTAATAAGTGGCTTGTATTCTGGATATTGTGCTATGAAAAGTATATGCAGTTTATGTCCGTATCCTGATGAAATTGTCTCAAGTTTGGTAGCGGTGTAGTAGGAATGCATCACCGTTCGATTCATTTCATTTGTCCATTTTAACCTCTGCCTTGGTAGTTGCAGGTAGTCGTTGCAGGTAGTCGTTGCGATATATCCGCTGTTGTAATGGGCTCAAGTTGTTGTGTTTGGTTAACATCTGTGTCAGATTTATTTGTGTATCCATTTGGACAGCACACGATCGGTTCGCTCGATTCTGTAATGCGGCTCATGCGTTGCCCCGCCTTCCCCGCCTTGGTGGGTGCCAGCTTAGCCGGCAAAACACTTTCGGTAGATCTATTTTTCTTTGCCTGGTCGTGATTGTTTCGGTCGAGCTGTCCTTTCCCGCAGCGTCCTGGACCGTTACGCTGCTCGCCCGATGCTTTGTTGTTTGGATTGATATTTTGTCGTGTTAGAAGCTCAAAGTATCCCGACATTGAATTGCCTGTTAGTAGAAGGTAGACCATTTTATTGTGTGTTTGTTTGCCTATTATTGTTGGTCTCTCTTTAATGCACATCTGTTTTGTTCTTGTTGTTCTTGGTTTTGAGAAAATATGAAAGATGCAAAGAGAGAGCAAATATTTCTAAGCTCGTTCCGAATGTAGTGCTTTTGCTCATGGACTTATAATAGTTGTCGAAGTCCTTCATATGGTCGTCGTGAAATAGCGAAAATATCTGAAGTTCCGACCAGTTTTGTCGTAGGTATTTCAATGCGTCTTCTCGAAGTTTGGCATGATTATTTTGATGGCCGTATGTATAAGCTGACTAATCGGAACAGACAACTTCCGTCTCCAACAATATCGGCTCTGATGAAATTCTCGGGAATAGGTTCAGCTGTAGCAGTTTTTTCGGTACAGGCCCGCCTGCTCAGCCTTTTGCCGCCACCGTCCTGCATGCTGTCAGCAGTGGCTCCAAAGGTGCCCTGGCGATCCCCAGGCAGCGGCTCTTTTCCGAGGCTCGATGCTTTCTCCATTTTCATGTGCCATCATTTGACCCTGGTGGTCCAGGTAACTCGGGTCCGTGGAGGCGTCACTCCCCAAGCAACTTAACCGAGGTTAGTTGCTCCGTGCGGTTTCAAAGGTTAGGAGGGGTTTAGGTGGGCTAGGGCGTGGGAAGGGCAGGGATACTGGGTATTTAGGACAGCGGGCAGCTGGACGCCGCTGACAGTACGGACTACGAAATTCCCGTAGCGTCCTCAATACTGCTGGATTCAGTACCCAGACGGTCAGACTTATCTATTATTTATTATTATTAATATTATTATTTTCGTAATTTCCCCATACTATTACAAATGAATAACCCGTATCTTGAATTAGGTTCTTGGTAGGAGATTAATATATTTGAATGTAATATCCCGTATCGCAATGGCAAGCTTCACCTATCATTTTATTAAATATTCTACATAATTATGATTAACGCAAGATTAATGTACAAATAAAAAGGGAAACACATTATTTTAAAAGACTTAGAGTTAAAAACGACATCTACTTTAAAAAGACACTTTCTAATACAGCAAAAGCTAATCAGCTCTCAGATGAAAAACTAGACGATATTGAAATATATGATTTTTGTTGCGAGCGATTTTTATTGGTTAATAATACGTACGTATAAGCATAGTAGAATTTCTATTTTACCGATTCGCGCCAAAAAGTGAAATTTGAAATTTTTGCAGAACCCCGTATCTGCATTAGACCGTCGGTATGCTCCCTTTTTAAAAATTCAAAACTAAGTGACTGGTATTAATGATGCATAATTTAGCTTATTTATTTAAATCAAGTTAATTTTATTTTAAAAGGCCGACCTAACATGGCATGTAAAATATTTAAAAATCAAATTATGTGACCAATTAAATTAATAGAGATTAAAAAATAATTTCAAATTTTATTAATCATAAGTGTTTCACACTTTAATCCATATGTCGATAAATCTTAAAGGTATATCTGGTGAGTGCAAACTAAATTTGAAATACATTGCATAGTTAAATTTATAATTAATGTCTATATGTGAGGGAGTTCAAGTCTAGAGGCTGAAAAAAAAATATCCTTCCCCGTGGAAAAGGTTTGCTCAAATTTACATTTTACAATGTTATTTCCAAATGGTATCTTTACAGCGCAGATGGCAACTATGAAGTGACCTTGATGACGAAAGCGACTGTCTACAACAACGGACTGGTCGTCTGGCAGCCACCTGCAGTCTACAAAAGCTCATGCGCGATTGACGTCGAATTTTTTCCATATGACGTGCAGACTTGTGTACTTAAGCTGGGCAGCTGGACATACGATGGGTTCAAGGTTCGAATCCCAGCCACAAACTGGTGTTATTTTTTCAGAGATGTTGTCGTAAATTTAACCGCTGTATTTTTATTAAGCATTAAGTATGTCAATTTTTGAAAGAAACAGGGGAGTATGATTTTATAGGAAAAACATGTCAATTATATTTTTGAGTAGATATAGTTACTTCGATTTATATCCTGCATTTCCCGAGGGAATCCTTAGTTACAACTGCAGATGACACATTAACGTCTATTACCCATTTGGTTTTATATTTTAAAGGAACTTAGGTACCTAATATTTTTATAACTTGAGCTGTCAAATTAGACTGGTTCTAATTGTAGCTTAACGTTAGATAAAAGATAGAAGTGCTACGATCTTCATGGATATAAATTAAATTGTTTAGAGACAATGTTCCACTAAATGTATTAATTTTGTTCTGGTCAGGTATATATACTCGAACAATTTACTTAATTTTATACATGTTCTCTAAAATCATACAACCCCACAAAAAATCTAGAATTGTCAATGCTAAATTGTGATTTGAAAATATCAATGTTTAGTGTTGTTAGTTTAAGCAGTTTATTTCACTCCCTGTATATACAGACTGTACACAATTTTGGGAAAGGTATAAGATTTTATACATATCAGATAAATTAAGAAAACTGCAAATTTACTGTAAACTTTAAAAAATTACATTATTTTACAGCAAAATTAAATTTATCATTCATTGTATGGCTTATTTTGTACTTATTTAGTTTCTCATCATGTAATTTTTTTATTTGTAGTTTTAACAAAAAATATTTTTTGCCTTTGCTGTATTGCATGTTGATTTAAAACTATGCGTTAACTTTAATTTTTATATTTTTTACAAGAAAATACTTTAGCAAATAAAAAAAACAGAAATCAGGTTTCTTTGGAGATATAAATAAAAAATTGTCATTTTTTTATTACGGAGTTCAAGTAAAAGGACATATTATAAAATTATTATAGTTCTAACTTTTCGAAAACCTTAAAGTTTTAAATAGTAATGTAGCGATGCTAGTTGTGTTTCGGCATCTGTTGCTTGCAGAATAAAAAAAAATCAAAAATGTATATTTTTGTGCTAGCTGATAATATTTTCTGTTTGTTTAAAGCGTAGGATTGCTCTTTGCATGGAAAATATATCTTTATATGCACTTTGCATGATTACATAAGTTATCTTAGTACAAGAAATAGATATTTTTATATAACAGTATATAAAATATATTATTTTATAATATTCAATGTCTTTAGAAATAATGTTTGTGTATTGATTTATTATTGAAAAGTGATAAAACACTCTTCGTACATTACGTATGAGAGGGATCCCAAAATAAACAATGAAATTTTTATAAACAATTTTGTTTTCTAAAAAAAACTTTCAAACCGAAGTCGTTGTAAAAAATTGTCCCGTTTAAAGATATTTTACAATAAATTATCAAAAATATTGTGAAAGCAAAATAATTAAAACCTATTTCCGCATTCCTGTTTAACATGACAGGTTTTTTATACTTTTGAGATTGAATTATTAATACTTACATTCACTCTATATGATTGGTAATAATATGTAAGTATCTTGAGTAAGATTTTGTTGGGAATTTACTTCTTATCAAATTAAAATTACGAACATACTCATATAGATTTAAGAAGTTCCGTAAGTTATCATAAACAATCCAAAGATAACTAAGTTTTAAGAAAATAAAATAATCTAATTGAAGAAGCACTTTTTATATATACAGGTATAGCATTCCGAATGTAGATTAAAAGGAAAAACTAAAAATGTCTGTAACCTACTTGTACTGCTTCATTTTGCCACGAGTACGAGTTTGGGATCCTTTACGTCCCCGCTGGTTCGTCACCAATCTTTCACATCGTATGACTTCCCAACCAATAAAACCTTTATCGAACTTTTTCATTTTAGGAATTCTTTTTAAGAGTTTGCCCTTAGTTTGAAATTTATTATCTTTGTTGTCAGAACTTTCCCAGAAAGTCGTATAAGTAAGAGTCCTATAATGACCAGTATCCTTTAAATTTCTGGGATTTGGCTCCAATTTCTTGGTAATAAGGATTTGGATACAAATTTTAGGTTCTAATATTGGGAGCTTTGAAGTGCTGTTCTTTGGCAATGAAAATCGTCAGGATCTTCTCTTTCCTTATGTCTGCTGCAGTATTTGCAACTTTCTGGGCATGGTATTCTTGATAAGGCATTAGCATTTTTATGGTGTGTCCCGTTTCGATGTTCAACTTTAATTCATATTCCTGTAGGCGTTGCAACCACCTGGGTATTTGTCTCTCGGGATTCTTAAATTGGCCATTTAAGTGACGCATATTCCGTTCTTAAAAGGAATTTTTGCCCGTACAAATACTTATGAAAGTGCTCCAATGTTTTAACAATGTCCAGTAGTTCTTTCCTTGTCACACAGTAGTTGCGTTCAGGTCTAGAAAGAACCTTGTTAAAGTAGGCTATTACTTTTTCTTTGCCATTTTGTATTTGTGACAAAATACCACCAATAGCAGCATTGCTGGCATCGGGGTCTACAATAAATATCTGGAATGTCTTAGAATATGACAACACTGAAGGATTATACAAGGCTTTCTTCAAGTTGTTAAATCCTTCTTAACATTCTTGAGTCCATGTATAGCTGTGATTGTTTGCAGTAAGTCGATGTAACGGTCTAGCGATATTAGCAAAATTTTTTATGAATCGTCTGTAGTTTGCACAAAGGCCCAGAAAACTTAGTTCATGTCTGTCCTTCGGAATTGGGCAATTTTGAATGGCTTCAGTCTTCTCTGGATGGGTTTTTACTCCATGTTCTGTAATTATATGGCCGAGATATTTCACTTCTTTTTGGAACAACTGGCACTTCTTGAGACTAAGTTTTAAGGTTTAAGCCGGCCGTTCTCTGCGAAACAGCTTCAATATTTTTTAAATGACCTTCAATTAATTTTCCTAGAATAACGATCTAATCTAAATATTATAAGCATGTTTCCCATGTCATTTCATGTAATGTCAGTTCCAATAAATGTTCAAAAGTCGCTGGGACGTTGCATAATCCAAAAGGCATAACTTTAAATTGCCACAGTCCAGTCCCAGCAGAAAACGTTATCTTTTCTTTATCCGCTGGATTAAGCTTAACTTGCCAATAACCACTTTCTAGGTCCACGGTCGAAAGCCACTTTGATCCTGTTATCGTCGATCCGAGTTATCGTCAATTCTTGGTAAGGGAAAGCTATCTTTCTTTGTGACGTCATCGAGCCTACGAAAGTCGACGGAGACTCTGTTGAAGCCGTCTTTCTTCTTAACCAGGACTACTGGTGACGACCAGGGACTTTGAGATGGTTCTATAATATCTTATTTTTCCATTTATATATCAAGCATCTGATCAACTTGCCGCTTTGCCAAAGGTATTCGTCTTGGAGGTTGCTTTATCGGCGCTGCATCACTAGTATTAATTCGATGGTGAACTATGTTTGTTTTCTGTCAGACAAAGAGAAGACATTTTGATTTCTACTAAGAAGTTCTTCCAATTTGGACACCTGAACTTTATTCAGTAAATTTTGTGACGATTACACCAGATTTCTTAACTTTAAATATTATAATGAAAATTTTCACTTGTTCAACGGCAGCTAAGTATTATATGATTATTATTCATGTTAACTTAAGTTACTAGATACTTATTAAACCATATTTGCTCTGGTTAAAATCTGTAAATGTTCATAACGAATTCCGTTAGTGCCTGTTTAATTGCTTTCATGTATAAAGTACCTTAGAGCAGTGTAATTTAAAGTGAATAAGCAGAGACTATTAAATCTTAAATGGGAACGTATATAGATTCGCGAATTATGGTCTTAAGTTTCAGCTCTCGTATAAACAAAGTAAAGTGTTTAATAGAATGTCCTCTGGGAATACCTTAATTAATTAATTTTGTCGAATAATTAAACAAAATACCCGCGGCACAAAGCTGGCGGATTCAAAGGGACTCAAAGGCTTAGGTCGCTTCTGGAAATCTAAGAAGTATGGAAATATATTTAAGCGTTTGCCATAACGCAACATTTTACCAACAAAGTTTTTCAATTTAAGAAAGACAATATTAACTAGTTCGTTCTCGAATACATTACCTTCAGATATTATTTTAATTATTAACATAATTCCCACTTTAAGCTAACTAGAATTTTTACACATTTTTAAAAGTCAAAATAAAGCTTTTTTTTACTAAGCTGTATTTTATTAAATTATTTTCAATATTTTCTAAAACTTTATAGACAAAAAGACCCTTGAAATTGGGTGTATTATTATAAAGGTAAAGAAGAAGCCGATTTCAAAGGAAAACACACATTCAGCTCTACACTGAAACGTTGTAGAATGATAAATACGTTTAGGGTGAAAGTCGGTGGCTTACGACCCGTAATCCAGAAAATTGCCTGAATTTATCCCCAGGGAGGCCCGCATTCCACCTGAAAGATACAACAATTAAATTGGAAGCAAATGTACAGGCCTATACAGGATGTTTCAGGAGGAAAGGGAAACATTCTAATGATGTGTTTAGGATGTCAAAACAAATAAAAAAGATTATATATTTATAGGTCTGCTAACACTTAGTTTCCGAGATACAGGTTGTTTGTTTTATTATTTTGGAAACGATTATTATTGTGTCATTATTATACCAAAGTGCAACTAAGTACGTCAAATCGATCTAACAGCCATGATCTGGTTTTGACTTTTCAACGCCAACTTCTTACAAATCATTTGAAATAATAAATGTAAGAATATGAATGTATTGTCAGAGAAAGAATACCTATAAGAGGGTAGACACGTGGTAAAACATCAAACGATTTATACCTTGGCCAGCGAGTAGGAATTATAAAGAGCCTGCCAAGTATCCAGTCGTATAACGTTAGAATAGGAAACTTTCCATTGACTGGAATACCAGCTGTCGTTCTGAAAGTGGCCCCCCTATCAAAATCCCCAACTAGCTCGCGTGTCGTATGTTGGTTTAATAAGTAAGAAAATGTTTTAAAAAATAAGGTAATTTTACATTCGTCGAGTTATTAAAAAACGTTCACATAGTTTCCAAACTAACTTTTTCCAATATTTTTAAATAGTGTATATATAAATTCGTGGACAAATGTCCATTTGTTTTTACTGCTTGTAATCTATTCAAATCCATCTGAAATTCTAAAATAATATAAATTATTTTATTCATTTATATAATGATTTTAATAATGAGGTGAAAGATATAAAATATGAGTTTATAAAACTTGTTAGCATTCATCGTCAATAGAAAATTAAATGTAACTTTATGATTAAAAAAATCATAACTTTCCAACGTTTTGCATTCTGTAATACGAATCATCAATTCTTTACCTCCACGGATGCAGAGCATTAAAAGGAAGTAAACAATCCATTTGTGCATTCCAATTCCAAGAACCACGATTGCTTAATAGATCAAAAGCGTGAAAGCTTCCGATTTTTCTTGACTCTAAGAAGTTATAATACGTTTTTACTTGATGTTAGATCAAACTATAAACATAAACTGGTGCTGGTTACCCTTAACTGGTGGCATTAATATGTAAACCATCGTCAATTTATCGAATTTTCCTTGTACACAGTTCCACGTCTTGAATTAAGAAATATTTTTATATTTTACTGTCTTCCTTAGTTTAACGTCCATTATTCCCTAGAGGTAAATATTTCGCGGTACAAAATAAATGACAGTTAACCAGATTTTCGTTTACCTTGCACAGTGGCACAAATCTGGAATCCAAATATAGTTTTTTTGAGTGATAAAAGGAAATAAAAACAAAATATTAATTTAACGCCGATTATTCTCTAGAGTTAAATCTCTCACAGGTTGATAACGCCTTACAATCTAAGAAATTCTAAAATATAGTTTCCGAATTTTAATAACTATTCATCCATATATATATATATATATATATATATATATATATATATATATATATATATATATATATATATATATATATATATATATATATAGTATAGTATAGTGTAGAGCAACAATTGATTTTGTATGCCATAATTTGTCGGCATGTCAAAATCCTCGACGATACCAATGTTTCCGAAGTTGACTCTTTAAACTAGTTACTTCTACTTGTCTTTGTCTAATTTTAGTCACTTTGTTCGACTGTCCTTTCTTTATAATACCTATTCTTTGCATTGGCTCTGCTCTAATGGGCCTGAAACCTTTAACTGGGATTTGCATTGGTATTGATTGCCGGTTATTACGCTGTTTTAGCGAAAACTACATTAATACTCCTAATGTAATGTATTTTACTGGTAAAAATAACATATTTTTAATGTATATAACAAGTTTTCACGTACAGCTTTCTTATTTTTAATACGTTTAAGAACATGCCAATAACTACATTTAATACTTATCAAACACAATAATTTGAATTCTTAGCAGCCAAATATCCAGTCGCACAACGTTATAATACCAGAAACGTCTACTCTGGATTGCTTGCTGCCATTTTCTTAAACAAAGAGTTTAAGTGGAAGTAAGCTTTGACACAGCACGGCCGGCGATTAGCGCACAGTATTAAGGAAAGAACTAGCAAGAGACAAAAGAAACACACATTTATTTAACAAATAAGTACAAAATTGTACAGATTTGTAGCTTATTTTGAGTGCCATTATTTAAAAGCGTAGTTTAATTTACTTTTGCATGCTTCATATCTAGTTACCCTAGTTACCTAGTCATCCCAAATAATTTGAATATCTAAATTATTATTTCATGTAAATGCAGCGTATTCTACCAAACATTCTAAGAGCACCAGTTTGCTTATTTTCTGTAGTTATTAGAGTTATATAAACTTAAAACACTCAAAAAGTTAAACTCAATGATCACGACACAACTAATTCATGGCCTGCTTTGAAAGATTTCAGGTTCTGAAAAAAATCATATAAACTTTAAAGAAGCACAGAACACATCGTATTATTAACCTAAAATACCTGTAATAATTTGATAGCGGTTACGTCATCAAACAGTTAAGTGAGCATGAATGCAAGGGTATGTGGATTTTATACTAGAGTTGTCTTGTATAATTTCATTTTAACGGCAATCTTTCGATTAGTAACGATCGAAAATATTTAAAAAATTCTATATAATATATAATATAATATATTACTTATATATTCTATTCTTAATAATCTGGTTAGCATCCAACCCGTTTAACTTTTTTTGATAAACCTTTTATGGTTTTAATTAATTCACTTTAATTCACCCATTCATTCATTCATTCAAGCTAGTCAATCGCCTAAGTATCAACAAACTAGGTTTTTTTACGTTTTCGACTAAATCTCTTACAATGTTATACGATAACTACCGGGACGACGCATGAGCCAATGTGTTTTAAATTTCAGTTAGCAAAATTATTAACAGCTCGTAAAATATTACTTTCAATTTTAGAAATTTACAATCAACATTTTTTCCTATACGCGAAGAAGCATTCCTGCCAGAACTACGTTATCTATCGTCGAAAAGGAATACATTTCCAAAACACAATTTTGTTTATAACGCCCAGTGTATATATGTACTTTACAAATATTTGATATCTGAGAATTTAAAACATGATCTATTTTTCATTTATTTTAATTAGTATTTTTTTGCAAAATATTCTCAATTCTTAAAAAATTCAGTAAAAATAAAAACCTCAAAATATCTTGAATTGTGTATCAATTAATTATTATTAACAATCCTTTTATAATACATCTATTCTCTAAAGTATTTATTGTTAGTATAATGTTTACATTTTATTCAAATATTTGTGAATTTTAGTAACTATCAACCCAATATAATAAAATTTCCGATACATCAAAAACAATAGGTATATTATTTAGTTCGTTATTTGACAAAATTTTCGAAAGGTTGTTTAATACTTTATTGGTATGGCTTTTCATGTACTACTACAATAACATTTCAGAAAACTGTGCGGCGGAACGAGGTAGAATTCCCAGGTTAGTCTTTCGAATCGCCTGGTGGAAGACAGACCTCTGTCTTTTTATCATAAGTGGTTCCACGTGTTCCGTTTAGCTGCTTTGGTTTGGGGGGAGGCGGAAGACTCAATCACTCAGGGTAGAAACTAACTTTGTTCGTTAATTCTATCCTGTTCCTCTTCCCAGTTCTACATAGAATATTAGCGTAATGGCCACTATGGGAAGTAGGAGGGGTGAGGGCCTAGCTTGAAAGAAAAGGTCATCTCGTGATACCAGTAGTATTCCTAAGGGGCAGCTAGTGGAAGCCCAGAGCTTCAGAATACATGGAAAAATTATAATTAAGAATATATTTGAAATAAACGGGGTGTACCGGGAGTTTAAGACCTCGCCATCCGGACATCACTTATAAAAAGTCTCGGCCGTATAGTCCTAGCAGCTTATGGCCGTAAAACCGAAGAAAGAAAGAAAGATGAATTCCTAGGTTATAAAAGTATAAAACTGACGCTGGCATGTCATTGGAGAAACACGTGTTACAGAGCATGCGCAGCATGTGCCTTAACGACCAAGACCATTAAGCGGGATGGGTTCTGTATTTCACTTTCAATTTTCTTCTCTCTGTCTTCTGGCACATCTGTAGTGGTAATCTGTGGTATTTTATTAAAGCAGTATTTCAATTATTACTCCAAAACGATGCATCAAACGACAACAAATTAAGAAACCTTTTTCCTTTAAATATACTTCCCATTAAGAAAAAGTTATTCTGTAGAAAAGCGGTGGCGTCCAATTTTTTCCCTGACCTGAAAAATATGCCTCCTTATGTTATGGACCTATAAATATATAAACTTTTATGATTTTTTTGACCGCCCAAATACATCCTTAGAATATTTCCCTTTCTTCTCAAAACAGCCTGTATATATAAACATGAACATGGCTCTGCATGAAATACCTAGACATTTAATAAATACTCTAGTAAGTTCTTGTCACCATTGATAAGCTCTTGCAAACACCGCTATTTCTAAAATTCGAAAAATTATAAAATGTAATACCATAAGAAAAATATTTTATTTTAACTTTAAATTAACATAGTAAATGAGATAAATTTCTTATAATACAGAGTGCCCACAATCTTTTTAGATGCAAAAAGACTAATAAAAGATAATGTTAGTTTATAATATAAAATGCTTTCCTGAGTTGCTACCCAAATGAAATATTTTGTCTTAAGAATATGATGTGAATAAAAATATTGTTGATATTATTGGTATATAATGACGCAACTTAATTATATCTGCTCATTTGATGTGGCAACTTAAGATGCTTAAAACATTGTAAAGAGTCAATAGGCTCTAGGCTAGGGAGGCCAGGGATGAAGTACATCTCAAGTTTTTTTACTACAAAAATTTAACTTTTAACTCAATACAAATATTTCATTGCACTAGGTTTTTTTTCTGTTTCAGACGTTCCTAAGATAAAAGAACCCCTTCTCCATTTCAAAAAAAAAAAATGAGTTTTCGAGAAAAATTACATTTTATGAAACATCTCCAGATGCGAGTTTCAAACCGCTAGACACTACACTATGGCCGCGTATTTCTGAATGTATACAACTTCTACATTTTGGGAACAAACAAACTAAATGTCACAACCAATCAGAACTTTAAGAGAACTCCCATTGAGCGAGACGAGTTGCATTATGCTTAGAACTATTTTTTTCATTCAATATCAGTTGTTTAATCAAATAATAAAAATTGCTATTGCATTACATTAGGTTTGTGAACCTGCGTCGAATCTGATTAGAAACGGTCAACTTAGTGTTTTATTAAACATATTTAATTTATAGTAATTAATTTCAACCGAAGGATTATCATGAATTTATATTAAGCTAATTTCGTGAAAATATAAGCGCGATAACTTGAAGATACGTCACAAAATAATAAAAACTATTATTTAAATAACATAACATAATTAATACTGCTTGCCACTATTAAGGAGACGTGCGATAACGTTCAATAAAATTTACCAATATATTTCAAAGCTTAACTGACTCTCCTATCGCATTTTTTATAACTTGGCGACACATAACATTTCTAAAATACGATTCGTTGGAGATATGTCTTATTTTCCCCCTTTATGCGGTATTAAAATCCCAGTTTAACATCTGCGGAACGTCTGTTTATGACAGAAACAGGGGGGATGTGCATGGCGAAACACGTTGTGCCCCGTCTGACCCAAACAATGATTTTGCTGCGAATGTCATGGGGCGGATAGTTTGAGAGGTCATTGCCGGAAATATCTGCAAGTAATAGTTACTATTTGCTGTCGTATGTTTGATTTTATTCATAAAACGGCATGTTAAAAGAGCTGTTTTAGCCAATATGTACTATCATAAGTTAAGTATTAGGTATGCACTGTGTGCAGAAGTACACAAGCACTCCAAAGAAAATAAATATGGTTTTGGAAATAAGTATAAAAGTAACTATAGTATTATAAGGAATTTCTTCTGGTACGTTTAGTAAACTACCTTCGATGTAGATAAAATGGCAACTTTTTACAAGTTTCTGCAGTAACCTTTTTAAGACATATTATACATTTGATCCTGGTATATCGATTTTTCGCCAGCCGTATTTAAATATTTATTGTACCCGGATAACAATTTTGGTCTCTTGAAAAGACAGGACTACAGTGTCTTCAAACGAGTGGTGCTTTTGGCAGTGCAGAAGTCTTAGATAAGAATAGAAATACCAGCGAACTTATTTGGAACACAAACTCTCAACAATAAGAGAACTGTTATAGTACAACTGACGTATTTACCAATTTTTTACAAGTAGAGGAATTTCAGAACATTCTTAAGCGCTCCATTTTCGACATTTTTTGGTAAGTTATTCAGCTTTTATTTGTATAACTTTAGCATTCTATCTATTTACGTAGAATGTTTCACCAACTAGAATATTAAAAAATGCGCGACTATTCATCAGTTAAAACTAAATTATAGAATGCATTAGGGTACAGGGTGCCCAAAAAATAGCAAAATATTATTTTCTAAAGGTGTTAAATTTTTTTATCCAATTTAAGTATAACAAATAATAACATACAAAGATGTAAACAACTTTTATTAAATTTTTTTGACAAAATGTTATAAAATAAATCAATGTCAAATATAGAAAGTTTCGATTTCTAAGTTTAATTTTCTAAATAACAGATTGAGGAAAAATGGTATAAAAGTGTTTTACATCTCTGTTCGTTATGTTTAGAGTGGCTATCTGAAAAAATCGATTTAAAAAATTTACAGTAACATTTGCAATTTTTAGAAATCTCCGGATATGTTTTGCCTTAATTTGTATCATCCTAAAACTCACATTTAACTGAAACTAGCTTTTTATAATTTAACCTACTTTGTATCTCTCATGGTTTCCAATATTCCCATGTCTTATTCTGTATATTTCTATATGTATATCTACACTTAAGAAGCGGACAATGCATTTAAAATCATATATATGAATTTAAACGGTTAGGCATATTTGTTTATCTGTACCTCAATTTTATTAATTCTAGAAATATTCTCCTATACCTCCCATACCTTATAGAATTTTCTTAAAAACACCTCAACCCTTTATTATTATAACTAGAAAATTAAAAAAGAAAAGATATGCAAAATAGCTAATATCGCCTAGCAAACTTGGCAATACTGAATTGGTAATTGTTGACAAACAAGTAACTGTGGAAAAGAGAAGGGCTTGGCTGGATTTTTTTCTTTTTCTCTCTGGCTACATCTTTACCTTTATAACTCTATGATTTCAACACATGTTGCAATTTATTTCCTCACTCTTATAAAGACATAAGAAAATACAACGAACTTTTATTTTTTTATACGTCTTATATATTAAATTAAGTAAAATAAATTACATAGGATATAGACCAATAAAGTGTTATCTTGCCCTCTTGCACTGTGACATCATCCAGAATCAGTTTAGTTAGTTCATCTCGATGGCACATCCCCGCTGTGCTCGTTATTAAAACGACTTTCATTTATAAAAATTTTTTGTCAGGTGCTTCTTGCAAAAAACTAATCTACCCTCTCCTAAAAAGTAATGATTTTTTCGGCTTGTGGTCGTTTTATAAATGACTGCAATTTAGCACACTTGGATATGTCTACATTATCCTAAGTAAGTTGAGCATATTTTTCAACACTAAATACATACCTTTTTTAATACAAAATATACCAAAAATACTTTCGAATACTGCCTGACTAACATTATACTTGCTAACCTCTATTGCCTTTTTAGATTCTGCGTAAAATGGTTTTTCAAAAAAAAATGGCTTCTTATATCAATTTTAAAGTTTGTAAACTCGAAAATCCAAACAATATATCCAAAATATGATGATGGCGGTCTATAGTAAAAATAGTTATGTTTTATTATTTTAAATTACTTGTCCAAGTTAATCTACAGGGTGTTTAAAGTGCAAGTATGGAACAATATAAAGGGCTATAATATTTCCTATCCCTAAAATGTAATCTTGATGCATTTTTTAGGTATCTTTTAAAGCTCTACTTTAACAAAGCGGGAAACTAATATTCAAATCAGACTTGGCATGAAAAACGAAAACTTGTTTACGGGCCACTTATCGGAAGCTGCGATTACTTATTTTGTTGCTGTCAAAATGGCAGATAATTGAGTTATACAAACGCAGATTACTAAAATATTGTAACGATTTGTGGCGAATGTAATTGTATTAATGTTCGGCGGACATTAAATAACCTTATTGTGTATGCATCAGTGGTAGATGATGAAGAAGTGGAAATAACAGTTTTGGCTTTTTACCTGAAGCAGAAGTAAATTTACACGTGTCCTTTATAAGTGTCCATAGGATTCCACAAACTATTTCATTACACCTAGGTATAACAGTTAAAACCTCAAGACCTTCCCTGCCGTGTGGAATTATGTAATGGTTTTTAGTTAAAAATCATATTTCTCGAGCAACATGGACAACAGCAAAATGTAATATTGAATCGACATAACATTCATTTTTGGGCAGTGGAAAATCCGCATGTGGTTCACGAACGGGTTTTCAAGGAGCATGAAGTTTTAATGTTTTTTTGTAGCATTAAAAGCAACAACGTTTTTGCTTTTACGACATAAATTTGACTGGCGAAAGGTATACTGAAAATAGGAGTTTTGCCAGCATTAAACCGATTGTGGGAAAATGAACGCCACATTTTGGGGACCGTTGGATTGCCAATAACGGACCTCTCCGCTATCCTGTCCGTTCGCCTTATTTGATCCCACTGCACTATTTTCTTTGGGGATATTACTTATGGAGCTCCATTCACCACCAAAAAGGATATGAATGAATCACGTACAACCAGGAACTATGAGAAGCCACTCATAACAATTTTGTAAAAAGAATTTTCAAGAATTCACAAATGTTTAGAGGTGAATGGTAATGTGTTCGAACATCCTAATTAATGGTTTCTATTTTGTATAAAATTTAATGAAATTAACTATTTTGGTTTGCATAACTTTTTATTTTGGATATTAAATATGCGAAAAATATTATTTTGGCAAGCGACTAATTAATTAGAAAATAAAACTTAAGTTTCTATTTTATATTTAACCACATACGTTATTTTTTATGGGAACTGTGATTTAAATATTAGTTTACCGCGTTTTTAATGTAGCACTTTAAAAAATGCCGAAAATGCCTCATAATTGGATCAGTTTTTTTAAACACTGTAGATGAATTTGGAAAAGTAACTTAAAAGAATCCCCCGAAAACAATTTACAAATTATAATTTGGAGTACTTTTTCGCATTCGGCTAACGGTCCATGGTATTGACACACCCTGTAGTTACAATATACTATTATAGCATAAAAGACATTTTGTAACATTTTATGTTGTGAATAGAAGTATTTTATCAGTTTACGGGGATCGAACTTGCTCGTACCATAACTTTTGCTGTTGATTATAAATATTTCTAAAAATATATTTCGCTGTTTAAAAGTAAACTGATAAAATATTTCTATTTAAAAATTTTGGCTTATACGAGCATAACGTAAAACTATAAATTTACTAATATGGACGCTACCTAATAGCGATGTCAGATTTGACGTCCAGTCATGAGCGCCGCGCCATAAGTTTAGAATATTTGACAGGATCAACAATGGACTAGTGATCCAGAGGTGTGGGTTCAATCCCCGCTCGTACCATAACTTTTGCTGTTGATTATAAATATTTCTAAAAATTTTACAAGACTTCTTATTCAGCACATACACTATACGGCACAACTACGTAGAAAACACCAAGAAATTACCAGGTAGATCACATTTCCTGGCATAATGGTTCAGTGCAGTGCTTTAAAGGGACCAGCTACATCTTGATAAAAGATAGAAAGAAGATAATTTATGTTAGGAAAAATCGGATTTTATAATAGTGAATTTGTTAACTTTATTTAATAATCTGGGGTTATAATCGAGCTAAAATACTGAAAATACGGTGTTCGGAAGTGGTTACTTATCCCAGCACTAACCTAGCTAACCTTTAATAATTATTGCATGGAAGCATGTATTTCCAGGAGCCGCACAGACGGGCAAAATTTCAAAGAGCTGGCCAGAACCCCAATTCGGGAAGATTGCCATTTCACACTTTTACGCGTTTAGGGGCTTTAATAGATCATTGGGCTTTTTAAAATTAGAAATTCCGTAGATGGCGCTCTTCGTTGAATACGGTGACAATAGTTGAATGTTAAATGTTGTTCGCGTAAGTGTTTTTGCGAAAAAATATTGGCTGTTTTTGTGTACATATTGTAGACATTATAGTGCTCAAAGTAAAATGGATTGCACTCCTGGTGGTAAGTAGTACCTTTAGCTATACTATTTATATAAAATAATAATATTTTTTAATTATGTGTATTTTATACAGAAATAATTTTCTGGAGTAGTGCAAAATTATAGTTTTAATTTTATTGTTAATATTTTAGTAAACTTCCGGGATCTTCCGGGCTTAACTTTCTGGAAAGTTGTGTAGCTGAATACTTTAAATAGTAAATGGAGAAAAAATATTTTCCTCTTTTGTCTGCCGTTTTGAAATAACTTAATCAACTTTGTTTTGTGTCACTTGGAATTTTCCCCAATTTATCGCTTTCAAATCGTTTAGGGCTAATTATTTTTATTTATTTCAGGATCAAGGGACGTAGATCCGGATGAAAATGTTGTTTTAAGTATGAGAACGCTTTCTGAAGTAATACTGACATGCAATTCAACAAAAATTGAAGCTAATTGCGAATATTTGCATTCGTATGTAAAAGATCTAACTAATTGCCCTGAAGTATTATCTAATGTAATTAAACAAAAGCTTTCACATTTTCTTTCTGATTTTAAATTAAAATATAAGACTGCCCAATACAAGAAAGATATTTTGCCCAAAACAAAACTTGGTTGGAAACAAATTTAAAATTTCATTTTTTTGTGCAATCACCTACAGCGAGTTTAGGTGGTCGCCCTGCTGTTAATTTCCAGACTAGTAGCGAACGAACAAAACGAAGACAAACCGAATATGTTGGATCAACAATGAGTTCCTCAGAGCTTGTGTATGCTGCTCAAATGAGTCTGCGCGCTGAAGGAAGTATAGATGCTGCAGCTGTTATAAAAGATGTACAATTTTCAACCCCAAAAAGGCCCCAGAACTATAGAAAGGCATATAAAGAGAGAGCTGAAAAAGTTGATCAGCTATCTGGTGATAAAGCATTGTCAGTATTTGTTAAAGCAAATAGACACCAATATCAGATCATAAGGAGTGAAGATAAAAAACGTTTTCCATCGTATAAGAAGATTCAGGAGGCCAAGGGGCGCTGTTACCCAAATCGGGATGCAGTTACAATCACGGGGCAAAAAGCTGAAGTAAAATTACAAGCCTTACTAAACCATACTGCCCATCGTATAGTGGAGGTGCAAAAAGATGTATTGGAAACATTAACAAAACCTCAACTTGCTTGTTTGACACTTAGGTATAGCCAATACAAGCAAAATTTTGACAGCGATGAACGTTCGGATGCCAGTATATTTTTAACATCCTTTGTGCCACTTCTATTAACATGCGACGATCCAAATAAATCTACAAACAAAATAGTTTGGCAAAATCCACGTCCAGACTCACCCCGCTTTTCGTCCAATCAGAATTCAATTTATACATGAGACCACTGATTTAACACTTCAAGAAATAAATACCATGCAGAATGAAATAGAAAACCTTACACCTACTTCCATTAGTGTAGGCACAAGGACATTGAACACAACTTACTTTTTACAATGGTAGATGGCAAAATGTGCAATGCTGCTTCATCTACGACATCCACGAAAAAGTGTTATATATGTGGGGCTTCTTCCAAGTCTTTCAACAACATAGATGTTAAGTAGAAGTATTTTAATCAGTTTGTTAAACTGTGAAAATAGTGATTTTTTTTAGAAAAATATGATCAGTAGCAAAAGTTATGGTACGAGCGGGAATCGAACCCGCACCTCTGCGTGTCTAGCGCATCGCCCTAACCAATTGAGCTATCATACCACTGATAATAATAATATTTTTGCAAACTATATCTAGTGGATACCGTATAAATATACAAAAATTTAAAGATTATGCTTTAACAACAGCTAGGATACTTGTACAAAAATATCCTTGATACAACATGCCTAATACGGTCCACAAAATTTTAATTAACTCGTCAGATATTATTGAATCTTTTTTATTGCCTATAGGACAATTATCTGACGAGGCCCAGGAGGCATTAAATAAAGACATTAAGAAGTATAGAGAAGGATTTTCCCGAAAGTGTTCAAGGCAACAAAACTTGGAGACTGCTTATATCTTCTGATCCAGTCATATTAAGCATGCGAAAACTTCCAAGGCGAAAGTCCAAGTCATTCGAAAAAGAAGTCTTAGATTTATTATTAGCCCCCGTCCAGAGGGATCTGCCACTAATACTACTAATGAAGACTCAGAAATTAATAGCTCAAGTGACTCAGACTCCGGGTCCGGGGATTAAAAACAATAATTAGTTATGCGACATTATTTCTGAGAATAAATGATGCTGTTATTAGTTTATTAATTATTAATTTTACGCCGTTGATGACTTTAAATAATATAAAAACAGTAAAATGTAGGCAGTATTTTTTAAAACAATTTAAATTCGGTTTTATACACATAATTATGTTTTTGTCAAGTATTTATTTATTATATTATTAAATTTTCCACCAGATTAGTAGCCAATTGACAAATATGTTAATTAGTTTTTACAATATTATTTCTCATAAACACATTAAGGAAATTTTATTACTACATATCATCGTTTAAGTTTTGGCCAGGTTTTTTCAATTTTGCCCGTCTGTGAGCCGCCTTGTAAGCAACTTAAATTTTACTTTTACGATTCTATAGTAAATAAAAGTGTCTCTATAAATCGCAAGAAAATTTGAAGAGCGTGTAGGTCAAAATAACACCAAAAAGATTTGTAAACTTTATTGTTATAGGTCCATACTTCGGAGATATATGTCCCTAGAAGGAGTTAATGGAAGCTACTATTTTGTATTTAGCCACTTGGTAGATATCAGTAAATTTTAAATGTTTTGGATACTAGGTAAGCCTTTTTATGAACGTGTTATAAAAAGCGGGCTCCAGGGGACCAAGTACCAGTAGCACACCTAATCTTTTTTTTCGCTCCTTATGCCGTTGACTTAGGCGTATTTTTTTTTTGATACCAGGAATATTTTACTTGAAATATATGCTAGTATAATTATACATAATATATATATATATATATATATATATATATATATATATATATATATATATAGCTTTCTCGAAAAAAAAAGCTTAATCGAAGTACGTACTGTATTTAGCCAATTTAATACCATAAAAGTAAGTTAATTCTTATTATTACATTAGTTTTGCGAGAGAAATAAATAGTTTAAAAGTGGCGTCATCTATAACTGATATGTTTCTTAAATTTATATACAAAAAATGTATTTTGATTTGCCGCAGTTATGGAAGTGTAAATATGATGCTTATTATTATTATTATTATTATTACGGGATATGACACATTAGTGGAAAAAATAAAGTAAGTAAATTCAACAAACAAACAACAATATCTATTGTTTACTGTACAATATACAATAGTGTAGTAAATTTTAGTTTGATTGCACCACACAGTATATGAGCTTTTTTGGTTATGGATATATTTTTCTTGAAGAATATGCTAACAACTGTCTAATGTACCGTCAAATATTAAGTAATTTTCTGGAAGTTAGTCTGTAAATCAATTAGTATATACATTAACATTTAGTTTAAACATGTCTGATAAGGCAAAGGATTCATTGGATGATCCAAAAATTCAATTTTGCACATTTTTACGCAACACTCGTACTTACTTGGATTTGGCTTGAGAACAAAACCCTTTAGCTTTTCCAATTTTTATCTAAATAAACTGCTGACCACTTGAAACAGTTCACCTGAATTTTTTGGTAAAATTTAAGTTCGAATATTTTTAAAACGACACGAGATACTGAGGTGCAGTTTTAAGTTATATCTTGCAAATTTTATTAGATATGAGCGATGTTAGGTGTAAAACTTACCTAAGCTAAAAAGTTATTTATACAGGGAGTTAAACAAGACTAAGCAAATTTTTCAGTTTTTTATTTGTTCCGAAAATCTACAAAAACAATTTCTTAGTTCTAATTGTTAGATTAGCGTAATCCTTAGTGAAATTGTAAAAAAAACTTTAACTTTTTTTAAAATTTTTAATATTTTTTGAGATGTAACTTTTTATTAGCCATATAAGTCATATTTTTCTGATAATGTGCACGGTCGGCACTGGGCAGAACATATAGAGGGTGTGTAAAAAATATGGCAAGGTTAGTAAAAAGCCTAGCAATCCTAAAGATCATGTACGCATATTTCAACACCCTGTAGCATGGTAGTGAGTATTTTCTCCAAACGGTTTTTTAATTTTCTCTCTAACTTTATGATTTTAACAAATACAGGTGTTGATTTTACAGTCAAATTTACAAATATCGTGTAATACAAGAGACATGTAACAGACTGTCACCTTTTTAGTTTTAAAAATATCGACTTGAAATTTGAAATGTCTCTATAACTCCATAAAAGAAAAATTTTCTGTAAAATATATTTAAGTTACTTCCGCTTTAACCGGAAATAACCCTTATTTTTATTTTAAATAGGACCCTGTATATTTAACGGACTATCGTATTCAGCTTAAAATTAGATTTTTAACAATATATCACAAGTTAAGTTTTGTTTTCAAAATGGCAGCTGAACAGCCATTTTTTCAAAATTCAACATTGGCCTGTCATGATAAAAATGCAGTCACTTTTTACAAAATACTTGTTTTAAGCAGTACAAAATAAGGATAATTTTAATTTTTTTAGAACACTTCGATTTAAACAGATTCTTTGACAGCCTGTATGTATATTCGTTTTTGTTATTTTGATAATTTAGGTTAATATACATTACATTTTAAAAAAGTTTTTGCGAAGAAAATGAATGTGAAAAATTATACAAGGTGTCAAAAAAAAATATCAGAGTAAATTGCTCATTCGGTAATTAAAATAAAAAGCGAAAAAAATTGAAAAATTCTATTATTTCCCAAACCGATGTTTAAGTTAAAGTGTCTAAAAAAATAAAAACTAAGCTTATTTTTGACTGTTTAATGAAACGTTTAATGAAACGTCAAAAAAAGACTGTCCAGCCGCCATTTTGAAAACAAATTTTACCTTGTGATATATCGTTGATAAGCTAATTTTAAGGTGAATACGATAATTAATAAAAATGTACAAGGTTCTATTTAAAATAAAAAAAACCGGAAGTAATTTTTAATTATTTTTTATAGAAAAATTCCCTCTTCTCAAGTCATAGAAACGTCATAAGTTTAATTTTTTTCATACTTTTAGAACTAAAAAGGTGGCAGCCTGTTACATGTCTCTTGTGTTATCCGATGTTGGTAACTTTGGCTGTAAAATCAACAACTGTATTTTTTAAAAGTTAGAGAGAAAATTAAAAAACCGTTTGGGAAAATATTCGGTACTCCTTAAAACTTAAGTAAAAACTTTTAAATTTAAATTCTTTTTCTTACTATAGGTTGTTAAAATATACGTGCATGATCTTTAGGATTGCTAGGTAGTGCAGACCGTGCACATTATTAAAAAAATATGATTTAAGGGCCCTCTAGCAAGAAAATTTTACATCAAATGGTTAATAAAAACTTACAGCTTATTATGTAGAAAAATGAAATTTTTTGACAAAAAAAATCATATCTCAAAAAATATTATAAATTTTAAAAAAGTTTGAAATATTTTTTTACAATTTCACAACAATTAGAACTAAAAAATTGTTTTTGTAGATTTTCGGAACAAATAAAAAAATTGAAAAATTTGCAGAGTCTTGTTTAACACCATATATAAATAACCTTTTAGCTTAGGTAAGTTTTACGCCTAACATTGGTTATATGTAATAAAATTTGCAAGATACAACTGAAAACCGTACCTCAATATCTCGTCTCGTTTTAAAAATATTAGAACTTAAATTTTACCAAAAAATGTAGGTGAATTGTTTCAAGTGACCAGCAGTTTACTTTTAGTTTCCTCTCTTAGAATTTCTAAATTGTTTCGTGTATTATACAAAAAAATAACGAAAAAGTCAATTGCCACCTTTTTTATGTTTGGACATACTACAAAGGCCTGAGGCGTAAGAATAATGCGCCCCACATTAAACCGTGGGTCTTTCCCGAGTGCTCACCCACCCAATTGATAAATTCTTTGATTATCGTCCGAAGTCAGATCAACGCAAGTTATTGCACTGCATTGTTTTGTGTATTATATAAAAAAATAACTAAAAAGGCAATGGCCATCTTTTATAATGATAAACAAAAATCTTTTTTGGCTTTTTTGCAACTTAATAAAAGTATTTAACTTTAAATTAATTGAAGCAAATATTTAATAAAATTATATATCTCAACATTTAGACTAGTCTGTTTACGGAATGTTTCGATACATAATAATAGACCACTTTTAAACTGTTTAAATATAGTTGATAGTCCTGCAGTTTTCTCGAAAATCATCGATATCGATGGAGTACTAGTAGCCATGATATTTAGGAATAATAAGATATATTCCGGGTGATTAAAAGTTATTTAAAAGAACTGGATTAAGTTCATCAACCTCCTTTATGGGCCGCATAACGCTGAAAATTCTGGTGTTATTTTGTCCTTACCTATACTTTTTTAAACATTGTCACACAATTGCGTACTTATTTTTAAACTATATGAGTTACAGCTAGTGTCTCCTTTATCTAAAAATTATTTGGTAGTGATAAATAGTTTTAATAATTGTTCTCCCAACCTTTTACTTCCTTCTTAAGTCGCACGACAATTTTTTAGGTAGTTTTTTTTAAGAAGTATTATTGCATGTGATTATTACCCTAATATATATATTTATTTTAAAAAAAATTTTTTTTATTATTTTTGTTGTGTTTACTTAATGTATTAGGTACTGTGCAAGAGTTTTTGAGCACAACAAATTTTATACCTTTTCCACGTGGGAGGTGTTAGTTGTTAGGCAAGTTTTTTCATAGATGTTGCTTATAAGAATGGCTGTACATAAAAGCAAGCGCCATGCGTTATTAACCATGTGAATAATAGCAAAAAAAAAACAAAATAATTAGAGAGGTAGCTTAAATAAGTAATAATAATTCATTAAGCAGTAATTTTAAATTTTAATTTATACAATATGTTAGACCTATCGTTTTCTTAAAATAGTGAAAAGGTAATTCCCCTGGTATCTATACAGGGTGCTTCAAAATTAAAAACGTTTCATACCTGAAATACGTGGTTATTTTTGTTAAGCAGTATCTCGAAAACGAAATGTTTTCAAACCCCTTGTTTAAAGGGTTTTTGTTCTTATTTTGATTCAAGTAATCTTCATTTAAAAGACAGTCACCTTCAAATTTTTTGAACAAAAAAATAATATACGCCTAACAATTCGAAAATATGTTTTTATTAGGTAAAATAGCCCAGTTATATGTATTTTTAAGTAGTTCACTCTCTTCATAGGCTTTGGTCAGCATGGCATTTTTCCTAAAGTATGGCATTTCATTAATTAATATCCTTATTTTAATTTTGTTGGTAAGTAATACCAAATTTCTCTTTTCTATAAGCGGAAGTAACTCGTCCATTTATAAATTACGGAAAAAGAAAACAATTTCTGGGTCTTAGCTAACTTACCTTTTTCTATATTACACTAGTCAAATAGGGTAATACAGAAAATAATTAACCATTACACGGGTTCTCCAAACAATTAATACATTTTAGATCTGATACTGCATCTTTGTTTGGAGACATTCGTTCAATCGGTACTTCTTTTCTGTTCCACTATTAACTGAGACCGAGACATTGTTTTTTTTTCACAAATCATATTAGTGTGCATAATTATTTCTCCAATTGCCACATACCAATTATTAAGTGCTAGTAGGAAGTAAAAAAGCTTACTAGTTCTAGTCAAGACTGTGGAATTAAAGTATCTGCATTGAATTTTTTTTATTTTCAAAAACAAATCTGAATATTATGTGTGATATTTGGTCATTAAAATATTAAAAAGAAACAAAACTGTCAGTTTGCTTGGTTTTCAGCTCATCATGTAATGGTATTTCTTTGACAGATCTGATGGGCCAGATTTTCTATTTATAAATTCAAATTTTTAAGAGCTTTAGTTTTTAATGTTAATAATGGGCTTTAAATTCATTCAGTTTAAGTAATAAAAAAATAACGCTAGTAATAGCAGGTTCCATAATCAGAACTAATATTATTTTCTCGAAGTAGTATATTTTAGTAACTGTAAAATAAGCACGCCCAATTCCACATGTTATTTACCATTCAACTAAATAAAGTCGATGCTGTTAAGATTTAAAGACAAATCTATTTTCCAGTGAATATTTGAAATTATGTTTAACTTTGGATATAAAATAAAAATACAAATTAACAAGAAATAAAAATTTCCAGATTCTTTGTTTTACGCGATAATTTCCATATTAAGAAAAATTAAAGAAAAACAAAGGCATAAAAAACGTAGCTATGTAAGTACTATTAGATTTTGAACTCTTCTTTATAGACCCTCAGCAACTCGTAAAATCGACACCTTTCAATTTAATTTGAATGAAACAGAACATTTTCCTTGTTTTAACGATTCTGGAAGAAGTTTGTAGATAATTTCTTTAAAAGGCTCTGAATTCTGTTTCAAAATTATACAGGAAATAATCACACGGCATATTATGCGTAGAAAAAAGTTAATTTTTATTGGTTAAGACACACCTTTTTCCGATGATCTTTTTGCTTTAACAGCTATATTTTTGTTGAAGACACAAGAAGAAGTTAACAATTTTGAATATTCTATTTTACTAAAAAAAATTTATGCAAAAATATGCATTATCAACCAAATGCACGGAATAATGAAAATAAGATGCAAGATACTGGGTTTCTCCCTCGATGCTTTCAATAGCTGCCTATTGGTCTGTGAGGGAAGTTCAGAGTTCATTAAAAGAGAAAGGGGTAGACGGCAAACCACGAAACCTTTCTTCAGGCATGTCCTAGATATGGTCTATGGGGTTTAAATCTAAGCTATATGGAGGTCATTCTAGTTGTGAGAAGTTGGCATGACTTAAGCACTCACTGACTAGGATCTAGCGTTCCCGTGCATTAGGACTAAATTCTCTTCAAGCTATAACTCTATAAACAAAAAGCACAATTATTAAGCATATCAACAAAAATGATTGTACAAAAATATACATTATCAACTTAATGCACGACCTAATGAAAATAAGCTGCAAAATAATGTGTTTCTCTCTAGATGCTTTCAAGTAGATCAATTTTTCTGGGGAATAGCTGCCTATCGGATTTGTGAGGGAAGTTCAGAGTTCATTAAAAGAGAGAGAGGGGTAGAGTGCAAACAAAACCTTTCTCAAAGCATGTCCTAGATATGCTCTATGAGGTTTAAATCTAAGCTAAACGGAGGTCATTCTAGTGGTGAAAATTTAGCATGACTTAAGCATTCTCTAACTGGGATCTAGCGTTATCGTGCATTAGATCTAAATTCTCTTCAAGCTATAATTCTATAAACAAAAAGTTAACATAATTATTAAGCATGTTAGAAATTCTGAGTAACTAATTGAAAATTATGAATGTTGGATAATATTTACAGACTAATACAACAGAGTAAAATTAAGAAATAATGAAATATAAAAAAAGCGCGAATAAAATGCATAATACTAAACGAAATGTCAATAGATAAGACCATATTTAATTTGCAGATAAATGCAATAATAAGACGATTACAAAAGTTTTATAAACGAATGGTAACAAGATAAGCAGCCGTATCTATACAAATAAACTACTCACACTTTGGAAGATATTATTAGGAAGTTGAACATAATTAAGCGATTGCTCGGGCAAATCCAGAAGCAGTCATTATCGCCTAAACTAAATATATCAGAATGCAGTTCTTAAATGGATTATATTTTTATTTGTTTTAATTTAACATGGACAGAAATAAACTTTACTTAGTTATAGCAAAAATATACAGGGTATTTTAAAAGAACAGAAAGGGTTAAATAATTTAGGACCTGCTACACCTAAGGGCTCCAAATTTGGTATACAGAGATATTTGATCATAACCGATCTTATTATTAGTTTAACTAAAAGTAAGTGAACTTCCTTTTGTGTAATGTCACTAAATTCATTTTCACGCCCTCCGATTATGTATGTCAGCTTTATTATGGCCCCAAATTATCAATTTTCCATCTGACTTGCTTCTCAAGATATCGCAACATTTTTTTTTATAAAAAGTACCGAAACGGTAAGTAAACAGAATCTGATAAATGCTGTGTTGTCATCTTGAAAAAGAAATGAAATAGAGATTTGATATTATGAGTTTGCATTAATTTTGGCAGGGAGAATCAATAGCGATAAAAATGAATATAAAGGTATGTTTTAAAAAACAAAATTTACTTATTTTCTGCAAATCTAGTAACCTTGATAATATTACAAGCAGCACCGGGGCATCAGACATTATCATTTAACCCCATGTACCAGATTTGGTGGGTCTCCACACAAGGAAAAAGCGGAATAGCGCTATTACGTAGAATTACATATAAAAAACAAACCCCGATTGCACAAAACTTAATTGTTGTTTAGAATATTTAACTGAGCTTTCAGGTTTGGCAAGCTGCTTACAGAAATCTAGGAACTCGCTGTCAAATTTGACATTCTAAACTTTAATTGAACTTTCTGCAAACGGCCAAAACTTATTAATTTTCTGCCAAACTGGCAAATTTGCAACATTGGCAATATTATCAGAAGATCGGTTATGATTAATAACCCACGTGTTCTAATTTTGGAAGAGGTGTAGCACGTTCTAAGAATTTGAACGTTCTGGGTCTTTTAAAATACTCTGTATATGCGTATAATGTTATTTCGATGTGTGGCAATAGGAAGAAACAATTAAAGAAAAATAAAATCGTGTTGTCAGAATTAAAATATAAATTGTGCTGCCCACTGTAACATAAACAGCTATGCTATTGTTTTAAAATAAAATCAATTTAAAGATTTTATTCCAAAGTTATATCGCAATATATTTACTTTAAAGTGTATTTTCTTACATTTGATTTTTGATATTAAAAAATTAGGTACTATTTCTTTAAAATGTTTTCCTGACTCCATTGTCTCACAGCTGTATTACGAGCACTCTCTAATTATTTGTCTGTATAGGCATGTAACTTGAATATGTAACATAGGTACCAATGAATTAGTAGTGTATAGGTAAAACTTACATGTGATAACTAAATTGCTTGATATGTGACGTTAGTGTAAGCAGTTGTTTTGGAATAGTAATGCCTTCATTTTTTTTGTCACTTTATTTTCATTACCATTTTAATTTTATCATAGTCCTGCGATAAAAACTTACTAAAATAAAACAATATTTAGTTAAAAATATTCTGAACGTGAGTGAAAGAATCCCTAGAAGCTCAGTTCTACTAATTTTTGCGTTCATAATATGAAAATAATTTATTATGGCCCAAAGTTGATTTCCGAAGTGTTCACTGTGTTTAGTGAGGCAAAAGGCAATCTGTTTATAAAAATGCTTTACTTTTTTTTGTCACTTTATTTTTATTACCATTTCAATTTTATCTCAGAAAGTTTTATTATTTGTCCTGTGAAAACTTACTAAAATCATATAAAATAGAGAAATATCTCTCGATCATTAGACTTTGATAAGCAGATATCAAAAGCTAAATATCCCATAAAAACATGGTAACTTTATAAACATTTTTCTGAATTAATTATATTACAAGCGTATCAAGTTTAGTATAAATTAAAAAACCAAACCATATTTAGTTAAGAATGTTCTAAACATGAGTAAAAGCAACCCTAAACGTTCAATTCTACTAATTTTTCCTTTCGTAATATATAGCTAAAAAATGAAGCAAGTCTTGATGAAAATAATTTACTATCGCCCAAAGTTGATTTCCGAGGGTCCGACTGTACTTAGTGATTTTTTTATTGAATGGCAGGCATTGGATTTTATTAGAAAAAAGGGATAGCCAAAAGGCATTCCGCCTTATAAAAAGCACCCTTATGATCATGAATTTTATAGGACCTAATTTTTCGTGAAGGGCTATTGGATGTTCTTTTATAACTAAGGAATTTTATGACTGTATTTTTTCTCCCATTTTGTAAATGTGATTGAAATAACTGCTTTTACAGCTACTCAATTTACTTCCAATTTCTCATTTTGCCCTACAAGAAATGGGATAAAAAAGCCTTTTTGCATTGGTGAATTTTAAACGTTTTAAAACGATAATGAAAATAAACCTAAGACACATATTCAGATATATTTATGTAGATTGTTAAAGATAATGTTTAATTTTAAAACTTTTTGCTTCAATGGTGTCCAATAGTCTTTTTCTTATAAAATTAAGTATGGACGAATTTAAAGAAAACTTTCATATACATAAATATTTATAGTTACGCGGATTCGTACCCTAAAAGATCCATCAAATAAATATAAATCTTTGCATCGACTTTTGATGATACAACAAAAAAAGCCTTTTTTCCGTACAATGAGATTCACCTACTTTTAAAAACCTTATTTCTACTTTTTTCTGAATTTACTTCACCCCTCCGAAAGAAAGTAAATAACTGAAACGTTTTTCGATTTCCCAGGTTTTAGATTTTGTGTACCACTTTGCAATACAGAATTGTGTTGGACATAAATATCTTTTTAAACAGGTATAGAAGACTAATACTGAGGGGTGGCAGAGATCTGAAAATCACCTCAATGTCATTATTATCTAAAAACTTTAATAGCAGCTACTTAATCAAGAAGAGAGAACAATAGGGACACTTATATATTAATATGTTAAATGTTAAATGAGGGTTTTTTTCGTTGTTGTTTGACAAAAAGACACTAAGTGTAGGGCACAGCAACGAAACAAACGAACGATGGCGTTTTCTCAAAGGCAGCAAGTTTTAAATATCACATATATTTTACCTTTTATTTATTAGAACACAATTAGAACAAAGCAATATTAATTGTAATTTTAAAGGAGATTATTATTTAGGGTCTATTATTCGCTCTAATTTCGTGTAACTTTTTTTTAATCATAATATAGATAATATTAAGTATATAAATTTAGACCACATACGCTCATCTAAAGCTTTATGATTCTCCCCTTTCTCTCCAAAAGATCTTATCGTTAGGAAGGGTTGAGAATATTTAAAGATAAAGGAGATCTCCTGAGATGAAAAAAAAAAATGACTGGACACTTGAATTAGAAAATTAAAAATTAGATTTTTGAATTGTTTTAAGAATTTTGAAACCTCATTGCTGTGGAAAAAACGAGAATCTTTGAAAACAAGAGAGATACCGAAAATCCTTTATTAATGATTAAAAATGATAAATATTAATTTGATGACGATGTTTTTATTTGCGACAATATAATGAAATTAAAAAGCACACATGAAGATTATACAAAAATAATTTTTTAATTCGTATAATCAACAGAAATAAATGCAAATTACCTAGTAAGTACTGTACCTCCAGATATAGGCCGTTAAGTATAGGTTCTGAGGCGGATACTTTTAATATCGACTAATTCTACTTTTGTTTTAATTTGTATAGGCAAGTAAAAGCGGCCTCTTTTTCCAGGATCTAAGCTTCCTTAGAGGCTTTAACAATAAGGGAAAGTCAAAAATCAGCTTTTGGAGTCGTTAACTTTCTTGAGTAGAACCGAAATCATATATCATTTTATTTTTGAACAGATTGAATCTGTATATACAATTTTTATCCAAGAAAGAAAATAAGTTAAAATAGTTAAAAACAATATTTCAGTGGAAAATATGCCACCTACACGCGGGCCATGTTAACAGCTTTGAAACCAGCACCAACAATGGGAAAATTCTATCTAAATGTATCAACTGCAACCAACAACAAGTTGTTAATAAAAAGTGAGGATTTATTATGTGAAAATTTTGAACCTTCTTTTATTAGAAAAAAAATTCTGGAAATGGTCTAGTAAATATGTTTCCAGTATACTCTGAAATGTTGCTTTTGAGAAACCGTGTAGTTCACTGCCATCTTTGCACCAGCTTTCACAATTTTTAATAATTTAATTATTTATCCCAAATTCACTAAAATTATTAGGAGCTAGACCAGCTAATTGTCTTCGGAATTACTTTTACTTCGCTAGTTATAGCCCAGCAACTGGGCAAAATTTACACCAAAACTTCAAAAAATTATTATACACATTGGTACGTTTGTATGTACAAAATACGTTAAAACAAATTCCTCTACGAACATCAGTCCGAAAATAAACAAAAAGGAAATGAAGCCTTTCAAAGAAAAATGTCGAGAAGGTGTGCTTTACCGACTAATCTACCAAAAATCAGTGTTTCGATAATTATTTTCATTAAACTTTTAATATTACAAGGTATTATGAAAAAAAGATATTAATCTTCTATTGTCATCATTCACTCTGTTTAAATATGATTTCTTCACAGAATAATTAGAATACCTATTAGTAGACTTTATACAGACTTACTACACTCAATCCTTTTTTGTAGTAATTATTTGTGCATTTTTACTGACTTCCAGAGAACCCGCAAAAAATCATAGATTCAGAAACCCTGACTTTCTCTTTTTTAGTATGGGATCTTTAGATATATTTATAATAATTAAAAAGCACATATTACGGAAGCATTTATTTATTTATTTACTTTATTTGTTGATTTGCAGCCCTTTGTTAGAGGTTGATTATATTTAAATATGGTTATATAGGGCTAATTTTTTTCCCTTTTGCTACTCCTGCGCGAAAGAACCTATCAAGATTTGTAACATCCACAGAATTTGAAATATCACAGAATCTACATATACTCTCACTACTCAAAATTATTTTGGTTATTAAAGTACGTAGTAGATAAAATCAGAAATTGTTAATTTAAATTTTTGTTTGTTTTTATCGAAAGTTGTTTCTCTTTTGTTTTAATACCTCTGAGCGATAAATTACAGGTACCAGATGCGAATCTTTTCTAGTTGGCGAGCGCCAATCAATCAATCATCTCTTATATATATATTAAATTGCCCATTAATATGCAAAATATTTAGTTCTTGGAGCGCTAGGTATTGATTGTCTTGGAACGATGTCTTAAGCACAGCAACGATATTATACTTATAAAATGAAAGAAATAGTGCCAACTTCAACAATTTAAATGAATTACGGCAGACCTCCTAACCAGCCCCCTCCCTTTAGCCCCTTAATTTGTAAACACCCCAACTTTTGTCAACAAATTAGGTGTCTGCTCATTTCATTACAGTAAAACGAGATAAGTTTTTTAATTAAAATTAATATCTTTAACACTCTGACTCTGATAACGTAAGAAATGCAGAAAGTAATCTACATCTCTCCATCTTCTGTTTGACATGCACGTACTTTGATTACTTTCAGCTGTTAAATTAGTAACCTCCATCCTTATTTTATCTTGTAGGTCCTCAACGCTATTTGGTCTGTTTTTAAACATTCTCTCCTTAAATATATTTCCAGATCCCCACATTAATTGTCTTTTTTACCTGTATTTTGACCAGATTATTAACAAAGCCGAAAAAAAATACCCCTATAGAAAGAATTCCAATGGTGTAAGGTCCGGAGACCTTGGTGGCCATTCAGTGGAATCTTGTTGAAACCATATTCTTTTATCGGGAATATCTAAATCACCCTCATTAGGAAACATTACTGATAAGGCAGGTATTAAATCGGATGAGAGGAAATCTTAAGTTACGCTCAGCAGTAAGATTTTCTCAAAGAAATTTAGTCCTAAAATTCGGTTATTTATTATGCCAGCCCATATATTGACTTTTGGAGATGTGTATGTCCGTCACGTATCCACTGTGAATTTTGATCAGACCAGAATCAATCATTATGTCTATTGATCATTCCATTTAAATAAAATGTAGCCTCATCGGAGAATTGTAATTTTCTATAGAAATCTTCAGGCAATTGCCAAATAAACAACCAAATGTGGGAAAAATCTATCTTAGAATTTCAAGAATTTGGATACCTTTTACCTGCATTTTGCAATGTAAAAATTTGCGATCTTAGGAGGTTGCTTTTTAACGTATGTGGCAAGAATAATATCACTATCAAACCTCTCAAGATAATTGAATGAAATTGTCACTGATAATTGATGGTGACCAAGGTCGTTCCGCATTACACCATAAGGATCTAATTTGATACTTAATTTCTCTGTTTATTGCTAGTATCGGATTCAGTTTTACTTTTCAGACTTTCTTATAGAGCCCCCATATGTCCCAGTTTACCATTTGAGCAAAAAGTTCGGGAGTTTCTACAGAGCAGTTGCCTAAATGGTATGATGTTTATTCATTTGGCTTTCACAAAATTTACTCAGGGATCCTACAATCTTCTTTGTTGACACCTTCCTCTTGACATCAGTAACCTGTTTTTTTTTCTACCAGTAACTATTTGCAGCTATGCAGAATACAACAACTTAAAATGTTATTATTTCAAGCCTATTTCTAGATTTGCGAAAATTATTTTTTTACAAACTTATCAGTACTTTCAAACAAAATACGAAATACAATCCAAATTTCAACATTCAGTATTTTCTAAAACTGAAATAAAAACATCTGGCATGTTTCTTGCTTATAATATTTTTTAATTATAAAAAATCCACGTAATTATTTTGAACAAAGTTGCAAATGAGTTCATTAAAATGTTTTCTCCCAAAATAACAATGAAGTAAAATAATCAACTCATCAAGCAAAAGTTGCGGACACGAAATGCAAACAAAAATGTGCCCATGGAAACTGAAAAGCATACAGCTAGATATTACCATTTCAGTATTAAAACATATCGAATGTTTGAAGTTTCAGTACGTTATTAGCAATAAGTAACGATTTCTATGGTCTATTTTTCATTTTCTGACTTCAATTTTTTATTAAATATTAATTTATAGTATGGCATTAGGGAGGACGTTTAATACCAAATATCACAAAGAGAAAAAGAGGTGCTGTTAAAAATAAAAACTTTATACTTTTGGTTTCACCGCAAGTTACATGACATACTCCTTTTATCAGTGGCGAATATATTGTGCAGACAATATTCCACTCCGTAGGTTTGAAAAAAATGAGTTTTTATAAATTTTGAGACCCGTTGTGAATTTTAAAATCTTTGTAAAAATCTTTTTTTAAATATTCTCTTTTTTAATGCATCTGGAATATATGGAAAAGACACTGATCCTTATAACAGAAACTGACAAACACGATGCAACATATAATTAATATTTCCTGATGTACTTGCTTAGTTAAACAAATATATTTTCTTAAAAATGTTTGTAAATGTTGCCCTTAATATTTTCTGGGATTATAATAAAGAAATTATGATTGGAAAGAGTATTTTTTTATAAAACATCAGGCCTAAAATATAAAAACTATTTTTAATCGTGTATAATAAACAAATAAAATCTTTCTGTATATTGCGTACATACAACTTTTCCAAGTTTGTGTACGTTTGAATTTAATTTATTATTAAGTCCCAACCTTATATTAACATGAAGTGTAGAAGAAAATTCACTACATATTGTATTAAAAATAATAAACTTTATTTGAAATTTTTGTGAATATTATTTTCTTCATATGTATATCAACAGTCATTTATTCTTACGTTTTATATGTATGCGTAGCTTGAGAAATACATCTAAAAACATGTTTGCATATCTTATTCATTTTTAATTAAAAAAATAATTTTAAAAATCTTGAATTTTTTTTGTGAACTATTTTGGATCTATATATGCTTTTCTTCGGGTATCAGAAACGTGTTTTTAGATTTAGATTGATATATTGCCAGTTTTATTTGAAATTTAAACAGTTATATATGTTTTGTTTAGAAAGTTTAGTCGAATCCTGTACATACAAATGTAAAAAGTGTACATAGGCTACCAGTAATTGTTTTTATATATTGATGTGATGTGAAGTTAATATTTTAGATAATAATAAAGCTAACATATTGTTTTGGATTATTTTTGTTTCTTCTTTTGTTTAATTTAATTTATATTAATAAAATTTCGTTTTCAGGTAGATTTACGACACATGGATGAGAAAGCGGGAAGTAATATTGTCGACGTCGGTGTAGATTTATCAGAGTTTTATATGTCTGTTGAATGGGATATATTGGAAGTGCCCGCAGTAAGGTAAGCGTTGTTTAATTATATCTAAGATATGATTGAGTAGTTGCCTTCGAGGACGTATTTACAACATATTGCCCACTAGGTTTGATATTTCCACAATCAGCCTTCATGTTTGTTTGTACTTCATAAGTAATGTTATGTGTCATATGCTCTTGCGTTGTCTTCGAGAAATTCTATACAAAATTTGTATAATATTTGCGGATCCCCAGATTAATTGTCTTTTTTACCTGTATTTTGACCAGATTATTAACAAAGCCGAAAACGAGGTCACAGTCCGGAGAATTTTGATGACAGTAAGCAGAAAGTGAAAAGGTGACCCAAAATTCGGTAGCTTCAAGTTGACTTGACCCTGAATAACTGGTTACTCTGAAACTTCTAGTTGGAAAACGCCTTTCCAATAATTAAAACGTTTACCTAATAAGCCCACCTCCTTTTAGAGACTCTGACCCTGAATAACTGGTTACTCTGAAACTTCTAGTTGGAAAACGCCTTTCCAATAATTAAAACGTTTACCTAATATGCCCACCTCCTTTTAGAGACTCTGCAAAGTACCTTAATTGCTAAAAAGACTCTGATGGACCCTCCTTAAGTTTGTCTATTCTCAATTTCTTGCCATTAAACCGTCATTATCCTAAAAGTCAAATAAGATCTCCGTTAATATTATTTATTTTTAAAGATTCCAAAGTTGGAGAGTATGCGTGCACTCTTTTATAGTAATGTTAATATCCACCGTGAATATACTGCTCTACCTTGTTTTTATACGAAGCCGAGTTTATTTTCTGATCTACAACCCTATCTGTTGACTTATGTGAGCTAAGACCATTAATACGATAAGGAACATCCTCTAATTACTGCAAAGTCTTTTATCTAGGGTAGTAATACAGTGTCCCAGAGTGGCATGTGAAAACCTGCTAAAAGTGTTAGAGTTAATGAACTATTTCTTTAATTTTATGCCAAGAATAATTTAATGTAAAAGTTAGCGTCAAAAAGCCAACACAGTTAATTGCCGGAAATATACTTTCAACCCATACATAGGTGTACGGGAACAGCAGCAGCTCCGTTTCTTCCAACCAGGTCCCCCTCACTCACCACTTCCTGGTCTAGAAAATATATCATTGGTACGATTAGGACCAGAAGAAAAATTAAATAACAAAGCTAGCCAGTGCCCACTGTTAATAGGACAACGTCAACCAACAACAAGCCAATCCACCAACGTCCAACTTAGAGCGACTCTACAACAACCAATCTCGGAAGACTACACCGGCCGGCTAGCAATCACAGATATGCAAAATAAATCAGTATTTGATCACCCAGCCACGTCGATATTAGCCTCAGCATCAGTACTACCGTCAAAACAACTTACCTCAGACGTAGCACCAAATAAATGGATATTATCATCAAACAAGACACATTACATGGACAAGCCTATACTTGTGCAATCCGTATAAAAGTACGTTACATTATTCGCCATGCTTCTCGTGCGACATACTTTAAAGAAGATCATGCGCATACAAGGATCTAGCCACGCCTTGCCCAATGAATTGTCACCAATCCACACAGCCATCCATCACAGAAATCACCGTCGTGTATCACACACTTAAAGAATAGATCATGGCATTGACATAAAGCATGATAAAAGCACCAGGATGATCAAGAAAAATTTCGGTTCATGTAATTGCCACGTAGAATTAACAATAAACCAATAAATCCAAGAAGAATTCCACGCACTCTTAATCACACATCAGCAACATGTACCAAACTCAAATAATGATGGCAATACACCCAACTAAGTTTAGAAATATGCAAGAATGTATAAATCACAACTCATAACTTATTCTAACATTGTAAGAAGCAAAATATAGCCTAACATATCAAAAGAATACAAACTTACTAATAGCATTATAATTATAATATGGAACACAATACTAGCTCACCTGCTTACATAGCATAAAAAAGGAAAAAACCTAAACTTTAGTCACGTTATACTTTTTATTTATTTAATAAAAAAATATTATAAAATAAAATAAGAAATAACATAAGAAATAAGGAATCAGAGGTGGTTGATACAAAAAATAAAAATTAAATGAGAAATAAGAACAATTACTGCCAAACTCAGTAACACAAAAAGTTTTGCCAGCTATTCAGTACTACTATATTTGATTAATTTTTTCAACATAACTTTAATTTAAAAATACACACAACTCATCTAAATACCAAATTATTCAGCAAAATTGTCAATATTATATATTTCAAGATGCAATGCGCATGCGTAGTTTCGAAATAAAACAAAATAAAATAAGTTGACCACCTCTTCATTCATTTCTTATTTTATTTTCCTGTATACACTCACTTTAAATGTTTATGAAGTACTGAAGAAAAACGATAAATCAACTCCAGTTAAAAAAAACAGAATCCTCTATACATGCTACTGGCGGTGAAAGTCAAAATACACTAGAGTGCAGCGGGTTGCACAAAGCATTTAACCAAGAATTAACTAATCAGACGGCTCAGAGTGTGAAAAACCACATAAGAGTACCAATCTCAAAAATGATTATATACATACACCCATTAGGTGGTGCTAAGTGTTACATTTAGCGTGTAGTACTGTTTCAGTATGATAGACGTTCCGTTTTCGATCTTGTCATATCGAGCAATCTGTTATTTCAGATCTCCCTGGGTACAAGCATGCCTGATGAGGGTACCCTTGTGACATAATCAAAAGCAATTCTTCTAGTAGGCCGTTTTGCACCTGCAGAAATTATATATTTCTGCTATTATACATTATATACGTCAGTTAAATTTATTACGCGATTAAAAGTTTTATGCAACCGGCTATAAGCCTGTCTTGGCACATGTTACTCCTTAGAAATGTCGTTAGTCTTTTCAGAGCAGAAACATTTCTCGCCCCTTCTGTCTTGTTACTATTAACAAGTAGTTTTAACAATTTAATTGTTTCTTGATAAACTCCTCCCTCGAGATTATTGTCAACTAAAAAAAATGAATAGTACTGCACAAGATGAATAATCTCTATGTTCGTTATTGAAATACTAAATACTCAGTTCCGGCTTTAATCTTTGTTTTTCGACCATTGGTTAATACTTAATTGATTATTTAAACGAGCCATGTGGAAACGAATTGCCGTATCATTCAAATTTTTCACAAAAAAAATTGCTGCATTATATTTAGAACATTCTCGGCAACCTTAATTGTGACATCGCAAATTTCAAGTGCTGACTGCGCTCTCCAATTTTCGTCATTTAGCCTTCTTCTCTTTTCATTGCCTTCGCCTGCCCCATTATATCATGCATTTTCTGATTTCTAATAACGCTTATATTTCCTTTATGTATTTTTAAACACCTTCTGATTTCTGCAGAAGTATTATTTGTTTTTGAAGCTCATTAAAAAGGATGTCCACATGAAGCATTATTTTATGAAACATAGACAAAATACAAATAGTAGTAGAGAGTAGCAAGCATACTTCTATTATACTCGTATAATACGAAACACTGCCGGTAAATTATTTGCAGCTCCGTATTTGATATAAAGCTAGTCGTTTATTGGTCGCTTCAAAGTCACACAGCATATCACAGGTATTTGCTGCGAGTTGTTTGAGCCGCGACGAAAACGTCACTTGGCAGTGCAACAATAGCTGCTTGACGTAGTTTCTAATGCTGTAACTCTGCAACCCTTATTATTAAACTGCCACTGCTGCAAAGCAAATTTCAATTTGTGACGTATGTCGCGAGATAACGATAACTTAGGAAAAGTAACCTTAATGCGGCTGCTTTTCCTAAGTAATTATTATAAGGTAACATATATTTTTAGTTTAGTAGGAAGCTATGTAGCAATACGAGAAATAATAGGTTGGTACCTTTTTTCTTTGTTACATACATATAGTACTAGTTCAGGAACGTACAATACCATAAAATAAAAAATAAACTAATTTTATTTCATTAGGTCAAGTTTTGTTTGAATAATAATTATCTTATTTTAAAATTAATGTACAGGGTGGCCCGTTTATCTGGGGACGCTAACTTATCTCAAAAAGTATATGGGATGGAACGAAAAGTTAATTGGGGTAATTTTGATGTTTAATTTATTGTATGTCTTTATGTACTTGGAAACTTAATGTACCACTTGTATTTCCCGAAATGGAAAACATATAAACAAATAGTTGCAAGAAAATAACTATTGTTAGTCTTTAAGTATAAGTTATTTCTTTAATTTTTCGTTAATAAAATATTTTAATAGTATAGATAATAATATTTCGTGAACAATGTTTGGAAATTCCGTTTGGACTTAAAAAAGTTTTTACTGAAGTTAATCATCTATAAGTCCGAAGCGGTGCATCGCAGACCTGTCGTTATGTTAATATTAAACAATACTTACAAGTAAACTGTAGTATGTTTCGGGTTTCTAAAGTTAGATTGTAAATAATGTATATATTTGTATCATTTAATATGTAAAATAGGCCTGTTCTAACAGTCCGCACATTCGGCCTGTCAATGAGGACGTCACAATAATTATACGCAAAATTTGGCAACATTGTGTAATTTTTTTATTTTGAGTTGGGTACTAGACCGTAAATAAAGCATATATTTATCTTTTCTATGGCTCAGGCGGAGTTTCAAAATGCGCTAAAATTCCGTCTATACCGGGTGTCAACGAATCTATTAGACAGGCCATAACTTTTAAAGTATTTGATGTATCAAAACGAAATTTGGTATAGGTAAATGGTACATAAAGAGGAGATTTTTCGTATATTTTTCACTTTACGGTCGCTTCTGCTTTCACCGGAAATGACTCCAGTTTCGATTTTTAAATAGAAAGTGTTTTTTAAATAAGATAAAGTTGATAAAATTTGGGTCAATTCTACAATCTTGGAGCAACCAATCACAAAACAATACCCGTCTATCACCATCGTCAGGATACAAATGTTAGTGGTACTGTTAACTGGTCGCCATTTAAAAAAAAATAGTTAGACACAAAAATTCGATTTTATCAACTTTGCATCCGGTCATGGCCACCTAGATGCAATTTTAAAAATGGCTATCAAATAATCAAGTAGGCGTAAAAAGTTTTTAAAATGTTACATTCTGATTCAGAATTGTCTCATTAATCCAAAAATGTAAAAATATACAGAGTGTTCCATTTAAAAAATCGAAACTGGAGTCATTGTGTGACCGGAAAGTGAAAAATATGCCAAAATTCTTCTCTTTATATAACATTTACCTATACGAAATTTCGTTTTAATACATCAAATACTTTAAAAGTTATGGCCCTTCTAATAGATTCGTTGACACCCGGTATAACGGTTTCCAGATAATTAAGATAAATGTTCGTAACACCGCATCATTGCATCACAGACCCATCAAGTTATATATAGTTGCAAGCATTATGAATGCAGCTATTTGAATCCGCATCGATATACAGGGTGTCCAATTTAAAATAAGAATGTTGACTTACCCAAGGAGCAAAATATGTTCGAGGTTAGGGACAGTTTTCTTGTGTCTAAACAGTATCGACACTTGTTCTTGGAATCGTGCTCTATTTGGCACCGTGTCTAATTTTTAAAAATGTGTCAACACAAGATCAACTCAATTGTGTTACAGAAGAGTTTGTGCCTAACTGGTAATCTTTTAGACACCATATACCTAATTATTATTAAATATTGTGCTAGTTTGGACACACTAACAAAATTCGGGCACCATGGTGTCGACACTTTTCCAACACGTTGTGTCTGTATTTTGTCCGAAAATTTTGTTTCCGCTTTGTTACTGAAATGTGTTGAATCTACACATCTTAAACGCATAATTTTCATTTTGTTTCACAAATATGTTGCATGGACACATTTTAGGCATATTATGTACACGAAAGCCAAATAAATCCTATATGGCTATACAGACACATTTAGGTAGAAATTTGGTCAAATATCGGAAATACGGGTCGAAATTGTTTCCCAAGGTTTTTCTGTGTCAAGTTAAGCAATTTTTGGAAACAAAAGGGTCTATTATAAAAAACATGCTTTCAGTTCGGCACAAATAAGGCGCCTTGTTTTATTAAGAAAATTTTACAACGCTTAATTTGATAACTATGTCGGAAAAAATTAAATTATCTTTAATTTAAATGTCTTGCTCATTTTGAGCAAAAACATACACATAATAAATATATCATCACCCGTTTTTCTTTAAATATTTTAAAAATAATTAAAAATATTTGATGTTTTATTTAAAATATAAACCTCCTGATTCTAAATATTTTGTTATTTCAGAAATGAAAAATTTTATACTTGTTGTGACGAGCCGTACTTGGATATAACTTTCAACATCACGATGCGGCGGAAAACCCTATTTTACACGGTCAATATCATCATTCCATGTATGGGAATTTCATTTTTGACCGTGTTGACATTCTATCTACCATCGGATAGTGGCGAAAAAGTAAGTCAAATATTTTTTCCTAGATATTTAGTATATTTTTTCAAAATATTGTTATAAACGTTAGCCAAAAAGCTAAAGCAAATACAGTAAAATATCTGGTAAACAGCTGAAAGGTTTTAAGGTAATCAGTGAATTTAGGTGCATGTACTTAGTGTTAATTATTTTGAGAATCGCAAATATTGCAAATTATTTTATTAACTATGATTAATAGTGAATTCATGACTTAAGCTTATATTTTTTTAGAATATTTTATAAAAGGATTCCATTTTCTAATATTATTTAGCTGAAGACAAAATCTTTGCCCACAGAGTCGTTGACCATTAATTTTTGCAGATGTAGTTTACGACTTTAGTAATATCTGGTATCAATTATTTAAAATAAATAATTAATTTTTAAATTGACTTCTACATATGCTAGAAATAGAGAAGAAATATTTTGTATCTCTTTCTTGCGCCTGCATAGTATCAGCCATCACATTTCTATTATTGCTTTATTGATGATTTTATTGACGAACCTGGTGTTAACCCGGTGCGAATCCATCTGTCGGTACCGATTGTTGATTTGAATGGCAAACTATACGGCGAAACCATCATATTTCTCTTATGGTTTAATGACGACTGAAATGACAAATTTAGTGCTGTTCCACCTAGCGATACCGCATATTGTATTATTGTCTTAAATTATAGGAACTTTCCAAGCGTGGCTGTTTCAGTATTAGTTTCAAGATACTTAGTTCATGACTGTTTTCGCCGATAGACTGTCTTTTGGGCCAATCGATTTTCGACCCATTGACAGAACTCCCTCCCCCCAGGGAGTAGGCATCAAATTCAGAGCCTGCTGTTTTTCAGAAAGCATAGGACCCTTTCAGGTCGTCTTATAAGGTTGGCCTACACTTAGGTGTTCCATAAGCAAAGCATTCTGGTATTGACTAAAGCGCCACATTGACCTCGACACAAAGCTTACAGGATGCATAGTTTCCGAGTCCAATCTTATGCAGGTAATATTTCAACGGACCTTCTCTGGCCAGTAGTTGGGCTAAATGGAGCTCTGTTCAAATTGGGAAGCCTGTTAGTGTTAGTTTGTACTATTTTACACTGCAATTCCTAATCCTAGTCTTGACAATTAAAGAAGCAGTTGCAAGAGTCGGTTCCGGCCCAGGGAAAGTCACACCTTCTCGAACTAGCTGATCCGCTCCCGCATTACCCATAATGCCTTGATGGCGAGGCACCCAGATGAGGCTAACCTTATTCAACTTACAGAGCCTCTCTTGAGCTCTCCTGCATTGAAGTGTAAGCAAACAATGTATAGATATGCTGGACAAGATACCCTCTGGTTCTCCTGCATGCAAGACAAAATTACTGTAATATCAGCTTCATGTACATTCGCAAAATATCCGAGAACGAGCACCCGCAGATAGACATTAGTTAAAACAGGTCTGAAGAAGCGTTGTTTGTCGAGAGAAGTCGAATAACTGTTAACCAATTGATTTAATCTTTGTTTATATGTTAATGGCGTACAGTTAAAGGCTTGACATAATGTTGTCAGTTTTAAGACTAAAAAGCAAAAAGATAACTAACATCATTTGAATGTGTTCTATTATGTGACTTCAATAATGAGGAGATCAAACTATACAGCAGTATTCGAGGTGACTTTAGATTTGATACCAGAGAGAAATAAAGGGTATTTCAAACTACAATACTGGTGAATTTTCTACATTGTTTTATAATAAACCCTACCATTTTAAAAGATTTTTCCATTGCGCTATTCAATGCAAAAATTCCAACTAAAAATTGAACCCCTAAGTCTTTAAAAAAAAACTTGTTTTGGGAATAATGCACTTTAATACGTGGCATTTTTTGAGCAATAAAGGATTAAGTTATTAATTATCTCTTTGCGAATCGAGACAGCAAATCTTTGAATCTTTTGAAAATCTAAAGATCGTTGGTTTATCGGAGAAATTTACAATTTTTGTGTAAAATGGGGAGTTCAGTGCTCAGTGCCAATTGAAGTGACATGACAGTTATTTTTCTAGAAAAATGATTCAACATTATGAGAACTAAGCATCAGAATCGACTGCAGTCATCAAGAACTTGAAAGTATGGGCAGCTTAGTTTGACATGAAAGCCCAGACATAAAACGATGCTGATGTAATGAAAACATGTTACAGAACTTACGTAAAAGTTCATCCACTATAATACTCTTGAGACCGAATATTGGGTGATAAGTGCATACATCTACGCGGTGGCCACTTTTATATATAACTGGTATAAAAGCGGTTTTCCAAAATAAAGCAAATTCACTCAAATCTATGAACATTTATAAGAGGTAACTGAGAGGGACCGTCAGACAGCTAAGATAGGACTACAGCTTTCTAAAAATAGTAGCAGTAATATCATCCGGTCCGGTATCTTTTTTTTTATAAAGAAAACAATAAAACTATTAAATTAAGTTGTTGTTGAGATTAAGGTTACTAATAATTTTCGAACAGGAAAAGTCACCTAATTCTTATTATATGCGAACTAAGAGAAGTCTAAATAAATTTGCAATTTGATGAGGTTGGCTTGACTAGACGTCATTATATTGTAGTATGTACTTGCGGCGTGCCTCTTTTTAATATTATATATACATAAGATGGCTAATTAACTAAACAAGAATGTGTATGTTAAAGTAAGTATTTTTAAATGAACACCACGGCGAACGGCAGCTGTTCACCAGAGAGAATTTGGTAGTTGGACTGTACTTACCCTCCTGATTTCACCGCCACTTGATTTATCTTCGTTATAGGGTATAATCTGTTTATGACATTAAAATTCAAGCATATTGTTAAAATATATAAATAATTAGGTTATGGAACTCAGTCAAGTAAACAACATACGAACACTTAAATAGGTATTTTCTTTAAGACTGACTGAGAACTTTATACAAACAATTTTGTCTACCTGAGACAACAGGTCAATGATCTTGCTTATTACAGGGCCTACAAAATAATTTAGTGTCTGGTATTCATTATATTCTAGAGTAAATTAAAATGTCGTTCTTGAGTTTAAATCCTATGAGATCTGTGTTTAATATCTAGAGCTTTGGAATCAACCAAGATTGAGCGAAGACGATGTGCCAGGTCTGATGAATTTTAATCAGCGAAGCATTTGGTTAGAATCTTAGGCTCCTCTTTTAGATGGTAAGGCGCATCTTTATACGTACACTTGAATTACATAAAAAAATGCTACATGATTAACACAAAAATGCTGCTACAAGCTCAATATAGGGACATGTTTTTTCTTTATGACTCAACAGGTCATGTGTAATGTACAAAATCGCAATCGAGTCTAAAATACTCAAACCCTAAATTACATAAACAGAAATTAACACCTAGACGTTTTTTATTTGTTTTAGTATTGCCTCACCACAAAATGTAGTTTTAGGTAATCCCAATTTACTGCTAATAGGTCATCCGATCTTATAGGCCACTGGAAGGTGAAAAGATTCCCGAAAAAAGATTTTTCACAAAAAAAACTGGGCTATTAAAAAAACAACCTAAACCGATTAACATAACATCGAACTAGATGTCAATTCTATTAGAACTGTTCAGTATGCATAATTTCCTGTTTCACTTACTAACCTCAGACACTCTGGCAGTACCGGCGGTTACCTAACAGCATGAGGAGAACTACATTTTTCGATTTAAACTTGACTTCAAATAAATAAAATATAAAATAGTAGCATAAAAATTAAGATTTTTTTAATACGCCACAAAATTTTCATATTATTGATTTATTATTAGGATATAACTTTGGTATATTAAATAGACGCTTAACTTAGTAACACAAAACAATTAATTTTTGTTAATATTTTTTAAAGTGTTTCTGGAAATTGTACATTTTTTTGTAATCGTTTCTATCTTAAAAAGCGATATTGTGTGTGATTGGGGCTGCGACCTGAAAACGGTGCACCGATAAAGAAATGTGGGAAAAACCTATTATAACAAGTCGGGTAGAGGGATTTCACATTTATATGATTTCATATTGAGGCCGAAAATGATTGATCGTGTTCCCCGAGACATTCGTATTTTGCGGGTTGTCACAACTTTTCTTTTTATTGCTTCTCTGACAGCTTTCCACATCTGAAATAATATTTTCGATGGATTGATGATTCCCAATACAAATGATTTCAACAATCAAAATAAATCCGTGGACTTTTTAACATATTAAGTATATAGTTAAGAGATATCGAGGGTGTATACCACCACTGGCAGTAGTGTACAAAGTGAATTTACATAGCAGTATTATAAGTTCACTCTATCTGAGTTGTTGGTTCTAAATTGGCAGAATAAAAAGGCGAAAAAAAATTGTATTTTTTCATCTATGTTACATAAAGATAAATATTGATAAATATGAAATAACTTGAATACTTAATTTTCTTATTTCCATTTAATTTTATATTCTTGTCTTTTGATTTTATAATGCAAAACACTACCGTCTAGTAAAAAATCGATCGAGTGGTGGGTAAACTTACTTAATGAAAATGTGAATACATATATTTGGATGGTCCGAAATAAACACTTTTCAAATTAATTACATAAAATTTAACTTTTAACAATATAAAATAATAAAAAAAAGTTTAATATAAATAATAATAATATGTGTAACAGGGTTATATATCTTAATAGTTTTTAAATATATTTATTTATTTGAGACATAGCGAGCAACCCTATCACATTACTGAAATTAACTAAGATATAATAAATAAAATCAAAGATACTCTGCATGTTTCTTCGTAGATTATAATGTACAGTGTTATTAAATATAAATGCTAGTTTAAGTTAATTAAATATCTTATACCTTGTATCTTGAACAACAGCTAACTGCTTTAAATAAAATATTTGTTTTTTAAACAATTTTAACATCCATTAACAAAAAAAATGTTTAATTCTAAATTAAAATCCAGAAAATGTAAAAATTTTCTTAAAAGCCCCAAACTAAGTGCAAAAGAAAAAGAAAATAAAAATCTCTAAATAAGCCATAAATTTAACTCCTGAAAATATATAAAATATACTCTCCAAATAAATACTAGAATCGTAATAAAATATCTTTGATAAACCCGCAACTTTGACAACCCACTCTATATGTAAAACTTCATAAACTACCACATTAGAAGAATTTAAAATCAACCGTAACATCTATCTTATTTTAGAAATCAGAAAAAAGGTCTACACGTAATTTGACAAGACCTGCCCTCTCTTATTGGCTGGATTTAACTGATCTTTAATTAATAAATATTTGATAGGTGTCGCCTAAAGTTCAACTTTATGTGAGAATTGTATTACATTGAAGTAAATCTGCAATCTGGATCAAAAAGACCATGGCGAAAAAAAGAGAGGCAAAGAAAATCCCTTTCAGAAAATGTTTTCTGAAGAGAAATAATTTTCAAAAAAAATCACCTTTTTCTATCATAAAATGTTCTATTGTATTTTTAACATAGTAATTTGACCTTTTATTATAACTGAATCGAACTAAATGAAATATTTCAATTATAATAAGTTTTAACTTAAATGAAAGCGGACAAAGAAAACTTTAAGGGAATGTATAGTGAAGTGCAACTTGACAGGTTTATCATAAGTAAGTTTATATATGTCTGCACAATTTAGAAGGTAGCATTTGAAATAAGTGTTATTTTTTGTTTAGATTTTAAAAACTCTCAGAATTAATATTAGATAGCTTTACTTTAACGACTTTAAAGTTTTTTTAACAAGCATAATAACGTTAATAGAGTTATAGCGTTTCTTATACTCAGAATGATTTTACTTAACTTGAACTTGAGTTTTCGACTATACTTAATATTAAATTTGTTCTAAGTTTGAATATTTAATTTTATTGTTTATTACTAATAAAGAAATGTCAGAATTTATCTTTGTTTTACTCATTAACATAAAAGAAGATTCACTAAAATGTATTAAAGTAAGTTTGGGATATTTAAGCCAAGAACAAATTTATTGTTGATCGTGTGTTATATTAAAAAATAATTTATTTCAATTATCAGCAAAATAACAACTGTCGTGTCATCCGCAAACAATTTAATATTGCTTTTCAAATTTAATTTGGAAATGGAATTTATATAAATTTATAATAAAATTGTCCCCAATATTCATTTGTGTGGCACTCCACAAAGTATTTCTTTTTCATTACTTTCTGTATTATTTATCTGCACAGAATGTCTGCGTTTACTTAGATAATTTTAATTAAATTATACAAATAGCCACTTATTAAATTATACATCTTATTTTTGCAAAAGAATATGTTGGTCTCTGCTTTAGACAGGTTCAAGGATAGTAAACAGCATTTTTTATTATAATATTTAACATGAATATCTGTTATGACATCCATAACAGCTGTTTCCGTATCCTTGAATCTGCGAAAGCGATACTGTTTATTAAACTGTACTTTTTCATATTCCACATATTTATTACAAATATTTTTTTTCTATTATTTTAGAAAACACTGGCAATATAGATATTGGTCGATAATTATAACATTCATAACATTTTTCATTTGTAAATATTGGAACATTTGTAAATTTCATTTCATTTGTAAATATTGGAATTACCTTAGGCACCTTTTTTTTTGGAAGAATCGCTCTATGAATAGAATATTAAAAAAAGTAATATAGGTATTAATTCTTTTTTTATATATTTAATCATTTTAACAGGAATGTCGACAAAGCGAGCAGATTTTTGCATCTAAACCAACAATAATTTCTTCCATTTCATCTTTTGAGATATTATCAATAAACAGCCTGCAGATTCAATGAAGTCATTCATTGGTTGTATATTATTTACATGTTGATGATTCTCAATACAAAAGATTTCAACAATCAAAATAAATTCATGGACTTGTTAACATATTAAATATATAGTTAAGAGATATCGAGGGGGTATACCACCACTGGCAGTAGTGTACAAAGTGAATTTACATAGCAGTATTATAAGTTCACTCGATTTGAGTTGTTGGTTCTAAATTGGAAGAATAAAAAGACGAAAAAAATTGTATTTTTTCATCTATATTACATAAAGATAAATATTGATAAATATCAAAAAACTTGAATATTTAATTTTCTTATTTCCATTTAATTATATATTCTTGTCTTTTGATTTTATAATGCAAAACACTTTTTTAAAGGTCACTTAATGAAAATGTGAATACATATATTTGCATGGTCCGAAATAAACACAACGATTTTTTTTAAACTATTTATTCCAAACCAACCTTACAAATTTATTACATTAAATTACATAAAATTTAACAATATAAAATAATAAAAAAAGGTTAAATATATGAAAAATGCCGGCCTAAATTTAACAGAATATTTGTAACAGGGTTATATATCTTAATAGTTTTTAAATGTATTTATTTATTTGAGACATAGCGAGCAACCCTATCGCATTTCTTCGTAGATTATAATGTACAGTGTTATTAAATATAAATGCTAGTTTAAGTTAATTAAATATCTTATCTCATCAGTTCAGCGGACACTTATATCTTGAACAACAGCTAACTGCTTTAAATAAAATATTTGTTTTTTTAAACAACTTAAACATCCATTAAAAAAAATGTTTGATTCTAAATTAAAATCCAGAAGATGAAAGAATTTTCTTAAAAGTCCCAAACTAAGTGCAAAAGAAAAAGAAAATGAAAATCTCTAAATAAGCCATAAATTTAACTCCTGAAAATGTATAAAATATACTCTCCAAATAAATACTAGAATCATAATAAAACATCTTTGATAAACCATCAACTTTGACAATCCACTCTATATGTAAAGCCCCATAAACCACCACATGAGAAGAATTTAAAATCAACCGTAGCAACTAGAACTTTGACATAGACTAGCTCTTGTTTTAGAAATCAGGAAAAAGATCGACACGTAATTTGACAAGACCTGCCCCCCTTAGAAGTCTCTTATTGGCTGGAACGCGAAGCGTCGTCATTGACGCACCCTGATCTTTAATTAATAAATATTTGAAAGGTGTCGCCTAAAGTTCAACTTTATGTGTTGTATTACATTATATATCTGCAATCTGGATCAAAAAGACCATATCCCTTTCAGAAAATGCTTTCTGAAGAGAAATAATGTCTTTCAAAAAAAAATCACCTTTTATTATCATAAAATGTTCTATTATTTTTTTAACATAGTAATTTGACCTTTTATTACAACTGAATCGAACAAATGAAATATTTCAATTATAATTAGTTTTAACTTAAACGAAAGCGGACAAATAAAACTTCCCAAGAAAAAGGGCTATATGATAACCATAAACCTTAAGGGAATATGTTGGAGTGCAACTTGACTGGTTTATCGTAAGTAAGTTTATATATGTCTGCACAATCTAGAAGGTAGCATTTGAAATAAGTGTTATTTTTTGTTTAGATTCTAAAAACTCTTAAAATTAATATTAGATAGCTTTACTTTAACGACTTCAAATACTCGTGTTTAACATTTAACATGGGAAACCGACTATTGCTTTAGAAAAATGCCGGCTTTAAAATAAATTAAAGATATATATAATCTATTCCATAGCTATAGTCCACTCCGCTACATATGAAATAAAGTTGAAAAGAATATAAAAAATATTATTTATTTTTGTTTAAATATATTTTAAATTGTTTGTTAAATGTTTACCATTTTGTTTTATGTCGAATACTCTCTCTCAAGTTATTATATATTTTTAATCCATCTTACATAACTAATTTTTTTTCAAAGTTATTTTTTAATGCAAAGGTCGTAAATTGTATGTAATGTGTTGTATCGTGATTATGTAAAGTCTTAGATGTTTTAAATATAATATTTATATGTAAAGTAGCAAAAAAAGCAAATTTTATATTATAAATATTCTGTATGTTTAAAAATCTTTTAAATTTATATAGGTTTATAAAAGGTTCAACATAAAAGAAGATTCACTAAAATGTATTAAAGTAAGTTTGGGATATTTAAGCCAAGAACAAATTTATTGTTGATCGTGTGTTATATTAAAAAATAATTTATTTCAATTATCAGCAAAATAACAACTGTCGAGTCATCCGCAAACAATTTAATATTTCTTTTCAAATTTAATTTGGAAACGTAATTTATATAAATTAATAATAAAATTGTCCCCAATATTCATTTCTGTGGCACTCCACAAAGTATTTCTTTTTCATTACTTTCTGTATTATTTATCTGCACAGAGTGTCTGCGTTTACTTAGATAATTTTAATTAAATTATACAAATAGCCACTTATTAAATTATACATCTTATTTTTGCAAAAGAATATGTTGGTTTACTGTATCAAATGCTTTAGACAGATTCAAGGATAGTAAACAGCATTTTTTATTATAATCAACTTTAACATGAATATCTGTTATGACATCCATAACAGCTGTTTCCGTATCCTTGAATCTGCGAAAGCGATACTGTTTATTAAACTGCACATTTTCATATTCCACAGATTTATTACAAATATTTTTTTTCTATTATTTTAGAAAACACTGGCAAAAAAAAGTAATATAGGTATTAATTCTTTTTTTATATATTTAATCATTTTAACAGGAATGTCGACAAAGCGAGCAGATTTTTGCATCTAAACCAACAATAATTTCTTCCATTTCATCTTTTGAGATATCTTTCGGATCAATAAACAGCCTGTAGATTCAATGAAGTCATTCATTGGTTGTATATTATTTACATGTTGTTGTATATTATTTACATGTTGTTGTATATTTATATATCGGGCATCTTTAATTTTTCTATCATTAACCACTAGATAATCAATATTTGTTTTTCTTTTTCTTGTTGGATTTGGTAAAATAAAATTTAAATTATTCAAAATTTTTTTTGATTTTTACTAGAAAAGTTCTTTAAAATAATTTTGTTTGGATTTTTTTATTTCTTTTTTGACTAATTTATTCTAGTCGTCGTACATTTCTTCCAGATATTTGGTATTTTAGTTATTTTCCTTTTTTGCATAAAATGTATCTTCACATTTAATTAATTTTACCAATTTAAGGTTGAACCATGGTCTGGAATTTTCTTTAAATTTTGTCGATGTTCCTTAAAAACTGTTTCGAAAATGTTGTTTTACTCTGTTTTATCTTTGAGTAAATATTTGTTTTCATTTAATACTGTAACTTCATTTTTTATTTTATTCGCATACAATTTTAATTTTTTTTTGTTCCTGGATTATTGATCAGTTGCTTTAAATTTAATAGGAATGGAAATAATCTGTATTTGATGGCTACTAAGAGCACTTGTTAACAAACGTCCGGTTCCTGGCCTTCTGAAAAAAATTCCCCGTAACTTCTGAACCGCTTAAAATTTTTAGTTTCACAGTTTCTTGTAACTTTTAATATCGTAATTTATTTAGAGAAATATTGCAGCTGTCCAAAAAATTGTCTAGTGTTTCTAACTTTTAAATAGCTAATATTTTTCTTAAATGAGATTTTTACAGATGTATAGCATATATATCCGTAACCGGAAGTATCGGACTAGCGGACGTTTGTTAATCAAAAATAGCCGTCAAGGTTATGATAATAGTAAAATAGGATCAAAAATAGTTTTTTTACAGAACTTCAAAGTTTATATTGTTTTTGACAAACATTTTCTTTACCTCTTTTGTTTCTTGTGGCATATATAGGTTTAAGTTTTTAAAATTATGATATTGTATTTCCTCTTTTTTAAACCAAGTTTCGGTTAATAAAATTACTTAAACATTTTCTTCATAAGCTAGAATTTCAATATAATCTAACCTTGAATTTAAATATGAAATTTTGAGAAAATCCAATTGCTTTTTTCTTAAGAATTTTAGATTATTTTTTGTTTAGCATCTTTTATTTTATCTTTATGGGTTTGAAAATCGTAACTATGTGTGGAATGGCTTAGAAATGTATGGATCTATCGGCAATATCCTATTTATGAACACATTTTAGCTTTGCGTCGAAGAGCTGACAATCGTCTCGATAACAAACTAAAGTATCCGCTGAAATACATCATTTTATTAGGTTAATTTCAAATTTTAGGCAAGCATTAAGTGTGATATAGAGATAAACTGGTAAAGTTGTAGTGCGAATTCAAGATGGCGGAACAAAATGACGGCCAAATAATTTTTAAAAGAAAACAAAGCAAAAAAAATCTTCAAATTTTGCTGAAAAATTAGATATGATATAGAGATAAACTGGTACCAATTCAAACCAATGATGTAGCAAAATGGAGGTGTGTGTCAATCTAAAAACTACTTATTGAATTTATTTTAAATTATGCCCAAAAATCAAGTGTGGCACACTTAGGTAGAAACTGTTAAAATATTGATAGGAACCCAATATGATGGAAGAAAATAGCGCCCAATAAAAATATCTGAAAAGATAGTATATATGTGTTGCTCAATAACTATGTACTGAACTAAATTTGGTCACACTTCACTATTTCTAATGAAAGGAAATAATGATAACGAGAAGTTCGGGGTAAAGAAAATTTACTTATTTTTTTCACTAGCAGTTCATAAAAGTAAGAAAAATGTTTATATTTTAAAGGGATTAGCTAGAAGAAAAAAACGAAGACACACGCATTTCTTTTATATGTTTGTATATAATACATTTTTTGCACAATATAATGTAGTTCTAGGAGATAAATGAGAGTCCCTTAAAATATAAATATATTTTATTTCCATGGCGTTTGGCTTAAAAAAACCGTAAAATGGATAAATTAGTTCTTTATTAGGTATTTTTTTCTCATGATATACTACACACATATATACTTGGTTACTCTAAGAAGGTGAAGCAGATCCCTATAAATAAATTGTAAGTTTCTTTTTAAGCCGTGGAAGACGCCAAACTTGTTTTACTTGTAGTGTATACAATTTTTTTAACTACACAGGATGATTCTAGAACTTCTTAAAAGCGCAAATATAAGCACTATTAAAATTTTTAGCAAAACACATCAAATTTGTGATAAGATGTAACTGGCAAAACAGGTCTAAAATAAAAAAACCATGGTTAATACAATCAATAAAATCTTAAAGAAGTAGGTACATTCTCATCAACTTATAAAAATGGTTGTGTGATGGACAACCCATATTATCCATAGAATAATGTGAATAAAAATGGAGATTTATAACTTTTTATGACAGACTGTACAGTACTGCAAACCTTTTGTGCCCTAAATCTTATTATTTAGTTAACATTGTCGCAAGAAAATTGGAGATATGTGAAAAACCTTTTGAAACTCTGAAGGAAACTCATATTTTCTTAAAGGAACAGGAAACTAAAAGCAATAAGAAAAGTATAACGCTGAACAATATATTTGATGTCCCTATGACCAGAGCCTGTCAGCGTCTCCGACCAACACAATATATCATTTTACGGAGACAAATTTTTTAGGCTTGTGCAAAAAGGGAAAAGGGATTTTTTATTGACAAAAAATTATTTTTTATTTTAATATGGGATATAGTAAAAACATAATATTACCTGCTGTTTTAGAGATTGGAATATCAAACAAAATATACAATTTTATTATTTGCTAATAAAAAAAATACGTAAATAATAATTTTTTGGTACTTGCTTCGGCGGCACATATACTAAAATTAGAACAATACAGAGATCAGCTTGGCCCCTGCGCAAGGATGACACTTAAAATAGTGAAGCGTTCCACATTTTTTCAACGAAGGGTTATGCACATAAAAACTTGTTTCCAAAGATAAATAAAAACCTTGGTTTTGTAAAGAGAAAAATCGAGATTTTATAAGAACAATTTCAGGCATTTATGTGTCTAAAATTTAAAAAGAAAATAGGAATACAGATGGGCGATAATTGCGAATGCGGAGAACTAGGAGATTTAGAATATAGCATTTTGGGTTGTCTAATGCAAGGAATGGAATATATGCTAATATATTGTTCAATAATCTAAGAAATATTGTAAAGTTTCCATTTAATTCAGGGACCCTAATTACCTCAGATAGCATAAATGTTTATAGAAAGAACACTTTATAAATGTATACTAGATAGAAATATAAAATTGCAAATATGCACGTAGTTCAAAAAAAAGTAAAAAAATAAGAAATTAAAAAAAAACAGAGGAAAAAAATGGCTATAAAAGAGAAAATAATAAAAAAAATAAAAGCCAACTATAAAGAAATTAAAAACAGACAAAGTTTAAAATAGGGCCAAAAAATATACATATATATATATATATATATATATATATATATATATATATATATATATATATATATATATATATATATATATATATATATATATATATATACAATTCGAATAGTAAGCAAAAAAAAAAGATTTATATTATGCATGTCCTACCAATTTTTTTTTTTATTCGGGAAAACATTAAAGGGCAAGGTTGCCTTCTTTCTGGATATTTATAAATTAAAAAGACAAGAGAAAAAAATAAACTTGAAGCGATAAATGAATAAATATCCAAAAGGTAAGTAAATATTCAGACAAACCTGTTAAAATATGGCTGGGAAGCTTCACGGGTGTTTTCATTGCTCTGTATAAAGCGGACTAACATGTCATATTTTTTAAAATTATGATAATTTTTAATTTTCGGCCATCATAAAAAATACAATGTTACACATAAAATATAAATTTAGCAACTAACAGGTCTTGACCAGGGCTTAGCAAAGGATCATTTATTGTTCTAATAATCATGGCCTACTAATACTTTCTATACTATATATGCCAAGAGTCCTATTTTTAATAGTTTCCGAGATATGCCCTCGCAAAGGTCGAAAAACACGGTTTTCTGAAATGACGCGACCCACACCAGGTTTTCGTCCGGGAGTGGGAGAGCCAGCAAAGCGGACGTTTGTTAACAACCGGGCAAACAATTTAAATTCCCGCATTGAATACATTGGGTAAAAAACCAGAAAGAAATCAAATATTTTTTAACAAAACAAATTTTGAAATTTTTTTTAGTATACTTATTTAGTATTTGTCAGGAATATTTTGTAAATATTGTGTGTGTAAATAAGGTCAGGCCTTTAAAAAACTATTTAGCGCACCTCTTGTCAAGTATTTTAAGTTATTCGGAGAAGATGGAGATTTAGTAGCTCACGAAAATCACCAATATCGTAAAGAGGATGTCAGTTAAGCCGAAAATTTCTTCGAAAACTATAAAAATCCAAAAAAAGAAATCAATAACATTTTCTGGACTCAAAAGAGGCAAATTGCCTATTAGAAATCACGTCTTTAAAAACTTGGTAAAGAGCAACCACCGGTCAAGAAAGGTTAGTGGAGATTTTCCAGTAAATCCTAAAACTATCATAGACTGTTTTTCAAAAGGCAAGAAAATAAAATTAAAATTTGTAATATAATTTTAATTTACTATGTATGAAGTTTAATTTTTTTGTATATATATATTTATTTAAGGCTTGTTAGGTTTGCTCCAATTAAACATATTATAAGTTTGATGATGAACTTTTATGACAGGACTAAGAGTTATTATTATTATTACTTTTTTTAAACGGTTTTTGTGATTAGACTGATTACTGAATTGAACAAGACGTTATTTATTGTTGTTTTTTTATTAATTCACATATAATATATTTATTTATTTTAACATGGGTTTGATTCGTTTTAGTTGAATGATGAATGTACTTTTATTACCGAGATCCTATTAACATTATTATTTAATTCAGGTGATTATATTCTTATTTATATATTTTACTTATCTTTATTTTTGTACGTGTTAAATGAAGGAATAAAAGAGAATTATCAAGGGCTGCAACGTTTGACAGTACCTGTCAGGTCATGCAGTAACAAAAACCCTTAATAGCCTTAGCTCTTTCTCTATAATTTATTCCTTATTCATTGCTTATGTTCTGGAATTAAATTTAGGTTCTGTTTCTTATCATGTTTACTTGCTTTATTTAAAAATGAAAAGTATACGATTTCCAGAAAGCAGCGTTATAAAATTATAACTTTACACAATTAAACAATTTGATACCCATCAGAATCTAATCCAAACTAAAGCCCATACTTAATTACAGAAATTAAAAAAAAATTAGTCCTAGGATATTTTCGTAGCGACATCACTCAATAGGATCACGCAATAGGATTACAGACCACGTATATACCTGATTTTTGCATAACGTTCAAGAAACACATTTCTGAAAACTATAGCACAACTAAAAAAATGAAACGTCAGTAAGTGATCTCAATATGACATGCTGTAAATTCAAGAACCGTGAGTTTATATAATAACTTTTCCTGCAATTTAAGTGGATATGTTAAGCGAAATTTCTTTTATATTTCTGCAAGTATCTGTTGTTTTAAATCTAAAGGTAAAAGTTCTAAATATCCGTTTTCTAATAAAATGAGGAAATTATTAAGATTTTTAGAGAAAATTATAGTTATATAATGAACTTAATAGCAATAAAACTTTTTGCTGAACTTTATAAGACTACAGTAAAAAGCATAGTGGAAGTTGCATCTGATTGGCCAGAGCAAATAAGTGGCCGTGTCATAATTGTATTATGTCATGTTTGTATTATAACAGTAACGATGTTTTGTAAGTTACGATTTACAAATAAACAAAATAAATGTAATTAGATTTACTTTATTTTCCCGAAACAAAAATTAATGTTGTACTTACCTATAATAATTGAAATGTAAATTAGATACTTACATAGATACAGGTAATATTTATTTAAGAAATTAGGTCCAATATAATGCGATATATCTGAATAAAAATATTGATCTTTATTTAATTTAATATGATGTGTATTAAGTGTTTACTTACACACAAGAAGAAATATTATCTGAATAAAATTATACACTTATGTACCAGAAATAACTAACGTAAATATAAATAAAATACTCTATCATTAAGTTTAAAAGTATTTAAATTATAAAATTCGGAAATTCAAAGGGGGGGAATGTCCGTTCGGTGCAACGGTAAAGGTGAAACCCCTCTAAACCTTGCCTAGAACCAGATACATTCCGTTGTCAAAAAACAAAAAACATTTAAATTAACAATCAAACTCAAATTTGTAATGGTTATAATGTCTACTATTTAATATGTGTACTAGATGGGATTGTATGAATTAAAAAATATTATGTTCAACATTTTAAAAAAACCTCTAAATTAACCAACTTAAACCTATAATAATCCTAAATATGTTAATGTTATTGTCTACTACTAATACTAAATAAGTATGTAGGGTGGGATTCTAGAAATTAAAACATTGTTGAATAATTTAATACATTACATTTTTGGGCGTTTGATGGAAGAAAAATATTCCTGTTTATCCATTTTGCTGTGCTTGTGTGAAATTTGGCTTGTCTTTTCTCGATATTTTCTTACGGTTCCTTGGATATCTTTCATGAATTTGGTGAAATTCTCGTCGCCTAATCCATCTATGAAGTTATGTAAGTTTTTCCTTTTCCATTGAAGATTTTGTGTGCTTTGAGCCTGGACCACATCTATTGCCTGATTCGTTTCTTCCACCTTGCCTCTGATAGATTCATTAATTTCCTGGCTTAATCATTAAATGTTCTCCCAAACTCTTTGCGAGTTTATCTAAGACAGGGTTAGTACCCATTCGCTGCTAATTCATTCTTACCAAGTGCACATGCTTGCACAAGGTATTCCTGACCACATACTGGATACATTCACATTGGTCACAATGAATGCAAATTTTGCATCATTTTTACACACTTGCGTTAAATTTACGTTATATAATTTGTTCGGATCTCTGAAAGATGTTACCTTAAATTACCCATATACCTGATTGCCTTCTTCCACCTCCACTTTGTTTTTTATCGACTCTGCCTCCTTGTGAGCTTTAGTTATTATTCGGTCCTGATAGTTATTTGCGTTTGGTCGTTCAATATCTACGATCATCTTCCACGTTTTTATATATAAACCTCTAAACAATAAAAAAAAACGCGATTTGCCACCAAGTAGACGCAATTTTTTCTCGCCAATCAGACGCAAGTTCCACTGTGCTTTTTACTGTAGTCTAATTTTACAGCAATAAAAACTTTTTTTGTAAGATTGTCCATTTGGTAGAAAATGCGTGGGACACGCTGTAGTTATATATTATATTTTTGTGTTTGTTTCTTACATATTTCAGGATTTATGTATTCTACGGGCGACTAGATTTCCATCCGGCCCTACATTAAGAGCAGAAATTGATATACATATATACTTTGATGTCGCGTTATAAATTATTTTCGATTTATGTATGTTTGGAAAAGATTTGCAATTTTAAAGTCGTAGTAAAATTTAAACAGACAAATGTCATATTTAAATTCATTAATTGATCGTCCTAAATTACAAACAATTAAATATAAACAATGTTGTAAATTAAAGTTTAAAACAAGAAACTTACATATATAAAGAACGGGCGGATAATATGAAATATTGTTGTTTCAGATCTAATCTCACTGTAATTTGTAAAATATGTCACAAATCTGATTAATCTGCTAAATCAATATTTAATTAAATATACGAATAATAAAGTGCTTTAATATTAACTATTTGATCAGTTTTTTGTTAACATTGTTTCATAAAATATATTTTTATCATACAAAAAAACGGGTAATATTGAGTACACATAGAATTAATTTAAAACGTAAAAAAATCCCACCTAAAAAGTTGCAGGAAAAGGTATCGTGTATAAAATGAATAAAGAAATCTTATAAAAATCTGCATTTACTTTCTAATTAATTTTAAGCACTAAGACATATTTTCAAGTTAAGATTAAATTTTAAAATGTCAAACAACTCAACATACGAATCATAATATATTAAACGCAAGGGTCTATGAAAGTGATATAAATCATTGAAATAAGTATGCTTGGTGAGACTCGGAGCCTGAAAAAGTTCTCAAAGACACACGCAGGCTCTTTAAAAAAGCATTGGTATTAAATTAGGTGGGTCCGCGTAATGCTCGAGAGCAGAATCATAACGTCATTTCTTGGGAGCGTAACAGTGTGCTCACTATTCTCTTGGGAGCATGGCTGTGTGCTCGCCTCGGTACTCACGTATAGTTACAGAGTATCTGCAGATTTCTGCATTCGCTTCTGTGATGTTTCAGTTTTTTAAAATTCCATGCGCTAGTAAAAAGCTTTGTTCCGTTTTTTTATGTTGCTAAGTAAATAAAAAAAATAAATGTAATAATTATTTTAAAGTGTTTAGTTTTAGTATACCTAGACAATATTTAAGTCAGGTTTCTGCATTCGCTGCTGTGATGTTTCAGTTCTTTAAAATTGCCATAAAAAATGATTGGGTCGTATCAGAACCGGTATCTAATAATTCCTTAGTAATTATTCCATGCGCTAGTAAAAAGCATATCTTCATTCTTTTATGTTGCTAAGTAAATAAAAAAAATAAATATAATAATTATTTTAAAGTTTTTAGTTTTAGTATACCTAGCCACATTTAAGTCTAAGGTTAGTGAAAATGCTGATATTTGTCTTGGAAGGGTTTTTCTAGATAGTACATTAATCCTAATTCAGTAATCTTTAAAAATTGTAATATCAGCTATATAACAAGACCCTAGCAGTTTTACTACTGAATTCGTGTAAAACGTAATATGCTCGAGTTGATAACTTCCGCATTATCTGAAGTCAATAATGAATAAAAGAAGATAACGATGAGGTGTCACGTTCGGATGGAAATAGCCTGTTATCCCTTAACGACACCGTTGACAATGGCAACGCTAGAGAAAATTGGAAAGGAAGTTAGAAATTTCCATCTAAATAAACTTTTTCAAATAAAAGTAAACCTACTGCCCATTATCAGGCCAGAAAATTACTTATAGGAATCATCAACATATTAAAAAGAACCGTAGTTACATAAGGACATAGATATGATATTATGGAAACACAAAATTATTATCTGTGGTTATTATATTAGTTACTTTTCATGACGTTCGTTTTTATGAAAATAAATTTTTTGGGACTCTAAGTACTTATACATATTTATAATAGTATTTTTAGAAGTCTAATTTTAAAACTACACTTTACAGGGTGGCCGACTAACAGTGGATACAGCTATATTTAAGAAACCGTTAAACGCCCAGCATTAGGAAAAAAGGTGTTTATAATAAAATATACATATAAAAACAATTCGTTGCTTCTAATTCTTCCAGACAAGTTTTATTAAAAATACAATTATAAAAATCTGGAGACAATTTTAAATAATTTTATCCCGAAACATATTAATTTAGTTCTTTAACTAACGTAGAAAGGAGGGAGCATTTTTTTTCCAAATAATTATAGCTTCGATTTGGTTTAACAAAACCTATCAAATTTGGTCTGGTTGAAAAGTTTTTTTTTGCTTTGTAAAATGCATTATCAAATAGGTTGATCTGATTTTAGGCTCTCTAAAAATTCTTTTCAAAACATTTTGAGCAGAATCTCTTATCTTATCTTATCTAAACATTTTCCAAATTTATTAAGAGAATTGAATCCACAAAAAGGTAAGCCAACCGAGAGTGTCTTTAAAAATAACGGCATCAAACTTAATGTATTTATACTTAGCAAAGCACGACACATTTTTAGGACATCCTACATACTTTACATTTTTTTATACTTAAAATGTATATTTTGAATTTTATTTACTTTGACTATATGATGTTTATATTGCAGAGAGATATGGCAAATGTTAGTCTTAGAATAACTTTTTATTATTTAAATAGGTACCGGAATAATTTTGCACGAAAGGCTGACGTAGGTGGAAACTGGTAAAATATTGGTACGAATTCAATATGGTGGAATAAAAAGGTGGCCTATTCAAATGTTTGAAAAAAACAGTATTAAAAAAATCGGTATATCTCCTTTACCCGGAACTTGCCTTGTATTTATCCTTCTTGTTATTGGGAATAGTAAAATATCATCCTATTTAGTTTCGCATATAGTCACTCAATTTATAAATTGTGTTCTCATTCACTTTTCTGGACAATGAATTACTCCTTATGAGGGAACTTTAGGGTGACTAGGTTAGACTAATATGTAAGGAAAAAAAAACACTTTGTTTTTAACCTCTGGATCTTACATTCCCAAGAACCAAAAACCTAAAATATATTCAAGATCCAAGAAACCTAGACGCAGATACTTTATATAATATAAATTTATATATATATATATATATATATATATATATATATATATATATATATATGTATATATATGTATATTCTTAATATACAGGACGTTCTAAAAAAGCCCTATTTATTTTTAAAATTTTAGAATCTTCAAAATATTCTAAACAAATTTCATATGTTCTACATCTAACTTCAGTGTTTTTCGAGATATTTAAGCTTCAAAGTTGACAGCCTTGGACCTTAAAAAACAATTTAGTTTGACGTACGGCAAAACGAAATCTTAATTTCAATCTTATTTTTTATAGCCTTTTGTAGAGTCACTTTTCAAATCAGTATGGCGTTCAACTTTTTTGTAACGTAAAAACACTTTTACTTCTGGTTAGACTAGAAGCTAATGCCACAATAAAAGTAGTAAAAATTTGAACTTGTGGTATAATTCAAAAATTAAAAGTTTTTTGAAACACCATATGTATAAAATTAAATATAATAGGCGTTTCCAATAGATTTTCAATATTTGGAATATTTGCTGATGTTTTTAAAAAGGCTAATCACTGTAAATAACTCTGCACTTTTCAGCAATTGTTACGTTGCATGCACTCGAAAGAAAAGATAAATAATATTTTGATGAGCAGACTTAAGAGATTTTCATTAAATTGGTATTTACAATTAATTAAGTGACTAGTGTAATTATATTTTCCGTTTTCCTGGGCCCTTTTATCGTTCTTAAGCATTATTTATCAGGGTAGCTTAAATTAATTATTTTATTTACGTCTGTCCTGTAACAGTGTTATACTCAGTAAAAAATAACAGAGCAAATTAAAGTGTTATTCATTTTAAGTATTCTAATTCTTTCAACATTTAATGACATCCATATGACTTTTGAATACATTCATTTGCAAAAAGATCTTTGGTTAAAATGGATATATTAATTTGTAGTGTTTAGTGACTAGTTTATTAAAACATTGTTATGAAGCAAAAAATAGCCTTTTCAACGAGGCAAAATTACAAAGAACTTAATCCCCTTAATTTTTTTTAGGGCTATATGAAAGGGGGGACCTCTAACGACATTAGAAATAACGAAGGTATTTTCTTCAAAGTCCGACGTAATTTAAGAAGAGGGTTAAAAAAATGCATTCAGGAGAATTGGAAACATTTTCAGCACTTACCTAATGCTTTATTATAAACCGAGTTTATGTATTATGACAATAATAATGGCGAATATCTCGAAATATATTAATGAAGTATACCTTATTAGTTAAGAAATAACCCCTTTTTCATATTGTATGGTTAAAAAAGCGCAAAGGGCGAAATAAAAAAACAGGGTACATTTACGCATTTACGTGCCTGTAAGTAGCGCTTCCTGGGGGAATCTGAAATTGGTGACGATTTTCGAATTATGAAGTATTAACAAAAAAGCAATATAACCTTTGACACCCTGTATCTTTAAAACGAGCAACATTTTATTAAGGCAATATTGGCTAAAACAATATAATTGACACTCTCGTATCTCCAGTTAATGTTTGACCCATTACTTCTGGGTCAATTTCTATAATGTATATTATTGAAATCAGGAGAACGTGCTGTACTATCTTGTGCTAAAATTTCATGGAGTTATGCTCGAAAATGTTGCTTCGGGTGTCGTTTCACGTTAATCGGAAGTGCAATTTAAAAGACGAATAAGCACAATTTTTCCTACAGCGCCTAATATCAAATTCACTTATTCAGAATGCAACATTTTTCCAAATCCAGATTTTCTTAGACCTTCAATTGTTTTTTTTTCGATTAGCCGAATCGAGTGGCCCGTTCTCTGCAGACACTCTCTACATTTGTTTCTATTTAACATGAAATTCACCGTTTTTCGTCACGAGAAAAGCTTAGTTAAGAAGAATGAAGAAAATTGCAGGCTGTTCAAATCACTTACAACTAAAAATGTTAAAGTAAGCTTAAACTAAAAATCTTTCAGATGTGTATGGTACATTTAACGGCACGAATGTATTTATTTTGACATTGAAAAATTTATGTTTTTCTAATGCTTACACTTTTGAGAAAAAATAGATAAAGATTTATTAGAAATGGAAAAACTGATTCAGAACAATTAATTTATTTAAAAATATTTTTCTTGAGGTTTATTTTCTTTACCTGTTCGCTAAAATACACATTTGTAGATGTCAACAATAGCAAAAAAAAAGAGCGAAATAAAAACGCATCCAATTAAAATATTGAAGTGGTCGTCAAATTTCATTAACACTGTTTTGAGGGTCGTTAATAAAATGGCTTTGTGCCGTTACCTGTTTTTAATGATGGTTTTATTACAACGTAAGAGTAAATAATGAAAGTGCTTAGGCAGAAAAAAAATCAAAAGGTGTGCTGTTCCAGTGCTCTTGACCCAGTTAAATGCTTTTTAATATTAAATTTGATAATGCTCATTAAGACGCTGTAAAGGCATTAATACAGGGTGTCTAAAATAACTAGAATAAAACTTCTACACATAACAATCTTATTCTTTCATTTAAAACGATCTAGATATAATTATTCTAAGACAGACATCCACTATACTGGAAATAATGCAGGTCCGTTTTCGGATGTTTTACGGGGTATCTCGGTTAAGCCTAAAGATAGAGAGACACGGTTTTCGCATTACCGTTCTATTTTTTCGTGAAATCAAATATACTACAAACATATTCGTTCTAGTCCCTTTGAAAAATTTTGAAAATTTATAGCATAGAATAAAAAATTAAATCAATATTGGAGAAAGAATTTTCAAGATAAACTTTATTTCACTTTATTTAATACCCAAATTCGAGTTGAAGCCTTGTCGATCATTACAGGTGATCAAAAAGTGCCCTTTCGAAAGTTCAGGTCTTTGTCTTCCCCTTCGGCAATTCTCAAAAACCTCCCAGTAGATTGCCATGAGGAATAGAAGAACTCAAGGATAGGGAGATAACCTAGCAACGAATAATTAGTCACCCGTGCTACTCATTAATTGAAGTTATACATTTGACAACAAAACAAGCATGTACTCATAAAATGACAGATTGACGGATGTTTATGAAACAGACTGAACTTGACAAATGACAGCCTAGAGGCATTGATACGCCCACACAGAACCCAAAATAATAACGCAAAACGAAAAAGTAACTAATGAATTATGTCCCTAAAACCCGGCCGAAGATACGATGAAACCTCTTATTTGAGACCAGCACTTATTGTGAGTTTAAGATATGAAAAATTAATAAAAAATATCAAGAGCTGATAGAACAATTGATTCGAGAATAGGCTACTGTATTTGTTTAGGTAAGTCATAGTTAGGACGTCGACATTTTTCAGCTGCAAAGTATAAAATAAAAAGAATGTTTCAGAAAAACCTAAAATGCAGGTCGTAATTGACGAAACAAAATTCAGGACATAATCAAGTTGAAAATAATCCGACAAACTAGAGAAAATAATTTTAAAAAAATATTCAAAAAATCAATCTGGGTTTCTAAATATAGACTAAAAACCACAGAGAATGGACCACAGATACATATGGAGCTTAATACACATGGTGAAATTTAAAATATATGTGTATAATAAATAAAAGGTAAATAATGTTTGTGTTTGTTTATAGTGGACCTTCTGTGAAAGGATTTATTATGGTATTTCTTTCTGTATATATTGGGCTCATAAGGGCCAAATCATAAATAGGCTGATAATTTTACCAAACATTTATTTACCATAGTTACAATTGTCTCAACAATGGTATCCTAGACAGTTATCTACTTGGTAAAGTTACCAGCCTATTCATAATTTGGCCCTAATAGATGTTATATGAAGAGAACGACGCAATATTCAAAAAACATATAAGAGGAGAAAAGGAAACTAACGTCAGTAGATAGAAGAAGTCAAGGTTTTCAAGATCATTATAATAATACTTATTTATTTTTTGAAATAAAAAATAAATAAACAGCATAACATACATTGTGCATTTTTCCCCTTTGCTTGCTTCTTTTTTTTAATAAAAATAAATACACCAAAATTGATATTTGAATCGATTTTAAATTGGTATATGCCATGCTGCCATTTATATGACAACGATCAAACGTGCATTTTACTAGCAATATGGAATATACCTTTTACAGATCACGTGAAGCTGACCTAATGCAGTCAAACAAATTCTAGAGCGGTGACAATAAGAATAACGAATGTGAATTGACTAAATTCATTCTAGAAGTACATATTTCGCCAGAATAAAGAAACTACCCAAAAATATTACAAAAACAAAACTGGAAGTAAATGTTACAAAATAATGACTTCATCAAATACGAATTAATTAGTATTAAAACTGCGACTATTAATTAATTAAATAATAAAAATATACTTATAATTAGAACTCCACCCTGGTTTTGGGTAACCCCATCTCTTCTTCTACACGACTGTACGAAATTTGAGGATTTGCTTGAATTAATTCCAGATTGTTGACCTCAAATTATTCATTTCTTTTCTTGTAGACTTGGGGTCGAGGTTTGCTGACATATTCATATTGACTATTTACCGGAATATTATTTTATCGGGTTGTCTTCTTCCGGGAAAACTACAAAAAAATTAAAGGATGTTTAAATAATAAATTGGAAAGTAAAGGAAGGATCATAATTGATCTATTCAGATAAAGCTCTGACGACTTATCGGCGTTTTCATTAGACAATATTAAGCTTGTATTCATACCATATTTCTCAAAAATTTCAGTTTGTTCATTTTGTGTCATATTAACTTTACAACAAAATCAATGTATAAAAAATATAAGCTATATAAACAATACAAACAATGATTTTATTGTTTGGGCAGTACGAATATAACTGTGAAATTTTAACTTGGACTTTTAGAAAAACAGTTAAGAAAGTAAAATTTGCATTTAATAATAGAGTAATTATTTTACCGAGACCTTTAACGCAAACAATAGTTTCTCTCTAATCTCAAAACGTTAAATTAGGATTTGAAGGGCAAGAACCACAATTGATAAATTGCACAGTTTTACTTCCTTTGATATCTGTTTCACTATTTGTTTATAGTTAACAATAATAGACCAGTAAAACACTTAAAAATGATTGGTGAAAATATATAAACGATTGCCTAAACTGCCAAAAAAAGTTTTTTTCTTCTATATTAAAATGGGTTGGTCATATAAAAATTTTTTTCCTAGAAAAATCAATTTGGAAAACTCTTAAAAATGAGCTTTTCTGCAAATATCAATATGTTATGCAGTTTGGAACATATACAATGTGTCCAAAGAAGTATGAAACAAATAGAAAACTTTTTTATTATTTTTTTCTCAGAAAATTATGTTCTTAATAAAAGTTGGTAATAGAAGAAAAAAATAATTTTTATCAGCACTAAATCTTAGGTCAGATATACATGGTGTTAAAAATATGTGAAAAAAGAGAATTTCAAAAAATGATATTTTTGTGCCGGCAGTTTTAAAGGTCTTAAAAAATCTTAAATAAAAGTTAGGTTAAGTTTAAGATTTAAGTAAAGTTTTTTCATATTAGTTATAGTTAAGGAGATATTTAGGGTCAAACACCGAAAAAAAATTATTTTCTGGATTTTTCAATCCAAATAACTCCCTAACTATGATTAATATGAAACAACTTTAATCAATATTTATGTGACGATTTTTTGTGGACTTTAAAACTGCTGTCACAAAAATTTTATTTTTTTAACTTTCAGTTTTTCAAATTTTTTTGTTATTTGACCACCCTGTATATCTATCCCAAAGTTTAATACTGTCAAAACAACTTTTTCTTCAACTACCACGTTTATCAAAACAAAATTTTCAACAAAATGAGTAATAAAAGTTTGCCATTTTTGCATACTTCTTTGGACACATTGTACATTTGAAATTTCGTACAAATGTCTACAGGATGCTAAATATGTGTGCAAAATATCCACTCTGCGATGCCATCTGTTAACAAGTTGTGACTATTTGTTTATCCCGGGAGACACTGCTTAAACAATAATGTTGATGCAAACGAGAAAATATAGAGAGCTTTATGTGATTTCGTTTGGTTCGCCGTGACTTATTTTACTATTTACATTTTTTTACAATATATAAATTTGTAAAATATAACATCAAAATTGCGTTAAAAGCATATTATTTTTCCTGAATTTATTAGGATACATGCATTGGGGATTTTTTGTTTTTAATTCACTGTTGTTTGGAATTATTAACGTCAAGAGATGAAAATCTGCAAATGTAGCATTAAATAGTCACATATTATGTACAAAGAGTTTCTGAATTTAAAAGTTGGGGAATAACGTTCTTTATTAACGGCCGTGTAACTTTACAACTTAAGAAAATCACGGGAAATTCGGCCAGGAAATGTCTTCATTAACATTTTATTTTATTTGACCAAGTTTTCGAAATATTTTTATTTCATTGTCAAGGGTTATATAATAAAAACGAAAAAGACTAGTAATTTTTAGAAAAATGCTTGTTTAAAACAGATATTTTTATACGTAGTAATGTAATCGTGAACACATCACTTTTTCAGGTTTTTACGGATCTTCACGTTTCATGGTCCTTGGATGTCAAAAACAATGCTTTGTCAATTCTGTCATTCTGTATGTTCGTGGCATATCTTAAAGATTACGTATCCAATTGATTTCAAATTTTGTTCGAATGATTTGAGGATGACCCGGTAACATTTTGGTGAAAATCTAATATGGCGGAACAAAATGGCGGTCTAGTGAAGTGTTAAAAAATTATTACTAAAAAAACATTTACCCAATTTATCTTAAATTTTGGGCAAAAAATACGTATTACGTAGACATCAACTTGTAAATTTTTGGTACGCATCCAAGACGGCGAAACAAAATGGCGGTCTAATAAAATATTTAAAAAATCAGCCTGAAAAACTACTTATTAGATTTATTTCAAATTGTGTGCAAGAATTAAATATGATATAGAGATGAACTGATAAAATTGTGGTACGAATTAAAAATAGTGGCCAAATAAAATGTTTGTAATCGTGGAAAAAATCACCCTCGCAGGTTTTAGATAGCTTCACGTTTTGGCGTCCCTTGTTATAAACAAATAGGTGTTCTCAAGTCCGTCGGTCTGTTTGTCAGTGTGTCTCTTCAGTGTCAGTTCGCAGAATATGTCTGTTTCTAAATGAATATGCGCGGAATTACATTCGGTTACACTTCAGTATTCCTAAAATGGTTTGATTTTCAGATTTTAGACTTTCTAGGTGCCGAAAAAAATGTTTTTTCAATTTGGTCCGCCTGTCGATATGTGTGTCGGTCTAACTTTTCGCGTCATAGCTAAAAAATTACCTACCCGATCGACTCTAAACTTTGCGGAAGAATAAAGGGTCATATGATGATGACCCGGTAACGTTTTGGTGAAAGTCCAATATCGCGAAGCGGAAATTGCTGCTTAGTGAAATGTTAAAAAAATTGTCAATAAAGAACTATATATCCAGTTTACTTCAAATTTTGAATTTATAAATCCAAGTATCACTTAGGAATTAATTGGTAAACTTTTGGTACGAATCCAAGATTGCGAAACAAAATGGAGACCTAATAAATGATTTAAAAAAATCAGTTTGAAAAAACTACATATTAAATTAATATTAAATTTTTTGCAAGAATTAAGTATAATATAGAGGTGAACTGGTAAAATTGTGGTACGAATTCAAGATGGCGGAACAAAATGGTGTCCAAATAAAATTATTGTAATTTTGAATAAACTCACTCTCCGATGCTTTACATATTTTCCGACTTAAGCATTCCTAGATGCTAAAGAACATGCTTTGTCAATTCCGTCGATCTATCAGTCAGTTCACGGCATAGCTAAATACTACTTATCCAATTAACTTCAAATTATGATAAAAAAATTAAGGGTCATATGGAAATAATCTGGTAACATTTTTTCAAAAATCCACTATAGCGGAACAAAATGACGGCCTAGTGAAATGTTAAAAATTATTACTAAAAAACTATTTATCCAATTTACCTCAAATATCATACAAAAATCAAGAGTTACATAGCAATTGATAGGAATGTGTAAAAATGGTGTTAAAATGTAGAGAGCTAAATTCGTTCGAATTTTTAGCACAAAGCAATTTTTAATTGATACCTTGGTTCAGGGCAAGAAAGACTCTAGCGACATAAAATTTAAACAAATAATTACTGATTTGAACAATAATTAAACAAATACATCAAATACAGTCTTATAAACATTATAAACTCATGTAAATTAGACACATTCAATCATTAGTATAATCTTATCTTGGTATCATATTACTATTATCTTCGACGACTAGCTAGTGTCCCCTGAAATAAGTAAGGGCTTCCACGGATACATGCTGCTAAACAGTTTGTATCCCAACGAATAGGATATTGAGATCATGGTTTGGATATACCTCAGTATCAAATCAGTATCCCATCGTGTCAATCAAACAGCAAGAAAGGTCGCTAATCTCAAGATACAGTTCGAGGACCATTGTGTTATATTATTAGTAATCAATAATACTGATACTCACGTACACCTCATATCGTGTACCCAGAAATATTAAAAACAGGTGTGGCCACACCCACACAAATTAATTTTGTATCTCCTAAACAAATTCACACAGCACTATCGCTCTCTCAGTTTTGTTATGCTCTTCTTCCCCCTTGCCATAAGCATCTCGAATTTCATGAATAGTGATGCTTGGTAAATCAGGTATTAGTTATTATTATTTAAAGAAGAACATTACTTTAGATAGATTTATATACACATATATATATATATATATATATATATATATATATAGAAAATTGATTCTTTGGGATGACCGCTAAAACAATGAAATTTGGCTTACCATAGACAGGTGTTTCTGACTCCATGAGTACAGTCAACTAGTTGCAAGGCGAGTACAACTAGCGCCAAAATGAATACACAAAACAATACCGGAGTCACCAACAGGAGCAGGTAATTGTTTTGTGTATTCATTTTGGCGCTAGTTGTACTCGTCTTTCAGCTAGTTGACTGTACTGGTGGAGTCAGAAACACCTGTCTATGGTAAGCCAAATTTCATTGCTCTAGCGATTATCCCAAAGAAACCATTTTCTACTATATACTAGTTCTTGCCGCGTTGTATTTTTTCTACCTTTGATATATATACATATATATATATATATATATATATATATATATATATATATATATATATACAAATGAACTGTTATTATTTTTTTTGGTACAGACCCAAGATGGCAGAACAAAATGGCGGCCTAATAAATTACTTAAAAAATCAACCTGAAAAAATTACTTATTAGATTCCAAATTTTGTGCAAGCTTTAAGTCTGATATAAACTGGTAGAATTGAGGTACGAATTCAATATGACGGTACAAAATGGCGGTCTTAAAAAATCAGTAAAAATCTACTTAATTAATTTATATTTTAAATTACCAAGTATGGTATATATAGAAACTGCTTGGTACAAATGCTCAATAAAAAAGATTTATAACGAGGGAAGTACAGGTTAAAGGAAATTTACCATTTTTTTCGTTATATTAGATATATAAAACATTATAGATGTTTATATTTAAAGATATTAACCGAAATTACAAATAAATTATATCATTTAATGCCATTTTCCACGTTTTACTTTGCAAATTTTTATACTATCAACAATTGAAAATTTTAGTATCAGTTACGACAAACAAAATGAACTCTCGCAGAGCTCTCCATCTACTCTGGTTTGCAACAGAATTATTGTTTTAACAATAAAATAGTCGTAACTCGTTACCAAATGAACTTATATGGTCAAAATTTTGCACTTATAATGTTTATTATTACACAGGCTATTATTTTAAGAAATTTCAAATCTATACGTTAGAAATTGCCTAAGGGCTGGATTTGCAAAAATGCTAATTTTTAAGTGGTTTTCGCGGTTTTCTCGGAAACTAATTAAGGTAAAAGTTAGGTTACCTATACCATTTTGGAGTGGAGTCATTTTTTATAGGCCAACCCATTTGAATATAGAAAGAAAAAAATCACTTTTCGGCACATTAGGAAATTTGTTATATATTATTACTTTATTGACGTTATTAAGATGCTCTAAGCCTGGGGAAAAAATGCCTATTAAATGTACTATTTTCCTGGCCTATAATCAATTCACCCAATTCCGTTCGTTTGTTTTATTTAACTAAAAAAGCTCCGGCTTAATCTCGAACATTGCACGGTAGGCCAAAATGATTCCACGTCTATTGAATTGTGGACTCGCAGCAATATATCTTTTGCGGGATTATGGGCTGCCGCCTAAAGATTTATATTACTTGTATTTTGCCAGTTTGGTTTTAGTTAACACGATTTAAACTGAACTGGGGGCTCTAAATATGATATTGATTAGTTACAAGTATTTTAGTTGGAAACTTTTGCTTATAAATTAAAAGTGTTTAACTTTCGTAGTGAGCAATATGAAATAGGATGTCCCCGAGAGTGGTGAAACCAGGGATAAAGCTCCCCTCATCGATTCGAACTTTCTGGGGAGCGATATTAGTTTCCAAATCAAAAATGTTAATACTAGTTCGAAGTATATACATCTTCAAATCGACAAACATTTCAGAAATGAAACGTTAAATTGCTAATAATTTTGAGTAACATACAGTTCGAAAACAAAATATTTGAATGGATTAAAGTTCAATTAATTGGGAATTTGAAAAAATAAAGCTTAGAATATCTATAACATCAATTTTGCCAAAAATTGTTGGATCTAATCAAAAATTATTCGCAATTAAAAACATTGGCTGATATAAAAACCAGCCAATAACAGTATTGAGATTTTATTATTGTTGAAACTTGATTCTTTATTGCTTTTGATTTATTTCTAGGATAAATGGTTTTCTCTTATTAATTTATATATTTTTAGGTGTATATAAAATTATACATCTGATGTTTCGACTTAATTAAATAGGTAGTTACTGGGATTCTTACATAAACGTGTTGTTGATTGTAAAAGCTAATACATGTTTATATTCTAGAGTTTTAACTTTTCCAAAGCAGGGCCGGATTTAAGACTTATGGGTCCTAGGGCTTTAAGTATTTACGAGCACCTAAGCCGCGCGAGCTTTTGCGAGGTTGTCCTTTACAAATGGTCTTGCACTTCACTGATGGATCCCTTGGGCTTTAAGAATTTGGAGGACCGTAAGCCGCTCGAATTTTTGCGAGGCATGTAGACCGCATGGTAATTCAATAATAAATTCTCGCGCCAGCTCTGTGCTGGAGCCACTGCCTTCGACGGGGCCTAGTAACCACAGCCCCACCCTTAATCCTGGCATTTTCCAAAGCTACAAAACAAGATAACCGTCAATAATCAATTATCAACAATTTATTTGAAATGTGCAGAATTAATAGAATTTGCCTATCCAACTTAATGTCAATTGGATTAGTTGTTTTTTGAATGTTTTCTAATCAAAATTACGGTCATTCGATCTTTTTTTTTCACAACTCTTGGCTTCGAATTTATTGTCGATCGGATTTATTTATATTCTAACTTTTAGTTTTCAAACTATTGGTAATTCGAAATTTTTGTCAATCAAACTAAATACTTTTCGAAGTTTTTTTTTTGAAATTATTTCTTTCAAACTTTTTGTTTTTGAACTAATTACCTAGAACCAAACTGTCTATATAAGTTGGTAAAATATTAATACAAAATAAACTAGAAACGCAATTTATAAAATTAACTGTTCTCGGGATTTGACAATCAGAAAGTGAAATTATTTTCCGACGTGTCGTTATTAATAGTACGGAGTATATTCAGATAAGTTTGGTTATTTATTTCGTGGCTATAATGAATTCTTAATTAACTTTAATTCGTGGGTTATGACACTGCAGTAAGGGCTAAAGTGAAAACACTTTACCCCACTAACAATTATATGTTCGGACGATATACGAAATGTTAAAAAAATCATATTTATGTTTAATTGAAACTGTTTTTTTTGCCTTTCTGACTGAAAAATCAAGTCCATTTCCAATTCCAGTATATGTTTTTGACATTGCATTTCACAACTTGCCAGATTGCCCTCCGTCTGGGGCTTAGTCAGAGCTAGAGCGACCCTTCCAGATGATTTACACCTTATTTCAGTTTAGAGACGTTATCGTATGTATATTCCAAATATCTTTATAAATTTTTCCTTCATCATAAATTCTTCTAATGCTTCTACTAGATGCCCCTTGAGAGTACTAGTAGTATCACGAGATGACTTTTTCTTTTAAGCTAACCCCTTACCCCTCCCTTTCACGCCACAGAGCAGCTATTTCGCTAATATTCTATGTAGAACTGGGTGGACGAACGGGATAGAATGCAGGAACAACTAAGCCTCACACGTTCACAGAGTCTGCTCCCTTTCTAGCGGGGTTGTTAGTTTCTACACTGAGTCTCCCGCATCCCCCCGAAATAAAGCAGCTAAACCGAACACCGGAACCACTTACGTTAAAAACACAGAGGTCTCAAGGTCGACAAGGCAATTCAAAAGACTAGAAAAATCAAATTACATACTCCTTACCTAGTCCGATGGTACGGCATAATCTATACGTTAGAAATTGCCTAAGGGCTGGATTTGCAAAAATGCTAATTTTTAAGTGGTTTTCGCGGTTTTCTCGGAAACTAATTAAGGTAAAAGTTAGGTTTATAAATACCTATACCATTTTGGAGTGGAGTCATTTTTTATAGGCCAACTCATTTGAATATAGAGAGAAAAGAATCACTTTTCGGCACATTAGGAAATTTGTTATATATTATTACTTTATTGACATTATTAAGATGCTCTAAGCCTAAGTTCACAGAGTCTGCTCCCTTTCTAGCGGGGTTGTTAGTTTCTACACTGAGTCTCCCGCATCCCCCCGAAATAAAGCAGCTAAACCGAACACCGGAACCACTTACGTTAAAAACACAGAGGTCTCAAGGTCGACAAGGCAATTCAAAAGACTAGAAAAATCAAATTACATACTCCTTACCTAGTCCGATGGTACGGCATAATTATTTTATTTTGGAGAAACTAGATAACAAAATAACAATAACATAACAAATTTGCTGAAAAATAAATATTCGGAGGTCTACTTTCTTGACATTTAAATAAATATTATGCACGCACTTACTGCTAGTGTGCGTGGGTCAATATGTCAGCTTTGATTTATCCGTCATACTTTTCTATAAATTTATAAGAATATGACGCGTGGTGTTGCAAAGAATAAAACAGTGCGAGAAGTTATAATATCTGTATACTGCAGAGGTAAATCTATGCAAAAAATTACTTAAATATTGCAAAATTCACAATAGGGGATATTATTAAAAATATGGAGAGCCGGTTAGTGTTAATATTCGTGGTAAAAGTCCAGGCCGACCTCGTAGAATCACTGATAGAAAAAGTCGTGATCTGCTGAAAATTTACAGAACTAACAGAAAGGGTACCTAACAAGAAATACAAGCCCAATGGAATCATGAGGCAAAATTAAGTATCTTCAGGGAATGCTGTAGACTACGGCTGCATAAGTCTGGTTACAATTTTTATAAGGTCAGTTTGTAACTTTTCATGGTAAAACAAAAATTATTAATGGTCTTTTATTCAATTTCTTTAAAGGCCAAGGAAAAGCCGTTATTAACAGCTATTCGAAAAAAAACATTTGAACTGGGCAAAATCGAAAATATCCTGGACAACAGAAGTGTGGAGTAATGCTATCTTCAGCGACGAATCGAAATTTGATGTCTGCGTAGGTGACTTTCGAAAAAGGGTGATTCGTACAAAATCAGAAGCATTTCATAGATACTCTCTAAAGCGTTCAGTAAAATTTCCCCAGGGGGTTATGATATGGGGATGTATGAGTGGGTATGAGTTCATTGATGGTACTGCAAGTGCAGAAAAGTACCAACAAATTTTATCATGAATCTTGCGCCCTGATAAACTGTGAAAACAACAAAAAAAAGGCTTGGGGACCATAATTAAAAGTTTTTTGGTGGCTGTCGATTAACCCCTACTGGAATGTAATTGAAACTTTATAGCATCAGATGGAGAAGACTTTGCGTAACGATTCTCAGCGGACAGTTGTGGCATTAAAAGCGATAATCACGTAAATTTGTGACGCTTTCACTCTCGAATATTAAAAGACTTTAGTACATTCCATGCCAAAATGCATACAAGCCGTTATTGCCGCAAAAGGTGGTGTTATGTCTTATTAATGTTCGATTTAAATTATAAGATTCAAGTGTGTCCGAATATTTATTATGCAACAAATTTGTTATGTTTTTGATTTTTTGTTATCTGGTTTATGCAAAATAAAATAATTATTATTTACGATCAGACTTTATATTCAGTAAAACGTATTTTTCAGTCCGGAAGACAAAAAAAAAACAGTTTAAATCAGACATAAATATGTTTTTTTTTTAACATTTCGTACATCGTCCGAACATATAGTTGTTAGGGCTTGTATTAGCAATTTGTCAAGCACTTGACCTTAAGCAAAACCTTAGTGATAGACATTTACTAAAAATAAATAAATAAATGGACACACATTACGTATAACATGAAAAGAACAAAACTTCAAAGATGGGCACAGCACGTTTTTTTTTTCGTTTTCAAAGACGTGTTGTGTCCACCTTCAAATTTTTGTTGCTACACAAGCAACAAGAGCTTGAAACAGTGTTGAAATAAAACGAACCGACGAACTATCTAAGATAAATTCATTTCTCAAAATCAAGACACTAAATGCGTTCAGAGACATTTTAACTGGCTTTTATACCCGATTTGTCAAGATCTGTTTCCATGTGTAAACCGTAACTCGTGTCATTATTAAACGATTTTGCATGTTTGTAAGTTTCATTAGATTCTCATATATTTTGTTCATACAATCTGGAACCGAAACCAGAACACTGGTGTCTTACTTTTATAATAAGCGTTAAACTTGTGTTTTCCTTTAAATGTATTATTCATCTTCCTTAAATCTTGGTCTAGTATTTTCGATATAACTAGAGGAACAAAGAGTTTTATACTTCTCTCTAAAAAAATATTATACTTTTAGGGCATCAGGAGTATTATCCAATATTCATGTGTTGAAATGTGTATGTATGTCGGATCATTATTGTGTATGCTCTCTGTGTGTGAAGGAAAAAACATCAATTTCTATCGGAATTTCGTGAACAAAATTTAAAAAGCCTGTAAATGCTAATGAGTTAATGTGAGCTTTATGCTTTGGATTTCTCAATCATTATTTTGTTTGTTGATTTAGAAGGTCCAGAAATATAAGGGTTTTAATGTCTATGAGGCAAAAGCAAGAGTTACCTACATACATACCTGAATTAACCTAAGGTATACCTCCAAGGGTTTTATTAGGATATTCTACATATATCACAGGTAATAGAGAAGACCGTAATTGATTGTGAGTTTATATTATAAGAAATTTCTTGAAAATTAAAATAAGTGAATGTAAAACAAGCTTCGATTGACTACCAGAGTGGTGTTTACGGAAATTTACTACGAATCGGAAATTATTATAAAGATTGAATTAGTAAAATTAGTCTTTTAATAGAACATAGATTCTCTTTTGTACAGTTTTTAAAACACATTTCGAAATTGGTTTTTTTGGTATCAACGAATTTTCTTATAATTTTATTGCTAAGTAGAATAACAAGCCAAATCATATTAGCCTCCCCCATTACTCAAGTTCTGGTTACTCTACTAGTATTTGATGCATTTTTATCACGTGTGATAACTTTGGAATTGTTCAAAGGTAAAAATAATCAAATTCTGTTCTACTTTAAGTCAAAGTATACTTATTTCTTAAACGATAATAAAATGTATAATGCATTTTAACCGATTTCGTTATAAACTATTTTCGAAATTACCCTTCACAAATGCATGAACTTACTTATGTTTGGTAAAACACAGTGAAGTGTTACTCCTCGAACAAAATATAATATCTATCAAATATTTTGAAGAAATCATGGTTCTTTTGTTTCAAATGGAATCATTTTCCTACATTTCGTCTTTGATTATACTAGGCATCTTCAGGGATCTTTATTTCACGATATCGAAATGCTGAATATGCTGAAAGAGATTTAGACCGACTGTTTATATCCGACCCGTTTTCACCGAACTGTGAACCGCTGTAACGATCGATTTCCATGTTGATGTAGACTATAGCCCGTATCTATATTAAGATTGTTAGGATGTTTATAAATGTCAATACATTTTCTCATTTTCCGTTTATAAAATACCGACACCGACGCGGGAACTTTGGCTTCTGTGACATTTATGATATATCCAGTTGAATGCTGTTGTTTAGATATAGCAGATAGCAAAAATTTGTTTCTTTCTTGTACATCGTTCATGTTCCTTAAGCCTAGTGGACATGGATCGTCCAGCATCTTTAATATAGACATCACCACAGAAAGAAGAAATAGGATATTGTGCTTCTGTTTGGAAAGGAATAATGTCCCTTGGCCATCGGAAACTATCCAATTTTCTTGTGTGTATCAAAGTTTGTACATATGTGGGACTGGAAAAGTAACCTTGCAATATTGCCTGTAATTCCGTGTAGAAATGTAAGAACTACATTTCCTATGTATATCTCCTTATTAGTTTCCTGGTCGTAGAGTAGAATTATATTTTCTAATTGCCGTCTTATATCCTTAGTGCAGTATCCATTCCCTTTTAAAACTTGAGTCAGTTTCTGTTTCTCATTTTAAAGAAATTTGGCCACAGTTGCGAAGGCTTTGTAAACCAATGAATTAATTACTGAGTGCTTCTGTGCCGGATGATATGGTGAATAGGTATTTAGATATCTGTTCGTATGTGCTGGTTTTTCTATACACAGAGTGTCCTAAGAAACCATTCCGGTATTCTTTGTACAAGAACATCTAGAAAGGGAATCGTGCGTTGTGATCAAATTTCTTTTGTAGATTTTATATTAGGGTTTTGCTGATTCAGATGATAAAAAAATGCGGGAGATCTGGACCATAAGACCATATGAGAAAAGTATCTACCACATATCTGAACCACTTTAATGGACACGAGTCTAAGGCTTCCTTCTTACCAGCTTTCATTGAGATATAGACTACGACAAGTGACAGCGGAGATCCGATGGCTGCGCCTAAAGTTTGTTCATAATCTGTTCCTTGAAAAAATAAATATGTTGATGTGATGCTTGAATTGAATCTAGAAATGAGTTGGCAAAATATTATGGTGAAATAGGTATTCGTATATGGTTCGTATTGGTTTTAATTTCTCTACAAACTATGTAGTTTCTAGTATGTATTTTTCCTGTAAAATTATTAAGAATACTCGAAAGGTATTTGCCGAGGCATCCTTGCGCTGCAACCTGTCGACTTATTCTCTGCTGGCAAGTTGGATGCGTTTATAAGGTTGACTATTCGTTTCTCGATTTTATTTGTATGGTTTGTTTGGATTTCTCTGTAGGTGCTCTTATCCTAAAGTAGTTGTATTTTTTCCACGTAATTTATTTTGTCCGCGACTGAGAGTTTTGACATAGGAGGCTTAGAATTTTTGTTAATATTCGCTGTTTCATTCCTTATTACGTCAGCACTCTCTGCTGGAAGTCTTCTGATTGTAGCTTCGACGGACGACACTACGCGTCTACGACGTGTATGTCCCTTGATCATCCAAAGAATATTGCACTGTTGTCATGTGTATATGTACCGGGGGTTTCTTATATTTTGATATGCGTCATCGCCTTTTATTTTTTGGGATACACAAAAGTTCTTATAAATATCTAACTTCAAGATTTTGACCACGAATATTTTTTACTTATATGGCAAAAAACAAAAGAAAATCGAAAAGCTACGAAATGTATTCAAAATTTTTTTTTTTTTTAATAAGATGCCCCATATTTTTATGGCGGTTAAAAAGATCTTTGTATGATGGCATTTGCTTTAACAGTTTTTAAGATTATTAGGCTTAAAAATTGCTAAAAAAGAATGTAATAAAAACCGAACTAACCATGGATAATAATTTCTCATACAACGTTTAGCAATTTTTAAGGTTTAGTATATCAAAAACGATTAAAGCAAACATCATATTATATATTTTTGAAATCAGGAACAAATGATCTTTTTAACTGTCATAATTATATATAAAATCTTCCATTAAAATAAACATAAATTGTATAATTTTTGCAGTATTTCGATGCTCTATTGTTGCTTGACATATAATTAGAATATATCGAACGTTAAAATCTACAAGATTTGTATTTAGACCTTTTTTGTATCTCAAAAGACAAAGGGCATAAGTGCCTACTCAAATAAAATATCACGTCAACGGCCAGGGGATTTGTAAAAGATTATCAATAAAAAACCTCTGATTCACATTTCTTTCGGAAAATAACTTTGGGAGAATTGTTCTGATTTTTTGTTATAATGCAGCTCTCGATGGTCTGAGAGTTCTCATGGGCACAGTATACAGGGTATTTCACTTAAAATTCCAAAACGCCGTTTTCTTGGGAACTAGCTAGGATATCAAAATTTGTAATTGTAACGCTCATTTAATGGAGTAAAATGTAAAATTTTACGGCTAAAATAAAAACGGCGCCTTCACCACTCTAATTTTTAAGACTTTTTACTGCATGTATTAACTTGATTTCTGTACTATACTGGTTACTGAGATATACAGAATGTTTATTCAATTCAAATGTCGATTTCTCGCAATTTAACGAGGACTGCAAATTTTGGTGAAAAGTAACTTTTTAATTGAGTAAGTTGTAATTATTAAGAACTAAAACAAAGTCGAGCTCGTCATCATTTTAGACATCGTGACGTAAAAAAAAACAAAACAGAAACTGTAAAACTATAAGTTAAAGATCTACGTCTATTTCTAGACTTTTTTTATTTGCACCCAATTCGTTGCTATAGTGTTTTTTTTAGATATAGCGTGTCTCTTAGTAGTGCAAGGATTTTTTTTAAATAATTTTTTTGAGGCATATTTTTTTACATAATAAAATTTTTTTAGATATTTTGATTAATATTAAGATATGATTTAAGACAAAAGATAAAAGTAGAAGACTATTGTTATTATTTAGATAAAAGTTGTTTAAAAAATAACTGAAAAAAATCTTTATTATTATAATAATTATTTTACTAAGAGACACACTACATCTCAAAAACCAATATAGCAATCATTTTAGTGCAAATAACAAAACAGTCTTAGAAATAGATGTAGATTTAATAGTTAGTCAGTTTTCAGTTTCTACAATTGTTTTTTATAATCAAGACGGAGCCAACTTTATGTTAGCTCTTAATAATTATCATTTACTCAATTAAAAATTTACTTTCGGCCAAATTTTGATATCCTCGTTAATTTGCAATAATCAGAAAATAAGTCAATAGAATAAGATAATTTTACGTTGATTTTTTTGAAAAAATTATTTAGTAGTCATTCGCCGTCTTAAATTTGTACCATATTTTTACCAATTTATCTCTATATCACACTTAATGCTTTCACAAAATTTGAAATTAATCTAATGAGTAGTTTTTTTTAAGCCGATTTTTTACATATTTTATTAAGCTGTCCCATTTTGTTTTGCTATTTTGTATCCATGCCAAAATGTTATCAGTTGATTCCTATGTAACATTTGATTTTTGTGCAAAATTTGAGGATATTCGATAATTAGTATTTTTAGTAATAGTTTTTTTAACGCTTCACTAGGCCGCCATCTTGTTCCGACGTTGGATTTTTACCAAAGTATTACTAGGTCATCCCCATATTAAACCTGAAAATCTGTAAAATCTCAGTGACTTTTTTCTCAAATGCAAATATTTTATTTGGCCGATTAGATATAGCACAAAATTTTGAAATCACTCCATTAAATAGTTTTTCACGCTGAATTTTTAAATATTTTATTAAGCCGTCATTTTGTTCCGCCATCTTGGATTCGTACAAACATATTATCAGTTGACTCTTACATACATGATTTTTGTGCAAAATTTTAGTTAATTGGAGTTTTTTAGTAGTATTTTTTTAACATTTCACTAGACCACCCTTTTGTTTCGCCATATTCGATTTTTACCAAAATGTTACCAGGTTATCCCCATATAACCCTTAATTTTTGGCCACAATTTAACGTCAATCGGGTAAGTAGTTCTTTAGCTCCGCCACGAACAGACAGATAGAACGACGGAATTGAAACGTAAGGATTTAAAAAAATCTGGAGCGGTAATTTTTTCACGATTACAATACCTACGAGAGAAGTAAAAATTATTTGGTCACCATTTTATTCAGCCAGCTTAAATTCGTACCACAACTTTACCAGTTTATCTTAATATCACACTTAATGCTTGCAGAACATTTGAAAGTAAACTAATAAGTAGTTTTTTTCAGACCGACTTTTTAAATATTTTATTAGGCTGCCATTTTGTTTTGCTATCTTATATTCATACCAAAATGTTGCCAGTTCATTCCTATGTAAACCTTAATTTTTGTTCAAAATTTGAGGACAATGGATAATTCATTTTTTAGTGATAATTTTTTTAACGTTTCTCTAGGCCGCCTTCTTGTTCGGGCATATTGGATTTTTACCAAAATATAACCAGGTCATCCCCATATGACCCTTAATTTTTGACTAAAATTTGAAGTCTGATGAGTAGTTTTTAAAATATGTCGCGAACTAACAGACACACAAACAAACCAACAGACGGACCGACGGAATTGATAAAATATATTTTTGGCATCTAGGGAGGCTTGAAAATATCTAAAATATAGAAGGGTTATTTTTTCACGATTACAAATATTTTTTTTGATCGCAATTTTGAATTAGTACCACAGTTTTACTAGTTCTTCTTTAAACCACAAATACGGCACATAATTTGAAATCAGTCCATTGCGTACCAAAACCAATTGATTCCTACATAATAATTGATTTTTGTGCAAAATTTGAGGTAAATTGGATAAGCTGTTTTTTAGTTAATAATTATTTTTTTAATACATCACTAGGCCGCCATTTTGTTTTGCCATATTGGATATTTACCACAATGTTACCAGGTCATCCCCATATGACCTTAATTTTTGACCATGATTTGAAGTCAATCGGGTAAGTAGTTTTTCAGCTATGTCGCGAACAGGCAGACTGATAGACAGACAGACCGATGGAATTGAGAAAATATATTTTTCGGCATCTAGGGACTATGAAACGTAAAGATCAGAAAATATATCGGAGGGTGATTTTTTTGATGATTACAATACTGTCCTTTCACGACAGATATAAAACAAAATTGTATAAGTCCGAAGACGCTTTATTTCCGAGATATGGGGTGAATAAGATTTACAATATAACACTCTGTATGTTGAAAACAAAGCATTTTCAGACCTATATTCATATAACTCTTTCTTGGAAAGTACAGTACGTTAAATATTTTTACCCCATGGATTTTATAAGGCATTTGTGCAAGGTTTAACAGTCTGTGTCTTAACAACTAGCCTTAGGATTTGATTGTGATGAGACAAAGATGAGAATTTTTGATCAGGGCATCAAGAACTGCATTATATTAAAGAAGTAGTGAGATGCCCGCACTGAAGTACTAATGAATAATACAACGAGAATAATTTGTTTTCTATGTAGTTTGTGATAAAAAAAACTTCTAGAAATATGATATGATTTCGCGAAACAAATAATCAAATAAAGGAGCCTATGTCTGAAATACTTTTTAGGGCGGATTCCTCTATATTTTACGTGAAAACTGTCGCGTAAACGGTCACGTAGTACCTGACAGCCCCCCATAGTAATATATTTCACACCGAGGTGGAAGGAAAGTGCTTCATTACTGAAAAGAGATTAAGTAGCTAATCAAGACGCGAAGCGTCGACGTTAATGTTATCTTGAGACAATAATGAAACTTTCCACTTATAGTAGAAGAGCTGGCCGCGACCGATATATCTCGAACGAAAAGCCGTTTTAAAATATCAATCTGATTACACGATTTCTGGGTTGATATCATTTTCTGGTATGGTTTTAATATTTCAATAAAAGATTGATTAAATTTTATTATAACTGTGAATTAATGAAATTATTAACTATCAAGTAAACTTACAACAAACTATACAAGTTATATGTATTTATTAAAATCATAATATTTTATAATTAACGTAGTATTTACAACATATTTATTAACATCATAATATTTTATCATATGGAAAAATTCCTCAAGTTTGGCATCAAAAGAAACTCATTTTTATTTGTAGCTTTTTGGCTGTATTAAGGTAGTTAAGATATTGAAACGAATGAATATGTTTGCATTTCATTGTAAATCTGTTAAAATCTTCCTAAAAAAAAGAAGACCGATGTACGATGATAGCTATGATATAAAAAGTTTCGTTTATGTAAGTGATTTAAATTCGCAACTATTTTATTTATTTTATATTTCTTCATAAATTCGCGCCTAAAACGTGGGGTGACAGTAGCGATGAAATAACGTATTATACACTATAAGTACACCGTGTTCTACATAAAAGTAACCACTATACTATCTGGAAATCCGTAATAGATACGAAAAAAAATGTATTCAAAAGTTTCTTTAAAGTTGAAGTTCTTTCAAAATATAATGTTTCCATAAATACAGGGTGTGCCAATTTTGCTGGGACGACATCAACTATAAAATGTTAAATGGGACATCCTGTATTTTTGTCCATTATTTGATTCCTTGTCAAAAATAAACATAATTTGCCAATTTAAACTACAGTCGATTTCTGCGTAGTTTCCGAGATAATTGTGTGTGATTTTTTGAAAACTGAAGCTACTTTTCAAATCACTATAAAAGATAGCAAAAATCTAAAATTAGGAGTTTGGGTGGTAATTACCAGTTTATAAAATATCAATGCATATAAGGAAAACAAAATTTTTGTCTACACCTATACAGGGTGAACATACTACGAAATCAATCTTGCACCTTGTTAAAGTGAACAAAGTAAATACGTACTATATACTATATACAAACTCAATGATCTTCCGGAACATATTCGTGGGGACTTAGTATATTAGCAAGATAATGCTCTGTATCACATATATATATGTATATGTATATATATATATATATATATATATATATATATATATATATATATATATATTTTGTTTGACTAAAATGGATCATTGTGTCTGCTGTGATGCAGAACATGTTCCAAACAAGGATCATTTTCTTGTTATGACGTTGGTGTAAGTGGAATGAAAACATACTATCATATATATATATATATATATATATATATATATATATATATATATATATATATATATATATATATATATATATATATATATATATATATATATATATATATATATATATATATATATATATATATATATATATATATATATATATATATATATATATATATATATATATATATATATATATATATATATATATATATATATATATATATATATATATATATATATATACATATATATTACTATTTTAAAAAATCTCAATATTCAAGTCAAGAGCGACTAAGTTTGTATAACTGACCAGCATACGTCGAGTATTAAAACAAAACAAAATATCCCCATATAAGTTTGTTCCAGTTCAATTTTTAAGTGAAGCTGATTATCAGACCAGACTGGATTTTTGTATGCAAATGATGGACCTGCATTTTGAGAGAGGGATTTTAAATAAAACTCCTTTGGACAGATGAGGCGATGTTTTCCACTGCGGGAATGCATAACAAAAAAATACTCACTATATTCTGAGGCAAATAAATATTTGGTAAAGCAAATTAAAAGGCAAGGAGATCAAAGTGTTAGAGTGTGGTGTGGTATTTGTGGTATTATAAACGACCACATAATTGGACCTGTGTTTTTTGACCACTATTTGAATAGACAAACGTTTTTAAACCTTTTAAGAAATCAAATTGTGGAAAACTCAATGATCTTCCGGAACACATTCGTGTGGACTCGGTATAGCAAGAAGATAATGCTCCATATCACTGTGGAGAAGATATAAGAGCATTTTTAAACAAGCAATTTAATTTAAGTATATATAGTAATGGTGAGATTCCATGGCATCCCCGAAGTCCCGATTTGACACCCTCAGATTATTTTTTATGGGGCACACTTAAAGAATGTATAAAATGAATTTAAACAAAAAATTCATGACGCAATTATTAGTCTTAATAATAGTGACGCCGGCGCTGTTCGCAATGCTGTGGCAAACATTCAAGTGCGATATACACTGTGTATAGCAGAAAACGGACAGTATATGAAAAATCGATTATATAGTCACTTGTTTTAAATTGTTTCTGTTTTTCTATTTCCAATTAATCTGTTGTTATATGTTGTTTATGTTGATAGTTATGTGTCCCAAAAAGTTTGATTTTAATATTAATTTTCAATAATGCTTTTAAATTTAAAATTTAGCAATAAATATATATAGAATAAAATTAGGATGGTTGTTATGCAAATAGAAATATTATCCATTCCATGACCTTGCATAAATAAAAAACATAGTGGATATTCTATTTAAAAAAATCGACTTTTTCCACCCTTTGTAGGTGTGGACAAAAATTCTGAATTCCGAATATGCATTGAAGATTTATAAACTGGAAATTTCAGCCAAACGCCCAATTTTGGGTGTTTGCTATTTTTTATAGTGATTTGAAAAAAAAAACTCCAGTTTTCAAAAAATCACATATAACCTTAATTAACTCAGAAACTAGGCAACTATACAATAGAACAAGGAGACTATAGTTTAAATTGGTAACTTATGTTTATTTTTAACAACAAATCAAATGATGAACAAAAATACAGGGTGCCCAGTTTAAAACGTTAGAGTTGATGTCGTCCCAGCAAAACATTATATTTTAAAAAAACTTCAAATTTAAAGAAACTGTTATATGAAACTTTTTTTCGTATTTATTACGGATTTCCAGATAGCATAGTGGGTACTTTTATGTGGAACACGGTGTACCTCCTTACTGTTTTATTTATTTTATATTGTCATTATAAAACAAGATAATTCTTCTTTGACCGCTATAACTTTCTTCTTATGAGCTTCTTTAGCTTTGGCACCCGTCTTTCAAATTATTAAATAAAAATCTGATCTGAGGAATACTGGAAAATCAGGTTTTGGGGTACTAGAGTATATTAAAATGCTTTCATTGCAAAAAAATGTGTCAATTGTAATAGATACTGTGCCTGATTCTATGACCAGTTAAATAAAAATGGAAAAAAAAGCTTTAAGCTTTTTTTATTTTATGCAAAATACACTGTTTAAATTATTAGTCATTTTAACACAACCATCGGACACGACAATTTTGTTATTAAGTATTGAATGGAAAGCGAGGCATGTGGAACCTTCTTGGAGAGGTCTAATAATTGTCTTTGTAATGACACCTAATTTGAGTAACTTTCAATTAATAGTTTTCGATATATTGCATTCTAAAAAGTAGCAGTTTCGCAAATTTGGAGACATTTAAACGGTTTAACCTAAACTTATTTGTACATTTCTATATAGATTTTTCAATTATCCATCGAATAACATTTTTTCAACATTGTTTCTGTTAAATCGAATGTATACCCGAATTTAATATCATTCGGTAGATAATTGAAATAGTAAATAACGTATAAGTGTAAATAGCGTTACTCAAAATTAAACTGTATGGGCCATGAAAGTTGTAAAAATATCACTTTTTAGAATGCAATATTAAAAGCTACTGAGTCAAATTAGCTAATCTTTGTAAACAGAAACAAATAATTTTTCAAATAAGGATATAATCAACCTAATTTCAATTTAATATTTTTAGTAAAAAGCTCGCTTTCGCTATAAGAAAGATTCTAGAGGATCAAATATAGGCTCAAAATTATTTTTATTTGATTACCTTCTAACCTTTTGCTTGAAAAGTTTGATTAATCAAAATACCTAATTTATCACTACATAAAATTTCAGCCTTTATAAAATAATCGTAATTTTTTTCTGACAATATTATTATCAGTTTTCTATCAAACATCTTGCTGAGTGTCTGTATAAGTTTGAACTTTTCGGAACTTGTGGTGTTTGCTATAAGAGATGCATTTTTATGGTAAATAATAAATATTTCAACATTTAAAAAAATTGCATGTCTAAACTGGTTCAATTTGTCGCCTGGTGTATAGGTAATCTTGACCAAAATAGGCTGATACTAAAGAGTCGATATGGACTGATACCAAAAAATAATTTACTTATTTTTCTACCGATACCTTTAATTGCGTGACAAAATCAATAAAGCGATAACTGGTCGTTTTGCAGCGAAGACCATAAACTATTACTAGTTTGTTTTTATTACATTTTATTGAAATGAAAATAACAAAGTCAGTTGAATAATGATCTTTGTTTTGAAAGGTTCTCCAGGTTGATCGAAAAATAAAACAAAATGTATGTATTTTATTTTTTCTAAACACGCTATATAAAGTATATAAGATTTCAATCATTTCCATGCATAAAATATATGATTACGAAAAGTGTGAAAAAAAATACACAAGGGGGTCTCAATGGACTAGAAATACTATTTAGTTCATTGTCGAAAAATTATTTACGGTTTGCCGCTATTGAAAGGTAAGCTTTGGATTTGTATATTTTATATCAAGTATTTTAGAGCATCCAAACGTCAAGTTCGATATGTTTATTTTCACCTATTGTGGCTAGCTAGGGGTTTTTGCGTTTTATTTCAGCGAGTGAACATCAATTATATGAAAATTAATTAAAATTATTAGCCTAAATCATATAAGTTTAAAAACCAATATTCGCTAGACTTCACTGTGTAAATATCATGACCCTGAGTATGTAATTAGATTGTATAAAATTATTATTATACTAAATAATACCCTTTAACGCATATAATGTTAATATGTAATAGATTTTGCAGAAATATTTTAAATTAAATATCTGAAATTTTGCTTATATAATGAACTTTTTCTAAGATAAATGAATTCGTAGACAATACTATCGAAATCTAAGAATTACCTAGCGCGTATTTTTAATGCTTTTGATTTATTGTCATGTTTCCGCAAATAATTGACCACTACTGTGAGGTGCTGACGGCGATGATGATATCGCCTTGGATAAAATTTATCCGAAGTTATTACACATTTTTTTTTGTAAAATAATATGATTGTAGACGAAACATTACAGGTAATTCATGCATTATTTAAACGAAACTCCATTTGAAGGAGCTATACTACTTTCTGCTTCAAGAGAAGAAAATTTAAAACAAAAATTAAGGGATAATTATTTATCGTGCGCCTGTAGATCATATAGTTAATACATTTTTATTAATATTAAAATATATTTAAAGGCACAAAACCAAAGTCTATAAATTAAAAAAAATATAAGAAAGACATTTTATTTTCTAAAAGACACTGATGTTTTAGAAACAATTGAAAATTTGGTACATTTTTGCAATGCAACTTTTTAGTAAAACAAACCCGAAGAATTTTATGGATGCAATAATATATTTGACACAAGTAAAAATATAAATACATACTATTTATATCTATAAGGTGAGGGTTTCTATTACCAGAAGTCGAGTCGAGACGAGAATTTACGAAGTACAAATTTTACCTCGTCTCGCGGCATCACTACTTTTCAACATGATTTAAATCAAAAAGTTACTTTTGAGTTTAATATTTTTGGAAAATTAAAATGATTTGTAATTTAAATGTTTTTTAAAATGATTTTTAACACTTCTGCCTGGGATAAAATTAAAATGATAGATACAAGCCTTGGCCGACAGGAAAGACCCTGAATCATATGTTTTTTCTATAATCTGGTTTTTTCAATTTCTCGTGTATATTTTTACAACAATCGAAATAATCAGTAAAGTAATCTATTTTTTTAAAGTTGGGTTGGTCGTTTTTATTAGATTACATCGTAAAAGTCTAATCCAAGACCCATTCCATAAGTTAAAACAAAATTACCAAAAAAACATTATCCCCTTTTCTCTCATTTTTTGTTCTTTACTTGCGGGTTAATTTTCGTGGAGGAACCTGCATTAGCTTGTTTCCGACCAATTTTCGGTCCTAAAATAGACATTCTTTGGTTTTCTTTAAGGCCGTTTATTTTGATTATATCCTGAAAACAAGAACAACTTAAGTTTACAGCAATATTCCCGAATATCTCGAGTATCCCTGTCCTGATATAGTATAAACTTGCAGGGATTCTGACAACTCGTCTTTGAAACTTAAATAATCGTTCAGAGTGACAAGAGTGGCTCCACGCCAAAAGGGCATAGCAGTATGCTGATTAAAACAAGCCATAAAAATCCTGCAGGCACACTAAATGGAATTATTTATATTATTTTTTTATGAGAAAGATGTTTATGGATAGCTCCTTTACTAGAAAATGAACATCACTTTTCCAAAGACCTTAGTGTAAATATAATTTTAAAAGTTTTTTCTTTGTTTAAGGTAAGATTGTCATATAGAAATAATGTATTTAATTGGTCGATACTACCAGTAATTTTTGCAATTAATAAGTCTAGGTCTCTGTTTTTTTGAAATGTTGTTTTATCATCTGCAAAAAGAACTATTTCATGATTCCGGCCATATTGTCAATAGGGAGAACTTTAGATACCTATTGTGTGGGATAACTTCCTTGCTTTATTGTTCAGTTTATTAATTTAGTTAGCGGTGAAATTAAAAAGTTTTTATATATGTTATTAGACCTGCATTGATGTTATATACATCTTTAATGATTTGTTTTGTACTTCGTGAAATGAGAAATTTAAATGTGTATATGCTTTGATTGTTAGAAGATTGCATATACTAGATATTTGGCTTATGGGTGGATTTGAACTTGAACTTGGCAAGTTTGAGACTAAGTTATGAACTATTTTGGAAAAAAGTCCTGAGCTGTTGGGTTTGATTTTATATTGTTTGATTTTGTTTTTTTTTTATTAATAAATTGCCAGTATGATCTTGAGAAATGTCCATATGTAGTGATGAAATTTGAGTATGCGCTTTTTATAACTTCATTTATTTCAGACCTATACTTAGGACGATTTGACTTAACAGATCTGTAAAAGTCTTGAAAATGGATATTTGCATACTCATGATTCAGAAGTTGTAAGGTTCTCGCATTTGTCGTATCTCGTCATTGAACGATTTAATGTTTTTCTCTTGATATGTATCTGGTTTGTTAAATCGAAGATATAATTCAGTGCTTTGATGATAATTTTAGTTCGAATGACAGGGTTGTGTCATCAAAGTCCGGTCAATCTCTTGCAGGGGGTCTAACATTCTTACGTTTTTCTGTAATAGGACGCAGTGTAATGGGAGCAGAGAAGAATGTTTCAATTCAGAAAAAATAAAAACACTAGTTGCAAAATGATCTGAAATATGAGGGTTTATAGTCCACAAAAACATTATCGAGGATATTCAGATTGTTGTTTTTTTGTATATTTCTTCTGTGAAGCCGTAGCTATATATAATATCTAATATGTCAGTGAAATTTTTATTGTCAACGTCAAATGGACATTAAATCTCTATTACCGTTTGTTCAGAGATAAATGATATTTTTTAAAGATGTTAGTTAGAGTAATCAAGAATACCCGAAAGCAGCTGTTGGATGGTCTGTATATTGTAATTATGATAATATTTTGGTTGACAAGTTCAATCGCAAATATCTCACAAAGATTTACTATCTTAAAAATGTCGACATGTTATAGGTTTTTTGGTAAGTATTACTGTCGTTTTACGACAAAAAATGAAGATACCTTTTACTATTAAATACATAAAACATTTGCTTCATAGCTAAGTAAAAAGTGGTTACTCAGACATATAATATCAATATTTCTAACCCTTTATAGATAGGATTCAAGTCTTCTACCTTATTTTTTAATGAGCATATATTTAGATGTGTAATATTTATAGACTCTATGAGAATATTGATTTCTTTCTTTATTTCTGACTGTAACTACAGAGCAACCCTGGGTTTTGGCCTATTGAGAGGCATATGTCGGAAATTGTCTCTTTTGCCTTTTAGTCTCTGATATGTTCTAAGGAAGATGTAATTGGGCCATATTTCGGGAGTATATATCTTCTTAACTTCAGAAAAAGAAACCTGTATTTTAAAAGCTGCTGTTTCATTAGATCTGATATCCGGTTTTCTATATCCAACACAGGAATTCCATTATCATCGAGGTGAGTTGCTCCGAAGTTGTCTCTGGAAGCAAATGAGACAGAAAAATTTACCTTCTACTTTCTGCAGCAGATAAGGCTATATTCTTTCTGTTTGATCTAAGTGTGTTTGAAATGTAGTAGATTCTTTTGATGACCTGCTGCATCAGTAGTTAAGTTTATTACTTCTAGCATAATCTGCCTTTGTTTCTGCTCATATTATTGGGTAACTATGCGGTACTTGTACTTTCACATAATGAGGTTTGGTTTGCTGTATATTTTCTATCGAGTTTTGTGTTCTTTGTGGGTTTAGCAATTTTTCATTTCATTTTGTCTTTGATTTCTTTAGTATTGAGCGTATTGATATTTCTGGACTTATAATGCCTTGATATGAAGGGTTTTGTACATTTTTTGTCTTTTGGGACTACCGTGTTTTTAATGGTGACAACGTATTCGACTTTATTTACTGCATAATCTTTTTTGTTTCTAAGCCCTGCTTTCATCAAAAGATATGCTGGATTATTGCATTATTAGCAGTAGAAGTTCATTTTTCTTAATTCCAGCCTCCTCAGAGGCTGTAAAGTCTGCATATTTTGAGCATATTTTTCTATTACACTGACGACAATTAAAAAATTCTGTTTCTTTTGATCTGATTGACAGAATCCCCACCTGTTCCTGGTGAAAAATATGAAGTTTGTGCTTTGTAATTATTCTAATTATATTTCCTCTATATGCTTTCACAAGTAAATCAATCTAATATTAAATCGAATGTATTGAAAATCAATCGGTAGAGATTCTGATAATTTATTTCTCTTAAGTTATTAACTAAGGTGTCCTTCTTGACAGCCCCTTGGTACATTAACAAAATACTATAACAAGAATTAATCTTTGTCTGGGTAAAATTTATTCTCACAAATTATTCGACGTATTGTATTCTTGACAGCTTTCAGGGGCAGTAACATCCTCTAAATTTGTTTCTGGGGACCATAGAAACTCAAACATTAATATTTACAACTGGAAAACCAAGAATATAAGCAAGAGAAGTGGGTATCCAAAATGAAGGGTGTAACGGGTTATATTTTCCTAACAGAAATTTAGAATTTTGCTATACTTTTATTTAAGATAATATCTATAAAATATGCTTGCCAGTTCCTATAATCTTCATAGTTGAAATAAGACACATATTTAATGTTTTTTTTATCGTTTAATTCAAATTTAAAATCACAATCTCAGTAATCCTAGGTTAACTTTATAACAATAAACCAAGTAGTGGAGACCTCCATAGGCACATTCTTCTCATTCTGAAACAAATTATTAAAATTAGCAATTTCAGGTACAAATTGGTTACGTGATTATGGAGTTGACAATTTTAGGTAAGTAAAAGAAATCAAAGTTTACCTTGTATTCTGGTGATAGCTCTCTTTAGCTCTTATTGTATTTGTTGTTTTTCAGTAGCATCAAGCCCCTTTGTAGAAATAAAGCTGATATTTTTCTGAAATTAAGAGAAAGCACATTACATAACCTTTAGTAAAACCAATAACAAACAATAAGGTTAGGAATTAGAAAAATAGGAGATCAGAGTAAAGAAAATTTATATGATCAAAAATCTTCATTTTGAAACTTACCATTGTAATTTTAACTAACATTCTGGTATATCCTAATTATCTCAAAACAAAAATAAATTAAATTTAAATTAATTTTGAAATATCTGTCAACTTCATTAACAATTAATAGTACCAACATCAGGGTTGTATCAAAAATCTCTAGGTTTCTATCCAACAGGAGAAAGAAAAAGTGACAGAAGGAGTTAAAAAAAAAGGCAGACCATATTTTGAAACTTTTGGTTGTCTTTATGGCATTTTTGCCGATTTTTCTTCGAAAAATGGGTCCATTCTAATTATTTTGGGTGACTTATAGTTTAAGTGTCCTATAGCTGTGCTAGCTGAGTTAAAATTAGAATTTTAGTGGAAGAAACCCATTTTTCATTCCAAGTCACATGTTCTTGACTCTTTGAAAAGGCCAATATATCATTGGTAAATCTCATTTTCATCATTCTCTCACAAATATTTATTATTAAAACTAAAATGTATAATTTACCTACCTTGGGTTCTCGAACTTTCTTCTATTGCTTGATTTGTTTCTTTCAGGCCTTTTTTTTCTTTATTTGGGGTTTTGGTCCAATGTTCTTGTGTGCTGATGAACTTTAACCATGGCACAGTCACTCTGAAGCTTGCTTGAAACTAGGCCTGCCGACCATATGTACATCCTCGATGCTGTTGTGAGATTCTCGACAGACTCTTCTACGTATCAAATATAATCAACTTCAGGTTTGATCTGTGTGTGTTGTCTTGGGAACATACTTGACTGTCTGTTAGTGTTATTATGTGCCAAATAGAGCCATTCCATTTTGATAATAGAATTAATATATAATGAACTTTAACGAAACACTTTAAATCATGTCTAGTCTCTAACTTTAAACGAATAGCACTCAGTACGCCGCACTGTTGTTTTATGAATTTGCACATTTATTTGTAAACTGGGTTAAATAGGCCTATTTCGAAAGTAATTATATCACTGACAAGTACTGTACTTAAAACTTGAATGATGTAAGTTTTGTAGCCTTTTGATTTAAGTTAACTTGGTATAAAACCCACACTACTTCTTTCTGAGATACTTAACATAGTTAAATCTTGATGAGCTTTCTCTCGTACCACTTATTATTAAATATATACAAATTTAAGTGCAACATGCAAAATTATTTGGAAGAATCCTAGGTTAGGTTACGTCACATCTTACGACCTCTTCCTATATTTTATAGACACCTCTCTCTCTCTCTTTCTTTTGCTCATATTCAGGAAATAGTCGTAAGAGAAGGTAATAATTATTAATATCTTTAATCTCATTTATTAAACTTTATATGAACTGTGTGACTATAATCTATGTATAAAAAAGGTTAAAACGGTAAGTTTTCGTAAATATATTTTTTCAATATTAAGGATATAGGTGTTATTGTAAAGGTTTTGTAGTTTTCCTGTTTTGCTTAAGCTCATCCGGTCTCGGGCTTTCTGTTAAGGGCCATAAAAACAGGTGGCGCATACTTTTTCTATTTTTACCCCGACCCATTCTACCGATCACTAGTTGTCTAGTTAGCCGCGGGCAGCCCAGCCCTATAGACCTTGGAAAACCGAAGAGTACCACCAAGTCCATCTAGCGGCCGAGTTTCAAAGTCCTCGCCGAGAGATCGAGAACGGTTCAACAGTTCTCCCTTTAACCCTTCAATCTTTAATAATATGAAAATCAATATTCAATATTTTATTATACTTTTATTAATTTTAACAAATTGGCGCCCAAAACGTGTTGTATTTTAGCCGCGTAGTAGATGTATTAGCAGATTTGGCTATTTAATTTATGTAGTTTACCTAGGAATTTCTCCAGCTATAGTTCATATTTGATATTGTACAGGGTTGGACTCTTGGCTCTTTACTTTTGTTGTTGGTACTAGCATTTGTTTTTTTTCGTAAATACTTGGTGTTACCATAATTGTGGTAAAATATTTACTTACCTAGATATATAACTTGAATTTTGTTTTTTTTTATAGTTAATAGTGAAAATTAACGACTGATATTTCTGCAAATTAAGGCATGTAGCATAATGTTAGTAATGGTTATTGATATTGAATAATCTTATAGAAGTTATTGCGAAATTTAGGATTTTGATTTTCAAAATATTATACAGGTGAATACAGATAGAGTATTTTTAAATTAGTAGATGAAATACAGAGTGTTATATATACCTGTAGTATATGATATATAAATTTTTTTCTAAATGATCATTCATAGTAGGTGTTTATGCTTAGAGTACTGATTTTATTTCAGGTATTTATTGATGTAGTGTATGTTAGGTATGATTTACTGATAATTTTTTTCATATATTGGTGGTTTCATTCTGTTGATTGAACTAATTAAGCATATAAAGCATTTTATTGTGATTTCATTTTTTTAGGGTAAAATTGTTTATAGTATAATTGTTATAGAGCCTTAAAACAAAAAAAAACGAATTTTGATAAAAATTTTTGATTTATCGCAAACCGATCTAGATTTTATTCTGGTTGTAATATAATTCTGTTACTAGGTTGTTAACCTATATTATACAGGGTTTTAAGATTGTAGGTTTATATTTTTGTGGGTTTTTTTTTTATTATTTTTTAAAAAAAATTTTGTGACTTGTGGTCGGGTTGTCCAGTTTGGACATACAAATACGTACATTTTGATAAGAATACTTAAATAAAAATCTCAATTTAAGAGTTTTGTAATTAAAGATGGACGTTAATCTACTTGGTAGTGAAGAGCTAAAATACGAGTTAACGGTACGCGGATTACCAATAACCGGTAGTTTTGCTCAGAAAAGAGCTGAAGAGCTTTGCGCATGGAGCGTGAAGGCCGTGTTCAGCCACCCACATCTTCACCGTACGAAACAGTTAGTGAACTTTGTTTATGCGGAGCGAAATTATATTCCATAGAGCGGGATATTTTAAATATTGATATCGAAAATAAAGAAAATGAGCGTAAAAAGATAAGTACATTATTGGAACACATTAAATTACGTATATCACGCATTAATACTGCTTGTGACCCAGACAATATTTTAAAAAATAACTTAGAAACAAGGCGTGCAGCACTTAAAAAGGATCTTGATCATAAATGTAATAGTTTTACGAGTGTACCGCGAGAAACTGATAACTTGGAAGCACATGTATCCTATGACTTAGTGACTTTAGAACCACCAAATTTACCTAAAAATAGGGAACCAATTGAAAATTTTACTCAATCTTCCACCAATCAAAAACAAAATTATGTTAACTGTCGGAAAACTATCTCTGCTTCTCAAGTATCCACAAATTCCAGGAATACAAACACTCAGCTTTCTGCTGTCTACTCCAGCGATTCCTTAACCGAGTTGGATGAAGTAATTGATTTGTCCAATCCTCAAACTCGTGAAAATTCTAACATTTTGCCATCTTCTAATAGTGAACGTGAAACACGTGTCCCAGATACAAATATTAATGTACACCCAGCAACTATCGTACAAACTGAAAACATTGAAGTTCAATCTTTGATTGACGCTCCTATTTCTCATATACAACTTCAGGTACCAAGATCTTCCACAACCGCTCCTAGATCCTCCGAAAATAGAATTTTTCAGTCTTCCATTATTCCGCAACCTAATCATCGACCATCAAATATTCCGGTAAACAGAAACTATTCGATAGGTGTTAACAATGTCGATCACAGTAGAACTTTGTCTTTACCTGGTGGAGGCAGTAATAAAACAAATTGCACCAATCCAAGTGTGAACATACAATATCCCCCTCTTTTAATTGTTGATAATCGGCGACATTCACAGGTTCAATTTAGTGAACCAGATTCATTCACTTCACAAATTCCACATATAAATTCTACTCAGCATAATGAAACTTTATCGCATTCTCTTCCTTTTCTTGACTTGGCAGGTCGATTGGATAATTTTCAATTTTCACCATTTCGTGGTCCCACTAATAATTATTCTCATACATTAGCCGATGCAATTCCACCGTATAAGGATATTAGCCGTTGGAACATAAAATATGATGGACAAGGAAGCCTCTCTAACTTTTTGGAAAGAATCGAGGAATTAAGATTGTCCAGAGGAGTAAGTAAAGAACAATTATTGAGGTCAGCTCCAGAGCTATTCACAAATTATGCGCTTTTATGGTATCGAACTTGCAATTTTCATAGTTGGGATGATCTATCAGCTCAGCTCCGAGATACTTTCATGCCTTATGACTATGAATTTTCATTGTGGGATGAAATCAGACGTCGTACCCAGGGTTCTCAAGAAAGGGTAATAGGTTTCGTTGTTGCCATGGAGAACTTGTTTCGTAAGCTACCTCAACCACCTTCAGAGGAGAGAAAGCTTCAATTACTTAGACGTAATCTTTTGCCTTATTTGCAAACCCGCCTTGCGACTCATCAAATTTCTTCCGATAAAGAACTTATTCGTTTGAGTCGTGCGATAGAAGAAACCGAACAGCGTGTTCAAAGATTTGTACCGCCGCCGACTAATTTCAGACAAATGTTAGAACCTGAACTTGCCTATCACAGACCTAATTATCATGTAAGCACAATTGATCCTCACCTTTCATCAGACATTAACGATCAAGGAATACAAAATAATACGGACTCCAATAATTTTGAAAGTATTGTTGTGGATGTCATATCGGGAGAAAAGCCGTCATGTTGGAATTGTCGTCAAACAGGACATAGATTTCGTCAATGCCCTAATCCGAAAAGACTGTTTTGTTACCGCTGTGGAAAAGATGAGGTCACCTCAAGAACATGTACAACTTGTTCAAAAAACGTAAAGCAGGCGAGGCATTAGGCCGAACGTCTTGCCTAACGTCTATTGACTTAGAGGCCTCAATTCGTCCTAAAATTTTACTTGATTATGTATTAGCTCATGCTAAAGATGATGAAAGACCATACTTAAATGTAAATATATTCGGCATAAAAGTTCTTGGATTATTAGATAGTGGAGCTTCTAAAACCATACTTGATGAAGCTGGTTGGAAAATTCTGAAACCCTTGTGTAAACTTAATTTAAGTAACTCTCATTGCACTGTGGCGAATGGTGAATCGTGTGATGTCATTGGATCTGTGCAACTTCCTATCCAACTTCGAGACCGTGTAGTTCTCATGGAATGTTGTTCCATCCCTTCCTCACTCTCTAATTCTCGGAATCGATTCTTGGACCAGAATGGGAATCGTTCCTGACTTGTATACTGGTGAATGGAAGTTTCGTTCAAGTACAACTGATACTATTAAGGTTTGTGCTATTCAAAGCCTTGAAGCACTTTCAGCTGATCATCAACAAGAACTGAATGACTTTGTAGAAGAAACCTTTTCAAAAATGGGTGATAATCTTGGCTGTACCAAACTAGTAGAGCTGGTAATCAAGACTAATTCACCTCCTATCAAGCAAAGATACTACCCACTCTCACGTGCGCTACAGCTTGAAGTAAATAAAGAATTGGAACAAATGTTGCAGGATGATATCGTCGAACCCTTGGTATCCCCATGGTCGTCACCAATTGTAATGGTTAAAAAGAAAACAGGTGGTTGGCGATTTTGTGTAGATTATCGCTCACTGAACCGAGTCACTGTTCCTGATAGCTATCCAATCCCGTACGTATCTGCCATTTTAGACAAATTACGAAACGCAAAATATATCAGCACGTTAGATATAAAATCAGCTTATTGGCAGATACCTATTGCAGAGGAATCAAGACCACTTACCGCCTTTACTGTTCCGACTCGAGGTCTTTATCAATTTAAGCGTATGCCCTTTGGTTTGACTAACGCACCAGCTGTGTGGCAACGCCTCATTGATCGAGTTATTGATGTTGAATTGGAAGAATTTGTATTTGTCTATTTGGACGATGTGATTATTTGTACGCCTTCCTTTGAGGAACATATTCGAATCCTGCGTGAAATAACAAACCGTCTTGTTCGTGCTGGTTTAACTCTGAATAAAGAAAAGTGTGTCTTTTGTAAACCAGAACTCAAGTATTTGGGCTATGTTGTCAACGCGTCCGGTCTTCTGGTTGATCCTGAGAAAATGGATGCAATTTTGAGCATCCCCACCCCAAAATCTGTTAAGGAAGTAAGGCGAATTATCGGTCTCGCATCGTGGTATCGCAGGTTTGTCCCAAAATTTTCGACCATAATAGCCCCTCTTTGCTCACTCACAAGAAAAAATATTAAATTTAATTGGGACCAAAATTGCGAATTAGCTTTTAATACAATCAAAGAACACCTTGTGAAAGCACCTGTTCTATCATGCCCTGATTTTGATAAACCTTTTGTCGAGCAATGTGATGCCTCAGACTTCGGACTCGGTGCTGTCCTTTCCCAGGTTCAAGATAATGAAGAACGTGTTATTTGTTATCTTAGCCGTTCTTTAACGAAAAATGAGAGAAAGTTCACGACGACAGAAAAAGAGTGCCTTGCTGTCTTATTTGCTATTGAAAAACTTCGACCATACTTAGAGGGAAAAAAATTTACTGTTATCACCGACCATTATAGTTTGAAATGGTTGAATTCTCTTTGGACATGAAATTAGACTACCTCATGACGAAAACGCCACTCAAGAAAATTCAGGAAATTATGATGCTTTAGCGCGATCAAACGCTTTGTCGAAAGTTTTTATGGAGGTTCAGAATCGCTTAAAGCAAGCTTATGTGAAATCAAGTCATGCATACAACCTTCGTCGACGAGATAATCGCTTTGTGCTAAATCAGAAAGTTTGGAAGAAAAATTACATTTTATCAGATGCTTCGAAACACTTTACTTCCAGACTAGCTCCTAAATTTACAGGACCCTATGTTATTTCCCGTGTTCTGTCACCATGGACTTATGAACTTACGGATTCTAATGGGCGAAACTGTGGTGTTCGGAATGCCAAAGACCTAAAAGCTCATCCACCTGATGACTCCATCTAAACTCCATCAGACTCTTTTTCTCTATTTAATCTACATTAAAAATAAGTATATAATTTTTTTTTGAGTTCAAGTTAGTTAAGTTTTTTTATTAGAAAAGATTTTTCAAATCTTTTTTTTAAGGATGGGAGGTGTTGTAACGGGTTATATTTTCCTAACAGAAATTTAGAATTTGGCTATACTTTTATTTAAGATAATATCTATAAAATATGCTTGCCAGTTCCTATAATCTTCATAGTTGAAATAAGACACATATTTAATGTTTTTTTTTATCGTTTAATTCAAATTTAAAATCACAATCTCAGTAATCCTAGGTTAACTTTATAACAATAAACCAAGTAGTGGAGACCTCCATAGGCACATTCTTCTCATTCTGAAACAAATTATTAAAATTAGCAATTTTAGGTACAAATTGGTTACGTGATTATGGAGTTGACAATTTTAGGCTAAGTTAAGTAAAAGAAATCAAAGTTTACCTTGTATTCTGGTGATAGCTCTCTTTAGCTCTTATTGTATTTGTTGTTTTTCAGTAGCCCCTTTGTAGAAATAAAGCTGATATTTTTCTGAAATTAAGAGAAAGCACATTACATAACCTTTAGTAAAAACAATAACAAACAATAAGGTTAGGAATTAGAAAAATAGGAAATCAGAGTAAAGAAAATTTATATGATCAAAAATCTTCATTTTGAAACTTACCATTGTAATTTTAACTAACATTTTGGTATATCCTAATTATCTCAAAACAAAAATAAAAGTTATCTAAATTTAAATTAATTTTGAAATATCTGTCAACTTCATTAACAATTAATAGTACCAACATCAGGGTTGTATCAAAAATCTCTAGGTTTCTATCCAACAGGAGAGAGAAAAAGTGACAGAAGGAGTTAAAAAAAAAGGCAGACCATATTTTGAAACTTTTGGTTGTCTTTATGGCATTTTTGCCGATTTTTCTTCGAAAAATGGGTCCATTCTAATTATTTTGGGTGACTTATAGTTTAAGTGTCCTATAGCTGTGCTAGCTGAGTTAAAATTAGAATTTTAGTGGAAGAAACCCATTTTTCATTCCAAGTCACATGTTCTTGACTCTTTGAAAAGGCCAATATATCATTGGTAAATCTCATTTTCATCATTCTCTCACAAATATTTATTATTAAAACTAAAATGTATAATTTACCTACCTAGGGTTCTCGAACTTTCTTCTATTGCTTGATTTGTTTCTTTTAGGCCTTTTTTTCTTTATTTGGTGTTTTGGTCCAATGTTCTTGTGTGCTGATGAACTTTAACCATGGCACAGTCACTCTGAAGCTTGCTTGAAACTAGGCCTGCCGACCATATGTACATCCTCGATGCTGTTGTGAGATTCTCGACAGACTCTTCTACGTATCAAATATAATCAACTTCAGGTTTGATCTGTGTGTGTTGTCTTGGGAACATACTTGACTGTCTGTTAGTGTTATTATGTGCCAAATAGAGCCATTCCATTTTGATAATAGAATTAATATATAATGAACTTTAACGAAACACTTTAAATCATGTCTAGTCTCTAACTTTAAACGAATAGCACTCAGTACGCCGCACTGTTGTTTTATGAATTTGCACATTTATTTGTAAACTGGGTTAAATAGGCCTATTTCGAAAGTAATTATATCACTGACAAGTACTGTACTTAAAACTTGAATGATGTAAGTTTTGTAGCCTTTTGATTTAAGTTAACTTGGTATAAAACCCACACTACTTCTTTCTGAGATACTTAACATAGTTAAATCTTGATGAGCTTTCTCTCGTACCACTTATTATTAAATATATACAAATTTAAGTGCAACATGCAAAATTATTTGGAAGAATCCTAGGTTAGGTTACGTCACATCTTACGACCTCTTCCTATATTTTATAGACAGCTCTCTCTCTCTTTCTTTTGCTCATACTCAGGAAATAGTCGTAAGAGAAGGTAATAATTATTAATATCTTTAATCTCATTTATTAAACTTTATATGAACTAAGTGTGACTATAATCTATGTATAAAAAAGGTTAAAACGGTAAGTTTTCGTAAATATATTTTTTCAATATTAAGGATATTGGTGTTATTGTAAAGTTTTTGTAGTTTTCCTGTTTTTCTTAAGTTCATCCGGTCTCGGGCTTTCTGTTAAGGGCCATAAAAACAGGTGGCGCATACTTTTTCTATTTTTACACCGACCCACTCTACCGATCACTAGTTGTCTAGTTAGCCGCGGGCAGCCCAGCCCTATAAACCTTGGAAAACCGAAGAGTACCACCAAGTCCATCTAGCGGCCGAGTTTCAAAGTCCTCGCCGAGAGATCGATAACGGTTCAACAGTTCTCCCTTTAACCCTTCAATCTTTAATAATATTAAAATCAATCTTCAATATTTTATTATACTTTTATTAATTTTAACAAGGGAAGGGCATAGTTTTGACAAAGACATGAAACCCTCCATAAACTGTATTATCCGAGTTATATTGTTATAAATGTTAAAATATAAAATAAGGTATTAATAAACTAGGTTTTATCCGAATTTACGATTTATTGTATTATGAAGTAAATTGAAAAATAGATAACTTTTTAAGAGAAATACAATTTACGATTTTTATTATGGTTCTTCCTGTCGATTTATGTTTAACTTATATGAAATGCGTTTTATTATCTTATTATATTTTAAAGTATGCGACCATGGTGTAGCGTGAAAACGGTTTGGCAATTTGTAAAGAAATATTGCGAAAGTGATACATGTAAAAAAATAATAATTGGTGTACGAATATTTACATATACGCTTTGATTTTAAAGGGCAATCTCGGAGTCCTTTACTATGACAAATTTGAATTATACAACACATCTCAAAATCTGTTTTAATATTATTCTCTATTAAAAATAAATTTATAAATCGGTAAATTTCATTTACCCGGAACTACCCTCGTTATGAAGTGTGACCCAATTCAGTTCAGTCAGGACTGGTCCTAGATCTTTGGCCGCGTTTAAGCGAATTTTTATTCTGCGCCACTTTTACTTAGTAGTAATAGTGAAACTCTTTTATGCAACACCGGATTTAGGTATTAATTTATACAGTGGCGTATTTAGAATATTGTTCAGGGGGGATGGGGAGTCCGAGTTCATAATATTTGTTGTTGACTAATAAAAAAGGCCATCACTACGTACTTGGATTGACCTATTTTAGAGTGTTTTCTGAATTTCGTATTCCTAACGTTGGCGCCCCTTTGCTTAGGTGCCTTCCTGCCAGGCGCGAAATTGCTCTTCGATATGACCGCCTTGCACATAGTCATTTAGTAACATAATATAAACTCTCTTTTCAAACATTTTAAATAGACGCCATTTTGTTCCATATCCGTTCTCATATCTTACTAGTTTCTACCTATGCCATATTTAATTTTCTGCAAAATATGAAGTCAGTTGAACAAGATGACGAGTTACGTTGATTTTTTTAAAAATTTTATTTGGTCGCCGTTTTTATTACGCCATATTGAATTTGTACCATATTTTTACCAGTTTACCTCTATGTTACATTGAACGCTTGCACAAAAATTGAAATTATTCTAATAAATAGCTTTTCAGGCGCTAATTTTTTATACATTTACACATATAATATATACATATACAGCCTAATAAGCTGCTATTTTATTTTGCAGCCTTGGATTCGTACCAAAATCCTACCAGTTCATTTCTATTTAACACTTGATTTTTGTGCAAAATTTAAGGTAAATTGGATAATTAGTTTTCTGGTAATAATTTTTTTAACTTTTCACTAGGGCACCTATTTGTTTGGTCATATTGGATTTTTACCACAATATTGCCAGGTCATCCCCATAAAACCCTTAATTTTTTATCAAAATTTCAATCGGGTGAGTATTTTTTTAGCTACGCCGCGAACTGACAGACAAACAGAACGATGAGAAAATATATTTTTGGCACCTAGGGACACTAAAAGTTGAACATATGTAAAACCTGTGAGGGTGATTTTTTCAGGATTACAAACATTTTATTTGGTCCCAATTTTACTCCGCTAATCAATTTATTAAGTAGTTTTTTCAAGCGGAATTTTTAAATATATTATAAGCCGCTATTTTGTCTTGCCATCTTGGATTCGTAACAAAATGTTATCAGTTGATTACTTCATAATGGTTGATTTTTGTGCAATATTTGAATAAATTGGCAAAATAGTTTTTTAATAATAAATTTTTTAACATTTCACTAGGTTGCCATTTTGTTTCGTCATATTGGATTATCACCAAGATGTTTCCAGACCTCTCCTTTTACGAGGGAAATAAAAATGGTATGGAAATGTTAGATTCTGTTTCGAACGTAATTTCAATCTTAGACTGTGATGAATCTACAAATGAAGAAAATAAGTATATCTGAAATACTTCACTGACAAAATCACAAAGATATTTTTTTAAGAAATGAGAACCAATATAAAATTAGTGATAGTGTCTTATCAGAACTATAAACCATGTAGAGAAGATGACATTTTAGTTATTTTACAAAAGGTCATACTGTTAGATACGTTCCCTTCCTCTTCCTGTTCTTGAAGTAAATATTTCAATGATACTTTCTACAATACTACAAAAAATATTGTATTTTGAATGAATTGAAGTGTCCACTTCGGCTTTTCCTCATTGGGCAATTTTTATGATAAAGCAACAAGTGCAGTTTTTGATTTACTAGTATTCCAGTAAATCTAACTAAATTGATTATTAAAAACAATGCCTAAAAATACACTTTCATTAATCCCAGTGTAGAGATTGATAAATTTCGTTCTGATCTGGAGATAGATGAAACGTTATATTCTCAGTTAACCGATAACTTTTCCTCATATAATAAAAAATTTAATGGAAAAAATGTTTGAACAAAATTTCACCGTGCCTTTCTTTTAAAATGCAAATGAAAGGCAAGTTTTCGTAAATTGGACACAAAACCTTGTTTAATTTTTCAGTATCAAAGGGTATTAAAATGCAGCATGTGCATTATCCTTAAATTATCTTTCTAAATTAAATAATTAAACTACACTATTTAAATAAATAATTCAATTTCTGACATCAAAGTTTAACTTATTTGGGATGGATTTTAAATAGGATCGTCGTTGGCATTATCATTACAGCTGGTCCTGCATGAGCTAAGAAACTGATATTTATACATGGATCGTTCACGACTGATCCAGATATGAGATCCGGATCTTTATAATGACCCACGGGAGCCGGGTCTTGAAAATAATGCGAACCGGATCACGGATCTTTGAAATAGAGACAAAGCAAAATGAAACGTTCAGTTGTGTTTGTCTATGGTTCAGTCAGTTTTTCGGTTCGTTCAATACATTATCATTGCTTGTAGGTCTCGGGTCGGGAGTTGAGCGGCAGAACCAAAGACAGATATAGGGCGAATTTTGAACCGGTCTGATTCATAGGGATAAAAACAGCAGGATGATGGAGTGGATGGGTGGGTCGGTAATTAGCTTCTTGAATGCTCATTGCAATGAAATATGAATTTCTGTATAACCAGAATCTCCTGTAAAAATTTAATTAGGGGTTAAATCACTACTTTTTTAGTGCGATGTGTATATTGAAGTTCAGGAGGCCTTATAATTACTGATGTTAATAGGATGATAGTTAATAAAAAGCAATATAAATAATGTTAAAGATCTAAAAATAACAAGTCAAACCATGGTTCAAATTAATAAATTAGTAAATAAATAAATAAATCCAAATGGAAACATAAAAAAATTCAACTTCAAAACTTGTAAGTTAAAAGTATATCTTTAAAAATTATGCACTTATTACTTTGGATAGGCAACCAAACACAAAGGAAAAGCATAATGTGCCGTACGGGCCGACCACCGCTACTTTTATTTCTAAAAAGAGTATAAAATTGGAATTAAAGAATAAAATCAAGGCATAAGCTTATTAATCCTAACCGGAAAAAAAAATATATATATATATATATATATATATATATATATATATATATATATATATATATATATATATATATATGCTATAAAACCGATGTTGCATGATTACACAGTTTTCAAATATTTGGAGCTACGCATACATACCGAATACATATGACGAATATGACCCGTCTATTTTAATGAATTTAAAGAGATCCGAGATCCGGATCGCTGATCCGGGTCTTTAAACTCCCCAGATCCGTCGACACGGATCTTTAAAAAGATCCAGATTTCCCATCACTACATATTTTTAAGCCGGAAGTTAATTTTCCTCAGCCCCGTTGGAATGTAGAAGATCTGTTAATTTTTTGCAATATCTAGTGTCAACCCTCTGGATCTCTTTGACGTTCAACCACAGTTTTACTCCCGATAAGCAGGCGATAGCTAATACTAGGACTTTAACTTACATTCGTCGTTTCTTCATAGATAAAATAACACAAAATAAAACATATAACAAATTGTGAAGTTTCATGTATATTTAGTCTCTGGGGCTTTACAATAATTAGTTCATGCACTAGGTAGTAGTTTTAAGGTTACCTTTTAAATTGCGCATGAGAATGACTAGGAGTATATACTAGTTGAAATATTCAACAAAACGACAACACAAGTTTGATAAGGAAGTTATTTTTTATTCATGCATAGTCTATCTCACACAAATAATATAAGTGTGAAATGAATGAATACCTTTAATGATTTCAGAATTAAGTTACAAAATAATTGTTCAAGTCATAAAAATATATAATAAAGCCAGAAATATGTCCTTTTGCTATAAAGCGCCTCACCGAAGCAAATTTAAAATAACATAAAAATGTCTCTTTCTGTTACTCCTTCGTAATAAAAAAAAGGTCTGTGCTCAACGGTCCCCTTGTTCATTAGCTTTTATTAAGAGAAAACTTTGTAAATGGTGAGAATTATTTTATGTTGTTCAACAGAAAGTAAGAATAAAATGAAATGAGAAAGGGTTTTGGACGTATGAACCTTTATATTAAAGGGGCACAAAACCCATTTTGCCTTAAAGTGGATAACTCATTCATATCATGTACGTCACTAAATTTTGTACGCTCTTAAATCCAATTAAATACAGATATATTCAGGGTGATTTATAAATAGGCGTCAAAAATGTAGAGGCAAATTTAAGAGCGTGTGTGTACGTGTGTTTGTATAAGTTTATGGCTCTGGTTAAAACCATATGGCCAGATTCGCGTGTTCAAGAGCGAATTTTTTTTCTTAAAAACGTATTTCTAAACGTTTTGTTTTTGAGATACAAGGTAATTGTTTTTTTATATTTCGAGAACGTTTTTAGGTATTAAACTACGCATTGGCACTATGAGCGATGTCGGTATCTCTTATAAAATATTACCGAAAATGACATATAGAAAAGATTGCTGGTCGACGGTATGCTTTTTGAGAAACCTATGACTTGTTAACTTAACCTTATGATCTTCCTCTTTTTCTATGGCAACATTGGTAATTAGCGATTTAATATTACAAAGACCGTTATTTCTTCTACTGGATATTCGATAAGTATTTTAAATTCACTATAAGTAATGTAGATACTCGCCATATAGTTAGGAGGATAAACTTGGAAATTCATTCAACTAAGGATGAACAAAGAAGTACCATCAATACAAACAAATTTTTTTTCTCACAGATGCAAAATATAACAATATGATAAATTCTAGCAACAATACAAGACGGTATACCAGTTATTGTGAATATTTCCAAAATAAGAAAATGACTTTTGTATATCTTCCACACACACTTTCCACATCAAAGTTTACACTCTGGTCTTAAGGTCTGGATTTAAGGAGATAAATTTAACAATATTTACAAAACTGCCTCGAAATTTTGACAAAAGAAGTAGTTAATACCCTACAGTAGCTGGATGATCTGTAGCAGGTGTTTGGACAGTTCGCTCGACGGAGAGTTTCTAGAGCTAGTGATTGGTCGTAACAGCATGCTGACTTTATGGATCTGTAGTGTGGGTGTTGCCTGGTTTTATTAGTTATCTGATCCTTGTAGGGCTTTAATGCCTGATGCATTTTCCTTTCTATAGGATTCATGGGAAGCGACCGATAGTTTCCTTTCAATTTTCCTGTCATAATGTGTTCAAACGTCCATAACTACTTATCATTTCCTTTGTCTGCTCGTGCTGGTAAGATCTTGGTAGAGTGGTCATCCATCACGTAGTAGTACTAATATTAATACCTCTTCTTTAGTAGCGTTAAGGTTAAATGTGTTTCGTTTTATCAAATTGTTTTACGCTTTCATCTAAACTCTTCAGCTTCTGGTATTTCCATATTTTTGATATTCTACAGAGCTGATCATGTCCAGAACAGGAATCTTCTTTGAGTTTATAGAAAAATTTAATCCTTTTCTAAGAAGTTTTACCTCTGTGTGAGAGAGAGTTCTTGAAGAAATATTTACAACTGTCCTTAGTTTGTTGATGGTACGAGATTCTACTAGATGCTCATTTTTGAACTTTTTGAACTTCTAGTCATGTTTCTTCTTCTGTATTCTCTCAACTTCTCGGAAGGGATATCAGTTTTGCGAAGATCGAAGATAGATAACTTTGTGCAGCGTCGTCCATAAGAGTGGTTCTCTTCCATTGGTAGTAGTTAAATTGAGAACTGGTCAGGGCATTACTGACATGTTCTAGTATAATTTTATATCGTTGACTCTAAACTAAGTCTTGCGCGAGAATAAAAGTCTCCAAATATCTGGAACATCGATACTAGGGTTGCTAAAAACTTCTTTGTTTTGTCCGATGAATACCGCTTCTTTATATTTCCATTTATTCCCATGGTGTTCCTTACAAAGGATTTTAGCTTCTGACTATTGGATTCTATGGTCGTTGTTCCAGGACGCTAAATGTTAGCATGCATTAGTAATGTATTACACTGTTTTTGAATGAGAAAAATCTCTGCTTTCATAGTTTTATATAAAAATTCAGGGAATTTTATATATTACTATTATAATAGTAACTAAACCGCCCGATAGACCAACTTTTACATGCAAATTTTTGGACAATATTCATACTTCAATATTTTCTATAAGAACTGAAATATTGATTTGCGGTTTTCGGCATATTCTAGCGATAGCTGCAGAGTTTATGGCATGGAGTACTCTACAAATTTATTATATAGAATGTTATGAAAGACTTTGTAATTTTTCAAAATGTCCTTACACAGTTAAGCACAAAAATTACTTTTTACTTATAATATTTGCACTTTCATAATGTGTTTTGTTTTCACTGGGTATGCAGCAACTTTCTTATTTTAAATAGGACAGCCTATATATAATTCCGGAATTCTATTCCTTTTAAAATTTAAGATGGATACTATATAACACCTATAAAACTTACATAATTTTAAATGTAACACCCTGTATATTACTCTTTTTTAAATGTATTATTCGAAACAGAACATACTTTATTAGCATGTTCATATATCTATCTTCTGTTATTTTCAAGATACAGACACTAATTTTAGAAAGTCATATGTTTCCAGATGTTTCGTATCTTATAAATAGTTTGGACCACAATAAATGAAAAAGTTTCCTTTATATTTTTCACATGTACGTTATTTTGCTGTATATATAAATATTTCTAGCTTTATTTCTGTTATATGACTTTGAAAAGAAATGAATAAAATATACTTATATAGTTCTTTTTATTATTTCCACTTGATACAAAGAGTGCCATGAAAAAGTAAAGGGCGTTCATAAACGTCAGACTTATATATTTCCAGTTTATTTTTCATTCTTTTTCGTGCTTACAAAAATATATTCTTAAAAAGAAAAATTAACTTTGTTTGAATGTTGTGAGTATGAATGTTGAAAGTATAGCACTTACTTTAAAAACATATCAACAGAAAGTCTTAATACACCCATGGCGAAATAAACCAAGAAATAGCTTCCAAAAAATGTCCAGTTGGATATTTCTTTATATTTCGAAGAGAATCCCACAAATTCAGTTCGACATGCGCATCGAGACTTGAGGATGGCCAATTCCACTATTAATACATGTAATAAACTAAATAATTAAAAGCCATTTGAGATTTCTAAACTTCAACATTTGGAAAGAAATGACATTGATCGGCTAATGGAATACGTGTGTATAATGATGGAACACCAATTTTTGGAAAACATATTTTTTCAAAATTTGCTGGACAGACAGGGTGACATTTACAACGGTTGGAACGGAATGGAAACACCAAAAATCCCAGAATATTCAAAACTATTCATCATCAAGGTCGTCTAGTGTTTACGGGTGTTGGATTATTGGTCTACTATTTTTTTGAAGGAAATATAAGTTATCGACGCTATCTTTAGTTACTGAAAGTATAAAACTTTTACTAGAAGTGGACGAATTATTTACCATATGGACGGAGAACCTGTCATAACCATATAGAAATTGGAAGTTTAATTAATAATAATTTTCGAGGTTAATAGCACCCAATAGAAACATACAATGACTTCTAGGAAGTCCAGATTTAATACCGCTGGACTACTTTTTATGGGAAATATTAAAAAATAAAGTTTATAGAAACAGACCGCGGAGGAAAGAAAACTAAATAAAGTAATACTGTTGTGAAAGATAAAAGAAAATTAAAAGTAATTTTTTTCACATGCATTTATCAAAAAGTGCGACATGTGGATAATTTCTTATAATTTTTTATTTACTTGCTTATTTCATATTAATTCAATGTTGTATTTCTTGTTATAAAAATAAACAATATAGTTGTTATTTGTATTTTTTGCTTTAAAATAACAGAAATACTAGACTTTTTCAAAACTAATATCTGGATCTTAAAAATAACAGAGAACGGGTACAGGAACATGTTAATAAAATATTCTTTTTAACGAATAAGATATTCAGGAACATAGTAATATGCAGGGTGTTACCTTTACAATATTTGACGTTTTATGGATTGAAATTTTCTGGATTGGACTTATTCTATAAAACACCCTATATAATTATAAAAAAATGGTGGGGAAAAATATACTCCCCTATTTGGTCTTTGTAAATTAGAAATAAATATTAAGGGTGCTGCTTAGGTTTGGGGCTCGGAAACTAGTATGCATTTATCTATTAAAATCCAAGCCACTAACACGGTTTTCTGATAAGCCATACTTACAAAAAATTACCATAAAATCATTATTTTCAGTAATATATATATATATATATATATATATATATATATATATATATATATATATATCAAGAACATCTGCTGCTCAATCTTTTGGATTCCATTTTTTTGCCGATAAGCATCTCCTACTTGCCTGATTTAATATCGAGTAGAGGACAGAATATTAGTCGCTGTATATGATCCAATCGGTACGAATCGGATTTTTTTCCGTTTGAGTAATTCGTGACTAATTAAAAAGATAGCATCTATTTGCTAGACCCTGTGATTTTTAACCCTTTATTTTATGTGACCATATGGTAACATAGATTTTTATAACCGTTAACGGTCACAACGCTAAGAACGTCTTGTAAAATTCTGAAACTTCTGCTGTTATATCAGAAAAAAATGCTGATCTATTTATTAGTATTTATATTTCTTTACTTATAAATTTTATGAAAATATTAATTGTAACCATATGGTAACATTGAACAATAAAAGAACTTTTTTATTAAATAAAATTGTTTTTATTATAATAATCAATTTAATTTTGATTAACATGAAAATCTTTGAAACAATTTTTTGCTTCTGTAAAACATAGTCTGGTGTCGCATTTAATACATTTCATGCGGCTCGAATTTCTGCACCTGCCTTTACTGGTATATACATGTCCCAAGGAATCAAACCTTGAAGCGTTATGTGGCCTTTCAACAACTGGCCGCCGAATTTTGGGTATATCAGTACTTTCAGCACTAGGTCGGCCCTTTCTGGCTTCCTTTCCACAACTACTTAAAGACTTGGCAATATCTAGCCTAAAGTTTTTAAGTGGCATGTATTTTTTCTGGCCTAGAGCAACGCAGTCTTTTCTGTAAAGCAGCCATGCATTTACCACAGATACATCAAGGAGGTAAGCAAATATACAAAAATACCATCTCTTTGCCTTATGGGGAGTTTTGTACAGACCCATTAGAGCGTTTGCTGTATCAACACCCCCCATATGTTTGTTGTACTGTATAACTTTGATGGACACTCTATATCTATTTTTGATTTGGCATTTTTGCAAAATCTTTTTAAGTACCTAGCGGTTCTACGCCATAAAGGGTACTTCCTAATAAAACAGGTTTATTATCTACCCATTTTGTAATGATGATACCTTTGTCTTTGTCAATTTTGTAGTCATATTTTCCCCGCCCTTGTTTTTGTAGGACTTTGTCTGTATCAATGGGACATCCAGCGATTCTATTGCTACGTAGTGTTCCAAGGCTATATATTTTCATTTTATTTTTGAGATTGCATGCAGGCCTGCAAAATAATTGTCGAAAAAGAGACTTGAATTATCAGGGTCATGCAGGGATTTTGAAAGGGCTATAACAATGGAAGCTCCAACGCCCAAATTTGATTCTTCTTCAGTTATTTCATTTCTGGTTCCAACAAGTTGAGAAAAAGTGGTAGCTCCCTGGTATTATAAAGTCCAGGACGTAGCCAGAAACTCCTGCAATTACAAAAAATTTGTACCCCCATTTATGGGGTTTGTTTTTTATATATTGCCGTAGATTGCCTGCCCGGGTCCCTTTATAGGCAACCATGGTCTCGTCCACTGAATACTGATTATCAGTATGATAATTTCGAAAATTAGCTCGGATCTTTTCTGCAAAAGGATGTACCTTGAAGTATCGGTCAGTAGTATTATCCGTAATGTCCTTGTTGTTATTGAAGTGTATAAAACGCCTCAAAGTTTTAAAACGTCTAATTGGCATCAAGGATGCTACCTGCTCAATACGTGTACCGCTTGCCCAGTAATCTTGATAGGATGGAAGATCTATTATTCCCATATATAATAAACAGGATATAAAATCTGTCATATCGTTGGCGTTCGTCGCGATACATGTCCCTGTTACTTGAGTATGTAAAGATTAGTTTGCTCAATGATATCAGACATTATGTCAAGTGAAAACATTTTGGTAAAATATTCAATAGGAGTGAGCACTTCATCATTGAAAACAGGAATAAAAGTGTCATTCCTATTAATTTTTGGTAAATCTTCTTTGGTCCAGTTGAATGCTACTTCTGGTAGTTTCTTTTTTTTCTTTAGGGGTGGCTCAATAACTTGTTCTGCCTCTTCGTCAGAGGTATGGTCGATATCCGAAATATTACCATCTAAAATTTTTATAATATATAAAATAAAATGCAGTCTTTTATGAAATGTTACCTTCCGACAAAATCTTAGCTTCCCGTATTTTGTCTTGAATTTGTTTCAAAGTCATTTCTTCCTCATCGTCTGATGAATCAGAATTATCCGAAACTTGAGGAAGGGGTGGCAGATGAAATTTACTTTTTCCGTAAAAGGAACAAGAAGGAATTGAATTATATTCATCCATAGCGGTAAATGGGCGCGAAAATCTAAAAATCGATATCTACAGTGGGCAATGTAACCAGATGGTTACGCTGATTTCTACAAGAGTTTTCTATGAAACTCCTCAAGCTTATACTAAAATAATCTATAAAATTACTCACCTGTTATGTCTAGAAAATACCACTAAATTTGGAATAAAACTGGAATAATTTTTATTAGTTCAAATAATTACATTTATATCTAGTTGCGACATAACCACAAAAATACAACGCAACAGGTCTTCACACGTGGCAAACAAAATTCAGTTTATCGCGAGCGCGCCTCGAGATCACAGTTGTAACCAAGTGGTTTCGTTGCCTTAAACTCTGTAAAGTACAAGGATTGCGAAAAAGATGCGTTTGAATTCAACGTATCCATATGGTTACAATGACCAATAAATGTATGTTTTAAATTTTATAACTTGACCGATAAAGGGTTAAAAGCTTGATATGAGGTTATCATAGGGCATTTTTTGTCTTTCAGATAGTCTGAATTTCTGCCTGTAAAATAATATTAATAGCACCCTGGAAATAGAAGATGAGTTTGCCAGCTCACAAGACATGCAACTATTCAAATTGATGATCGGGTCCATCATTCATTGAACCCATTGAATCCCCTAATATTGTAAATTATAGCATCTTACACAAGAATTAGCACTGTCCGTAAAATTATTGTAAAAAGACTATAGAGCATAATTATCAAATGTCTCAGTTGCAATTCCTTTAAAACGATTTGAGATTCTGGTCAAGAGAGCATCTGTCCACTCCAAATTTGGTAGGCAGCTCATCATATTCATTTATCCACCGAGCACAAAACTAGGGAACATTCAAGACAGATAAGATACTTTGAATAGATCCATTCTGCATAATTGGGATCGATCGAGAGATTTCCGCCAGAACAATGCCCAGAGCCGACGCTTTTGCTTCACACAACGCCCCGGAGTTACCAGTTAAGTTCCCTTAAAGATAAGCATAATTTTTCATTGTTGTTCTGAACAAGTAGATGCTTCTGGCATCATCAAACCACATATTTTTGCCTAAGATTCAAAGTAAGCAACCCTCGAAGGCGACAGACAATAATTTTAAAATAATTATTCTTTTATTTTTTTTTTCTGGAAAAAGCAGAAAAATTTAAATTTCTATAACATTTAAATTAATCAAATATCTTATATTGATATCCTCTATTAAGAAAGGAAGAGTTTTCTCGGAACTTAATAATAACGAATTTATTGTTTCTAGGCAGAAACACAATTTTGTTAATAACGTTTATCTACTTTAAAGCAATTTTTGAAGGTCAACATTTTTAAAGTATTTATACAGGTAGTGCAGAATTATTCGTTGAAAATTGTAAATGACCGTGGACTGAAAACTAATCGACAAATAATTATACAATCTATATAAAAGGTTTCACGAGTGCACACATGTAACAAATGTATTACAAGTCAATCAAAACAATCAAACAAAATTTCCACAATAAAAAACATCTTATATTTCATTAAATAACCTCTTTGACTTGGGGGTTAATGAAAGTCGCATAAATCTCCGTATAAATCCGAACGAAAAAATTCTCAGTTAGAGGTAAAACGAAAAAAGAAGTTAAGAAAAACATCGGGATCATCGAGTAGTTTTTAGGTATGGAAGGAATTTTGTGAGTAAGAGATTTGTAGATATTTGAAGAGTGCATGATGGCCACTAATTACAAAGACAAAGGCATTTCACATATTGTTGTCCCTATTGTGCAAAGTTTTGGCCAGAATTTTGTACTCATTGATGATATTCCAAAAGCCTCCAAAAATTAATTAATACTCTTATCTCTAGTATGCTTAGACGCTGAAAGGGGTTGTTAAGAGTTCACGGTGGAACAACCGATATTAGTTTTATTTAGCCTAAGCGTTAGTAACCATTGTTTTATAGATTTTATGCATTCTTTTTTACTGTTTCATAATTTTTTTTTAATAATATTTATTAACTCTTTGAAATACCCTAGATATTTCTGCTAAATGTTTGCGCCGTGAAACATTCTCCGAATGTGATATATACATATTTATGCATTAACTTTTTGGTCCAGGGTCACTTACAAAATTTAACGAATAATTTTTGCGCATATTTACGTTTAAATACTCTATATTTTTCAGCTTCAAAAATTGCTTTGGATTAGGTAAACGTTATTTCCAAAATTGGGTTTCGGTCTAGGCATAATACAAAACAAAATGATTTTGAAAAAATCCTGAATACCTACTTTGATAATAAAAATAATAACAAAATTCTAAAAACGTTTAAAGATATCAGTATAAAGTATACAAAAAACAATGTTGCACAAATTTAAATCATTGCAGAAAAACCGCTAGATAGGTCGGCCCAAATATTTACTTTTGGCACTCCTTTTAAAAGTGTTAGGATCATATTGTATAGTAACAAAAACCCATTAAAGTAATTAACAGCCAAAGGTGTCACCTATCACCTATCAAAGAGTTTTTTCCTCTTTCTTTAAGAAATAAAAATGTATAAACCACTGACTTTAGCTCGAATTATTGAATGTCTACTTCGAGCCTTGTTTACTGTAGTAGAAACCTTTGTCATAGCTTGACAACAAAAATATTTAAAGAAAAGAGTCGTAGAAGATTCAAACCAGCTTAGAACTTACTACTGGCAAACAACAACTTTAGGATATGAGTTTTTGATTTTTTTTTTAAATAAATAGCAGCATTTGCAAAATAACGATGTTATGCAAAACAGTTCCAATAATTTAAAACCTGTAACTAAAAGGCAGCAGTCTAGTAAATATCCATATTAGAATTCTATAAACGATTTACAGATTTTGCTCACATTTTTAAACATTGATATTTGCATTAGAGATTATGGCCTACGTCACAAACAGAAACCTATCTTAGCATGCACGAAGTCAAGGTTCCGTGAGCACAAGTCTTCGTACAATCGAATGCAAAACGTTTATATACTTGCAAAAAGATATAATTCATATATTGGTAACGGTTTTCTTATATATATATATATATATATATATATATATATATATATATATAAAATTAATTCATTTCTTCGTCAGGGCTCTATAATAACACAATTATCAGAAAATCTAGGACTCTTTTACAAATAAAAAGTACTTACACTAATTAAAATGCAAAGACAATTTTGAGGGAATTTTAAGAAAATATAAAATATGAAATTGGATACATTTTTAACTACTAAAATTTTGACATCATTTGACAAGAAATAAACAATTTAAAACCATTTTTTTGTCTATCAAATCAAAATGACTCAATGAAATAGGTTAAATATGTCAAATGTATAATATAAAAAAGGAGGTATGTTTAAAAATGTTTTAAAACTAGATAATATGTTATACAATATATGGAACAAAATATGTGAGGTAACTAGAATATATTATACATTTGACATATTTAACCATCAAAATATTAGTAGCAAGTTTGTATGCTCTACAGGTATCTATTTTGGCCATGGAGTTTTGAAAAATATGTGTGAAAGTGCATTTTAGTTGATTTTAGTATCTACCCATGCACGATGGTTCTAATGCTTGCTTTGTCGAAATACCTAGGGGTCTGCCGCCGGATATCTCCGGAACCTCAATAGGTGGCGCTAGGTGTTACCCTTAGCATATAGTATTGTTTTAGTCTGATTGGCGTTTCATTGTCGATTTTGTCATATCGAGCAATCTGTTAGTTCGTTTCAGATCTGCCTGGGTGCAAGCCTTCCTGATGAGGTTAATATATATATATATATATATATATATATATATATATATATATATATATATATATATGTATCAGCCAAATGGAATAAATTCGATAATAAATAAATGGGGGCGTGTTCGGAAAACGCTTGGACCCGTCGATTGGTATTTTTAGTTGCTCATTTTCTCCAATAAAAACTTTTTATACAAGGTGTGTCCTGTAACCATGGTCAATGCCAACTTTCTTATTTCAAATGCAACACCCCGGATATTATTTAATTTTTGGATTCTTTAGGAGATTCTAAACATATTTTATGTTCAATGTCCTATACCTATCTTCAACTATTTCGGCAATATTAAGTGTTTTCAAATTTATTGCAAAAATTAAGATTAAAAAAATAAAATTATTTATTTCTTCATAATGTATAAACAAAAGTAAAAAGTTAATTTAGGAACTGTTGAATATGCTCGCCGCGAACGTCTTGGCAAATTCCTAATCTTAAATAGAAATTTCTTCTAACGTTATTTACCATCTCAGGTGTGACCGATCTAATCGCAAGCGTTATTCGTCTTCTTAAGTCAGCTAAGTCGAGGGGTTTAGTTTTGTATACAACATTTTTAATATGTCCCCATAAGAAAAAGTCTAATGGCGCCAGATCAGGGGATCGCGCTTGGCCATTCTATCGATCCTCGTCTCCCTATCCACCGATTTGGAAATATTCCGTTGAGGTACTGCCGGACATTAATTTGGTAATGGGGCGGTGCTCCATCTTGCTGAAACCATATCATATTCGCTGGAACTTGTGGGTTTGCTGGATCCGGATACAAATTTGTCAAAGTTGGCACGACATTATTTTGGAGCAGTGCTAAATAATTATCGCCATTCAAATTGCCGTCAATGAAAAAGGGGCCTATGATATGATCCCTAACAATTCCTGCCCAAACATTAACCTTTTCCGGATATTGAGTATGTTCTTCGCTGATCCAATGAGGATTTTCCCTAGACCAATAGCGGCAATTTTGACGATTTACATGACCGTGAAGTGTAAAGGTGCACTCATCCGAAAACAAAACATGTTCTAATTGAATAACATTGTTATCTAACATAGCCATCATTTGTTCACAAAAATAAGTTCTCCTATCATAATCGTCTTCCATGAGCTCCTGAGTTGGTATCACTTTATATGGATGCATTTTATTTTCTTTTAATGTTCGAATAATCGACGAATGGCTAATATCGAACATTGCGGCGGCTTGTCGACTAGAAATATGTGGGTTTTCCTCAAACTCAAGCATAATATCCAATTTAGTATCATCATTTATTGAATTGGCAGCTGCTTTTTTTATCTGCCTCACATGTCCAAGCTCGCGAAACTGCTTTTCTATTTTACTAATTGTCCCTTGGGATATATGCGGCAAATTTGGAAATTTTTCATGAAATAAGCGAGCAACTTTCACTTGTGTTCAATCATTTGTAGAATTGTTATTTTATGCATTTCTGTTAAATGAACCATTTTTCTGATATTAGGTATTATGCAGTTAACGAAATTCAAAAGACTATGACACTGACACTGACAACTACTGTCTTGCAAAGAGAAAGGCCAGGCATTTTACACAAAAGTAAACAAAACTTAAAAGTAAACAAAACTGGCTCTTTTTGTTCCATACCAATAAAAAGGAACGCTAAAATGGTTTTTGCTTACATTCTTAATATGAAGACCTAAATGGTAAATAAGTATTGAGTGTGTTGTAGCGAATTTTTGTAATCAAATAAATAGTTCAGTAACCAGAGCCACTTTCATGAATAATAATAAATTCGAAATAAATAAAATAAAAATAAATTTGAAAACACTTAATATTGCCGAAATAGTTGAAGATAGGTATAGGACATTGAACATACAATATGTTTAGAATCTCCTAAAGAATCCAAAAATTAAATAATATCCAGGGTGTTGCATTTGAAATAAGAAAGTTGGCATTGACCACTGTTACAGGACACACTCTGTATAAAAAGTTTTTATTGGAGAAAATGAGCAACTAAAAATACCAATCGACGGGTCCAAGCGTTTTTCCGAACACGCCCCCATTTATTTATTATCGATTTTATTCCATTTGGCTGATACACACTGTATATATATATATATATATATATATATATATATATATATATATATATATATATATAAATAACGTATAAAATGCGTTCCTATCTGATTCATTATCTTTGTTCATTTAAAATTTTTAGGGCTTTAATTTTCAGTACACTCTAAGGATAATATTGAAAATTTATTTTATTCCTACGTTTCTCAAATTAATAAAAAGTTATAAGATAGGCCACTTTAATTAAAAAAAACTAGTAGCAAGAAATAATCGAAGCTGCAGACTAGTTTGGCTAATAATAAGTTTACAGTAACTAAGTTCACAGTATTAAGCATCATTAGATGTGGGGAAATCTGTAATTATCGGGTAACTGGTAATTTTAACCACCCACTTAGAAAGTCTTTTAATTAATAACAGTGTGAAGGAGCTTTCCAATAAATGTTGAGATCATAGAAATATACGGATTCAAAGTAGTTATATGTCCGTCAGAAGTAAAAAATATTACATGTTTAATGGAATTTAAGATGATTGTGAAAAGTTACAAATACTCACTCAAGGTTGTTAAAATTGTAAAAATTGAAGAGAAAATTAAATCTCGAAGTTAACATAAGGCAGCCTAGTCTAAAAGAATAAAATCGCGTTTAAGTTAATGATCATCTTTACTCCACACCGCATGCAAAGGAGCACATTGTGTTTAACAGTGATGTATATTTGTTTGTTTCTTATCGCCTACAGGTCAAACGCTTGGGTCGTTTTTCATTAAGGAGACATCAGAATATTCGCCTGTATCCCAAAAGTTTGCTTTAAGAAAATCAAATTTAACGAACTCGTTAAGACGATTCCACATATCATTTTTTGGCACCACCGCTAAAGCACATTGAGTTGGCCAACTATAGACACATGTTTTTAACTTAAGGTCTTCAACAGTACTGTCAGCTAGTTAGGAGACGAGTACAACTAGCGCCAAAACTTAATACAACAAAACCACACCACCAGACTCACTAACAGGAGCGAAATCGACATATGTGGTTACCAAGAGAACATCCGAAATCTTTGCCGGATTTGATACTGATTGAAGAGCAATTAAATCGAATGTATAAAAGTAGAAAAAGATTAACGCGGCAAGAATTATTATATAAGAGAAATAGGATTTTTTTTGGGATGAAAAAGATTTTGGCCAACTAACGTGTTTCTGACTTAGGCATCGTGCAGTCAAGTTTTTTTTATATATATATATATATATATATATATATATATATATATATATATATATATATATATATATATATATATATATATATATATATATATATATATATATATATATATATATATACATACATATATATATATATATATATATATACTAGTTAAGAGACGAGTACAGCCAACGTAAAAATTTAATACAACACAATTGGTAACCACAAATGTCCGTTTTGCTCCTATGAGATGTATGTATTACTTATTTTTCTTTTTTTAAGTGAAAACTTCAATAAAATTACACATTGAGTGTGTTTAGGAGAATACTTGCCCTGTCTATCTTCAGTCACCTTTCAGTGTAGAGAAGCAATTTTGTCTTCCTGGGGTCCGCACATATATAGAAGACAATTGTAATGATTAAAGAAAGAAAACTCGTTAGTGATAAAAAGCTAGAGAGGCGGGGGGGAAGAACTAAAATGACGGATCGAACTTGCTACTGCTATTTTACTTTGTGACCGATGACCTCTTTTACATCTAAGCCAAATGTAGGTAAATAATCATGTATTGTCCTTTATTTAAAATGAAATGGTTTTGAAGTGAACAGCGATATCGGTAGCAACTTTTATACACAAATCTGAAAGATAGTATATATATATATATATATATATATATATATATATATATATATATATATATATATATATATATATATATATATATATATATATATATATATATATATATATATATATATATAATAATATAATTATTGCCATCAAAAATAGTTCCTAAACATAGGCATATTTTAAACTAGTATAATTTGTGGTAAAGACAGGTTTAAAAAAACAGTCTATCCACCAACTGTCAGCTGTTGGCGACAACGCCACCTACCACAGTCGGTTAAGCATAATCCGCCACGGAAATATTAAAGCTTTATAATTGGCCTATTAGCAGTTGGTGGAATACACAGTCCAATACAGTCGGTTTTATGGCAAGAAGTTTTAATTAAACAGTACGAACAACGAACCTGATACTAAAACAGCAATCAAATAAATATATATATATATATATATATATAATTAATAATATATATATATATATATATATATATATATATATATATATATATATATATATATATATATATATATATATATATATATATATATATATATATATATATATAATGCCAAATCAATTTGTCTTAACCTTTGCAAGGCTATGTATAATAAAATAATTTGTTTTACACATTCACATCAACATTGTGCCAAATTATTTACGATGCTCAGAAAAATGGTGCATATTGTTCAGTCAATCGAATTTAATATTTTCGGTTACATAAAGAATAAACAAGCTCTGAAAATAATATTCAGTGAAATGTCAGCTTGAATAGATTGTATTGTTGGCACCCGTGGTGATCTCATTAGTTTTAATGTTTTGCTGTTTTACTGACTGACCAGTTATCTAAAATAGTTTTTATGTCTCTAGATTTTTATTGAACTTATAAGTATTATGCCAGTTTTCAGAGACATAAAACATTACACAATTAGATTTTTGAAATTGCGTTTTTTGCACACATCATTTTCTGTCACGTAAAGTGCAGACGACATTTCCAAGTCCATAACTGCTTTTTCACAAGATTTTAGTGGTAGCAGAATATCGATGTATCCATATATATTATGCAACCTTACGCCTCAGTTGATTTGGCCATAAGGTCGGCATGATTTATAGACCTACTGGACTTAAAAAAGTCAATCCTATTAACCAGGTATAGCTGCATTTGTTGGGTTTGGGCATTCTTAAAATATGAATTTTTTACGTCTTAATACCCCGCAAAAATGTTTAAGATCTACGTCCATAACGACATATCTGAAATCCGGGAGAAACTAACCTAAACTGTATAGTTGAGCTGGCAAAACGCTATCAAGCAAAACGAGACAAGACAACCTAAACAAATTTCAAACGAATCGCCATTCTCAAATTATCGTTATAAATAACTATCGTATGTATTTATATAATTTTTTATAGTGCCTCGATTTTTGAGAGTTTTCTTCAAATATAGTATGTTTGTACTTTTTATGTATAAGGCATACTGACTCGAGAATGAATAAGATTGGCAAAGTAAAAATTTTATTTGGAATAAAAAATGGTTTACATGAAACCCTTAACCCCAACATATACATATACCTGATAGCTCTCTCTTTTGTAAAATAAAAACACTACTAAAAAGTTGTCTTGAACATACTCCCCAAAAACATACTCCATATCTAAGATGGGATTCTATCAATGCAAAGTCGCTATTTCACACAATACATGGATCCAATTCCCTAGCTAAAATACGAAGGGCAAAACAATAATTAGAAGCTAACTTAAAAATCACGACGCGGGCTGGGAGACAGGAGCGATAAATGCTTTTGTTTTGTCTATAGGAGTAAAAAGACGAAAATTTGTAATTGCAAGGTCTCCATTTAATTTTTACAAGGTACGTACTATGTATTAGATATATTATCGTATATTATATTATTGAAAGTATGAATATATTTTATTTCCAAATATTCTATATTACTTTAGTTTCTGAATTTTAAAAATAAGATTTAGTACGGCTAAATAATAATTTTTTAATTTCTTAACCTTTGTTAACCTAATTAGCCTGAACGGGCTACCAACCACTACCTTCCCCAGAGTAGATTTCTGGAAGCGCCACTGCGTTTGGTCTACTTTGGTCTACCTATTGTCCATCATTCTAGCGATATGTCCCGCCCAGTTCTACGCTAATATTGTTATTTTACTTATTGCATCTAACATTCAAGTTCTTTTGCCTATTTCTTTATTTGGAACCGAATCTCTAAACAATATTCCTAGCTTTGATCGCTCTATTTCGTATTGGGTAATTGTATATTTCTCACAGTTTTTCTGGTCAACGTCAGAGTCTTTGCACCATATGTAAGAACTGGCAACATACACTAGTTGAAGACTTTTCTTTTAAGGCATATCGGAAGCTGATATTTTAATATGTGCCTTAGATTGCCAAAGCCTGCCCATGTTAATTCTATTCGCCGTGCAAGCTCACAGGTTTGGTTGTTTCTACTGATACGAATTTATCGTAGATATTTCAGGAAATTGTTCGTTCCACCTGAATACCGTTGATACTGATACCTTTGCTTAGAAGAAGATTTGTCATATTGTCATAAATTGGGTCTTCGAGGTGCTGATTTTCAAGCCTGCTTGTCGGGATGCATCATTTAGTTTGACTATTTTGGAAATGTTCTTTTTTAATTGTCTTGTCAGATTAATGCCATTTGTCTTCCAGTTCCCTTCTGTCTTTGTTAAAATAGAATCAATAAAAGAAGTAAAGAAGTCAGAATTCGTTCATTCGTTTTTATACATTTTTTTACTACTCTACCAGTAAAACTTGAGTAGGGTATCAGACCCCTAAAGAAAATTAAAATAATGCAAGAGAGTGTGCTCAATTCTTATTATTCAGTGAATTTTTATAAGAAAGGAATACATAATTTTTCAACTAAAATGAAATTAAATAAGAGACTGGAAGATTTTCTTCCTTTAGGAACGATATCCTAGTCATATTTTAAAGAAAATAATAACTAACAAAAAACACTGAAACACAACGGTTTGCAATTTAAATAAACAGTATGTGCCCTCTGGATTTAATACAAAATCACAGGTTTAATGGACAAAAAAGAAAATATTTACGTTAATAATAACGAACATATAATAAAACCTGAAAACAACCAAAAAGTTTGTACATATCGTCGTCTTGTTCACGTAGGGGCGTAACTCACTTTTATTAATTCTGCAGACGAATTAAGAAGTTTTAAAAATGTATCGAATTTTGAAAAATTTGTAGTTCGCTAAAAATCGACTAATTGACTTCGACTTAGTAGCAAAAGAAAATCTATTAAAGTGAGTTACGCCTCTCCATGAATTGGACGACGATATAATTGTTTCTTTACTAAACAATTTCCATTACTACTATACAGCAATCTGTGCCCGAGAAGTTCAAACCTGCTAATTTGAAGGCCTATTTACGAATTAAAGGTCCCGTCAGCTATTTAGTTAGTTGGGAGGTCCTAGACAATGAAAGTAGTTGACCAGAGACGTGCAGTCCAAACACGTATATATTTATTTAAAAAATATATGTATATATACCTAACAAACACTAATAGGGATACTGCATTAACGAGACCCTTGTCATTAACAACCAGTCTTAACTTTGATCTATTATGGAAAAATCTTTTGTGACTCATCCTCGATAATAAACCCCCACAGCACGAACTAAATATTTATATATTATTTCAAATTGCATTTCAACTTAAAAATAGAAAATCACAAAGAAAAAAATTAAAAATTAAAAATACAACCACAGTACTTTTAAAACTATAGCCCATATCGGTTAATTGAGTACCAAACTTTGTAAACACCTTTCTAGAAACGGGTTAAAAATCAGTTTTAAGATCAACAATATGTTAGAGAAAATAGTAAAAAATAACAAAATGTCCTAAAATTCAGACCGGCAGATGTTCTGAAAAAAGAATAAAAAACATAAAACTAGTTACATAACTAATTCACAACACGCTATCTACTAAACGAATCACACATATTTGATGACAAATTTAAAACTCTTCACTCTGAACTAAAATCAAAGAGACTCAATTTTCTAGAGTACCTATGGAAAGTTAAGTATGGAAATTAATAAATTTAAAACATCTGGGTCATTATTAAAGGATCACGTAGTTTACATAATTCCCCATAGTTGAACCTTTATATTATATATATATATATATATATATATATATATATATATATATATATATAAATAGCTCATTGTAAAAGAATTGTTTTATTCCGTATATAATGGATTCCCATCAAGCATCGGCTAACTCAATTGTGTTTGAATTTACATGTTTTCAAACGTAAAGATCTGGAAAATCTCAGAGGGTGGTGTTTTTTACGATAACGAGGGAATTCTGTTATAAAAAATTTATTTGTAACTAATCCAAAGACCGATAGAACGATAACAACACAAATTTAATATTAGTATTTAGATTTAGGCGACATATTTCTATTTTTGCAAATAAGTTTTGATGATAGCGAACAATTTTTATTGGCTGCTTTTTACAGCTCTAATTTTATTTGTATTATTGTTGGTACATCTTATGTTAAACTAGTGGGTACAATTATATTTTAAATAGGAACAAATGTAAGTAGTGCAAACTGTATTATATTTAATAATAATTTTCCTGGTTTCAAATTATTTATAAAATCAACAGTGACATTTTAACGATTATTTATTTATGTTTTGTTGTAATGAAATATTCAAAAACGTCTGAGTTAATATTTTTCGCTATTTGTAAAAAAATATTCGCATTGTATATCTAATGGGAGTGGACTGCAAAATAATTTAATTTATCTTCCTATACTAAATATGCAAAATGTTTGTGTTTTAGTAAATAAACATTAGTTGGTGCACAGAGAACGTCTGTTTGTCTATTTAAACCGTTTACTCTGACGTGTTGTGAGAATATTTCACTCCTGACTTGTGAACTGCAGACTATTTTTCATTTTGTTGCTTTTTTAGATTATTGTCTGTCATTTTGACAGTATGTGCTGCTTCATCCGGATCTTTGATTTAATGTTTTTTTAGATCTAACAAATAACAGATACAAAAAAAAGACTCTCCTATAGAAAGTGTTCAGTTGTATGTACTTTCTAATATTCCCTTTTTTTGGTATAGGAGTAAGTCATTTGTAAATATAATTTTTGTTCTATTAAGTTTTTTTCCTCCCTCTTAAAAGGGAAATATTGTAATCGTGAAAACATCACCTTCCGAGATTTTTTCAGATCTTTACATTTCTGGGCCCCTAAAAGCCGAAAAACATATTTTCTCAGTTTCGTCGGTCTGTCTGTTCGAAGCATAGCTAGAAAACTACTTACCCGATTGACTTCAAATGTTGGTCAAAAATTAAGGGTCATATGAGAATGACTTGGTAAAGTACGGGAAAGAAAACCGGGCGGACCTTAAAATAAAGGTTCATACTCTTAAGCAAGCGGAAAAGTAAAATTTGTGTACGCAAATAAATTTTATGTTATTTTATTTGTTGTAATAATTTGCCGCTTCACCTATAAAGTGCGCCAGCTAAGCGGTACGGAAAATTAATCGAGGAGTTAGTAAATTTCGCACTGGTCCACTTGTATTTGGGATGTGCCTAGAGGCTCCATGCACTTGCCGCTAGAAGGTTCTAGCTATTTCTAGTGGCGCCTATACATTTCGAGCATTTGTTTTCATTTCTATACAAATGCGTTGCATTGAATTTGAATTATTATTTCGTAGTAATAATGGCGAGCAAAAGAGGAAAAACAATTCGAAGCGGTGCACGTGAAGTTATTGCGAGCGTTATAGAGGCCTGTACTAGCTGTAGAAGCTGAAAATAATAGTTTGACTATTCGAATTCAAAATCGAACAGAACGCGCTGCATTTTACACTGGTGTTTCGGAAAGTAGTGTAAGAAAAATTCAAAGAGAACATAATGATCGCTCATGTTCTACTTCACCTTTAAAATCTCCTACAAGATAAAATTGATGATGTTGATTTTCAAGTAATTCGACGAACAATAGAGGATTTTTATATAAACTTGAAGAAGGTTCCGACCTGCAAACCTCTACTTTGTGCTGTAAAGAACAAAATAGATTTTCTGTACGGGTATAAAAAAAGGTTTTGTTTGGCGTTGAAGTGCCAAAATAAAAGAAAATTGCTCACTGAGAGACCAAATATCTATCAACTGTAAGGCAATATAGGCAAGAAGGACGCAATATTGTAGATCTAGACGAAACCTGGGTAGATAATGATATGACAGTGAACAAATGCTGGCAAAGTGAAAGTGTTACAGGTGTTATTCAGGGAATCCGCTCTAGTAGTCGCTTTATTATAGCTGTTCAAAAGCCGGATTTGTTCCAGGTGCTGCTTTAGTTTTTCGCTCGGGACTAACAACTGGAGACTATTATGGATGGATGAATAGAGATAATTTTGAAAAGTGGTTGCTCGAGAGGCTTCTACTTAACATTCCTCCCAAATCAGTCGTGGTAATGGATAATGCGTCTTATCATTCTTACGTAGAAGATAAAGTGCCAACTAAATAATCTACAAAAGCTCATATGATATCGTGGCTTAAATCGAACAATCTTGTTTGTGATGCAACATGGAGAAAATATCAATTATTTGAAGTAATATCAGCCAACAAGCCTAGAGAGAAAAAGTGTAAAATTGACGGTCTTTTACGTAACCTCGGTCATACACCTTTAGGGCTGCCTCCGTACATGTGCGACCTCAACCTTATTGAACTTGCATGGGCAGGAGTAAAAGACTATATTCGAGAGAGCAACACCGGTGAACTTTTAATTAAAGATTTAAATAAAATAACATTAGAGGCGATTGACTCAATATCGGCTAAAAATTGGAAATCGTATGTTAAACATGTTCGTTCTATTGAAGATAAATACTGGGAAGTAGATGGCAAAATTGAAACGGTTATTGATGATTTAGTTATCACACTGGTATATTCAAGTAGTGACGACGAAACCTCATCATTTTCACAGGAAGACAACGATTTAGAAGGAATCGAACCATTAGAATCACAGCCGTCAACCTCAAAAATGGCTTTTTTTTTTCATATATTTTGTAAAATTGTTCATAAAGTAGCTGTCAATAAACTGCTTCAAAATAATTAATTTTCTATTCAATACCGGGTGTCAAAAAATATCTAATATTGCAATTAATATTTGAAAAACTACAGAACTTATATTTTTCCAAAATTAACACATCAATGTAGTTATAGTAGAGCAGCCAGCACTGATTCCAGTGAACACGATTTATCAAAATTTTAACTTATGCAGTTCGACTTTGGGCTATTCTAGTATTCCAAAAGTGACCGTTCGTTATATTACTTTGTATAGAGGGCTTCATTGTGAAGTACTATACAGGGCGTTTCCTAATTGCGTGTTAAAGGGGGTGATTCTTGGAGCTTTTTTAAAAAAAAGTTCAATATGAACCTGAAAGTCTTAACTTTGGAGATACAGGGTTTCAAAAAAAAAATTTTTTTAATCCTAATTCTGATGCTATTATAGATAAATAACTGTGCGAAATTTGATACACGTCTTTTGTGCATAAAAGGGCATTTTTTATTAACAATCAATTTTTGAAATTTCTACCAGTGGCGTGCATATTTAATTAACCTGGGTAAATCCGTATGCTTTTTAATTCATAGAAGACGTGTATCAAATTTCATGTAGTTATCTACAAAAGCATCAGAATTGGGATGAAAAAAAATGTTTTCTTTTTAAACTTTACCCTCCTCTATCTCAAAAATTAAGACCTTTAGGACATAAAAACCCCCCCCTTTAACATCAGCACGCAATTAGGAAACGCCCTGTATAGTACTTCACGATGACGGCCCCTGTATAAAGTAATATGAGAAACGGAGACAGACGGCCACTTTTGGCATACCCGAGTAGCCCAAAGTCGAACTGCATAAATTAAAATTTTGATAAGTCTCGTTCACTGGATCTGATGCTGGCTGCCCTTGTAAAATCTGGACCTGTAAATCGTGTATCACTATACTGGGTGGTCCAATAATAATGGACGTAGGCAGTAGCCCGGGAACCGTTAATGATAAAACTCAAGAAAAAATATATTTATAGGTAAATCGATCAAGAAAAATCAAAATTAAATCATTTTAAAATTCGAAAGTTCGCCGTTTTTTGCAACACAAAAGAGATATGGAAGTGCGGTACACGAAAGAAAACAGACAAATATAGATAAAGATTTATTAAGCATACTTAAATTTTTTAACTTCTTTCGTGCGGTGCACCAAAGAAAACAGACACATATAGATAAAGATTTATTAAGCATAGTTACATTTTTTAGTTATCTGTAGTGCGTCTAGTCAAAACGGAGTGCCATATTATTTAAAGAACGACGGGACACCACTGGTTTAAACAGATTTCTTAGCCGACCTTCCTAAACCGATTGATTCCGCCCGGTTTTCTTTCGTGTCCCGCACTTTAACATTTTGGTAAAAATGGTCGCTGGGTGGAAAAGAAAAATACATTTGCATATCACCCGCGTAAAGAAAAATTTGGTAATATTTAACGGCTTTAGTTATTTCGGAAGTATATAAGATCTAAAGTAGGAGCCCAAAAATGGACCCCTGAGGCACACTTGACAAAAAAAACTAATCGCCTAGAAAATTTTTGTAGCAATTTTAACATGTTGCTTGTTTATTTTGCTATAATATCGAAGGCCTTGGAAAAATCAATTAAAGTTAAAAGTATAAGCTTGATAACATAATTGACACGCAAAATATCGCCTGTAAAGTCTAAGAGAGAGGTTTCACAGCTATGAAATTTCCTGAAACTTAATTGTACCAGTAGAATTATGTAAATACTAAAAGCGAATGTTCGAATTTAAGAGTCTGTTCTCTTTTCAACTAGTTTTGTTGATCTTTGGTAAGGGTAATATTATACCATCCTTCCAAATATCAGGAAACACTGAATTACTAAGACAGAAATTCACAATAGAGGCAAGGTGAGGTAAAAGTTAATAATAACATTTTAATATTTATCCCATCCTGACCCAGAGCATTACTCTTAATATTATATAACACCTTTTGGACTTCAAACTCAGGCATAAGTTGAAAAACAAATATTTTACTTTCCTGCGAGTTGTGACCGTGATAAAAATCTAAAATTTCCCGATCAGCTGCAAGTTTGGGTATACCATTTATATAATAATCATTTAATTTTTCAACATCTTTTAACTGATCAGGGACGTCAGATCTCCCTCTCATATTATCCAACAAGCGTAACTCGCGACACATTCCACTGGCACCTGCCCTGCAAAATCCATAGGTAAAATACGCCTATTTTTATTCTTTGAAGCCAAAGTAGTGTAGTTTCTAATGGATTTATAATATTCATGATGGGCGTTGGTTCTACTGCGAAGGCATCTGCGTCGAGCCTTGTGTCTAAGCTACATAAGCCATTTTAGATTGTCTGTTAACCAAAATATTTTTTGTTATTGGAACTGTTCTGAAAGGAGCGTAAGCGTCAAAGAGTCCCAGTAAGTAACGATTGAATAACCCGATTTCGCCATTTATATCGACTCAACTAAAAATATCATTAAAAGCTGTTGACGAAAGAATTCCTTTGAACGCATTCAGATCAAAGCTGCCAAAATCTCTAGTGTTCTTGTATAGAGGTCCTTAATTCTTCTTGATTCTATGCAATGGCTACATACTGTAAGATCATGATCCGACATATGATCCATTGGTCTTACATCCGACCCCGCAACAGTTAATCAAATTAGTATTCTGGCATATTTTGAAGCAAACTGTTTGACTTCAATTAGTTGTGTAGTTGAAGAAATTGGAATATCTCTTGGTTATATTCATTTATAAATAGAATTTATGAAATATGTAACTGCAAAGCTTTTAGTGAGTTTCGAAAAATTCAAAAACTCAATGACGATCAACGAGAAAGAAAGCTTGACTTCTCTCGGGAATTTCTTATCTATTATAACGAAAATAATGCTCGTTTAACAATTATATTATAAACAGAAAATGCACATTTACAACTAGAAGAGGATGTAACAGTCGAAATTCACCGGAAATTTTATTAAATTCAATTAATCATACATTACTGTGTTATGAAAGTGTGTGGAAAATAATGGGGGCACGTTGAGCAAGATTAATGAAATTTCAGTTAATGTTCTTTATTGTTAGAGTTGTTATTACGTTATACCTATAAATAATAGTAAAATAAAGATATTACTATTTTTTATAATTAAATCGCAAGGAAATTGAAAACAAATAAACCAAATAACAACAACCCATATTTTTTGGAGTATTTTAATGAACATAATAATAATATAAAGCGTGTCTCATTTAGGAAAATGCAAGTTGTGTCCACAACTTTTGTCGCTGAGTGTATATTACGAGATTTCTCATAGTAAAAAAACTTAAGCAATGTACCAACAATTTGTTTTTTTGTTCATTTCGATAGGTCAAATAATAAAAGAACTATATACATTTAAAATAAGGGCAGTCTTAAGTATACACACTGTACAGAATGATTACGCCAGTCTGGCAGGTATGGATACCTGGAGAGCAAGCTGTCTGGCAAAGAGTTAAACTGGTACAAGGTGATACGATTAAACTTGTACAAAGTGTTACGGCTGAAGGACCATAATAGACAGAGGAAAACTTTAAAGACAAATATTTATTTGTCGCCTTAAAGTTTTTTTTTATTAGTTCGGGGTTTTGCATTTTTCCTGGACTGATATAAACTTTATTATTTTACCTAGGAGACCCTATATGTTATTACAGGTTATTATAGTGCGTTTAATAATGAGTTCAACGAAATATATTAGTGTAGATCTGTAATATAACGTTTCGGATTTATTGGTACTTTCTTCAGTTTTTATCATTTTTGAAATTGACAGAATTAAAATACTATTAATTGTTCTCGTATTGCTACAGTCAAACAATATATAATTTTATACTATTTAAAGTATTATACTCAAATTTTAATACTAAAAAAATACAATGTTGCTTTGTTTGTCGTATCGTATTTTTTTTGTTTTTTTTTTTAATGCAACTCCCTGTTGTAAAATGTGTAAAATTAAGGAGCATTAAACAAAAGAGTAACTTATTTTCTCATAACAAACTTTCAAATTACATAATCTAAAAAATATAAATATTTAAGCACAAATAGTTATTGCATATAATAAATTTATTCAATCTTTTGGTCAGTAGTTTATTAACTAGAATCAGCAAATGATGAAAACTTGAATTTTTATATTAATGTAGGGTAAAAACTGAAAATGCCAATAAATTCGAAACATTGCATTACGAACCCATACTATATAGGCCGTTCTTAAACACACTACCATAATCATTAATACTATTATAGGGTATCCGAATTAAAATAAGAAGTTCAAGTTAGCCAAGAAAAAATGCAACACCCTATATAACTAAAACACAAAAAAATTTAAACTTAAAGAAAATCTGTCTTTAGATTTTTTTCTTTACTACTTATTACTAAGTATTGTAATCGTGAAAAAAAATTTTCAGATCTTCTCGTTTCAGGGTCCCTAGATGACGAAAAACATGTTTTCTTAATTCCATCGGTCTGTCTGTCTGTCGGTCTGTCTGTTCGCAACATAGCTAAAAAACTACTTATCCGCTTAACTTCAAATTTGGGCAAAAATTAAGGATCATATGGGGATGACCTGGTAACATTTTGGTAAAAATACAATATGGCGAAAGAAAATGGCGGCCTAGTCAAATGTTAAAAAAATATTATTAAAAAACTACTCATTCAATTTATCTCAAATTTTGCAAAAATATCAAGTATTATGTTGGAATCAATTGCTAACATTTTGGTACGAATCAAAGGTGACAAAACAAAATGGCTGCTTAATAAAATATTTAAAAATTCAGTCTGAAAAAACTTGTTAATGGTTTGATTTCAAATTCTGCGCCATAACTAATTGTGGTATGGAGAACGACTAGTAAAATTGTGGAACTTATTCAAGATAGCCGAACAAAATGGCGGCCAAATAAAATGTTTGTAATCGTGAAAACATTACCTTCTCAGTTTTTACATATCTTTACGTTTTAGCGTCCCTAGCTAGATGCCAAAAATAAGATTTCTTACCCGATTGACTTCAAATTTTGGTCAAAAATTAAGGGTCATATGGAAATGACCTGGTAACATTTTGGTATAAATCCAGTATGGCGAAACAAAATGGCGGTCTGGTAAAACGTAAAAAAATATTATTAAAAAAAAAGTTACTCACACAATTTATCTTAGATTTTGCAAAAACGTCAAATATTATGTTGGAATCAATTGATCGAATCCGAGATGGCGAAAAAATGGCGGTTTCATAATATATTTAATAATTTAGCCTGAAAAAAACTACTTAATGGATTAATTTCAAATAGTGTGCCATAACTAATTGTAGTATAGGGATCAACTAGTAAAACTGTGTTACTAATTCAAGATGAAGGAACAAAATGGCGACCAAATAAAAATTTTGTAATTATGAAAAAATCACTCTCTTAGATTTTACATATCTTCAGGTTTTAGCGTCACTAGATCCTAAAAAACATGTTTTATTAGTTCCGTCGGTTCGTGTGTTGATCTTTCTGTGTGTCTATCGGTTCGCGACATAGCTTAAATACTACCCACCCGATTGACTTCAAATTTTGACCAAAAATTAAGGGTCATTTGGGGATGACCTGGAAACATGTTTTTCTTAGAGCGGTGTATTATTTTGGGTTAAGATCCAGTAAAAAAAACAAGTTTTTTTTTTTTAATTTTTTTAAATTGTCGATGTTTCCCAAGTTTATTGTTGCATCCTCACGACCCACAAACCCATATTATCAGCTTTTACCTACTCCGTTGGTCCGCATATATTTCCCCTCGTATTTGCTAAGTATAAATGGTTTTCGTTAACAATCCTCTTGTTGTTATGTTAGAGTGGTGTAGTATTTGGGGCTAGGATCCAGTAGAAAAACAAAAGACTTTCTTAAACTGTCGACGTTCCGCTATTTTATTGTGGCATCCTCAGGACACATAGATTCTATATCCTGCATGAAACCCATATTATTAGTCTTTAGCTACTCTGTTGGTCTGCAGTTATTTCCCATATATTGAGTTTCTAACTGGTTTTCGTTAAAGATCCTCTTGTGTTTATGTTAGAGTGGTGTATTATTTGAGGTTAAGTTCCAGTGAAAAAATATCAGAACTCTATTTTTAAAATGCCGATGATACTTTATTGTTGCATCCTCAGGACACATATAGATTATGTATCCTTTATGAAAGCCATATTTTCAATTTTTACCTATTTTCTTGGTTCGCAGATATTTCTCAAATATTAAGTCTCTAAATGGTTTTTGTTATGAAAATGTTGTTATGATTTTGGGCTACTTGTGGACATTACAGATAAGATTAATGAACTCAATTTGCAACTTCAGCGAAGAGATAAAGAACAGGCGGTAATGATTTTTGATATAAATGCATTCATAAAAAAAACTTGAGTTTTGGGAAGAAACCCTAATCAACCTTGATGTCAAGCAGTTTCCTGTTCTTTCAGAGAAGATATCTCTAAATCCAATAGAACCGTATGACAGTAAATCTCATGCAGAAATAGAACTTGAAGGATAACTTCAAAAATCGGTTTAAGGATTTCAACAAAATGGCATTGGTGGCTCAATTTGTTGTTTCACACTTCACGGAAATTGAAATCCAACAATTTGCAACTTGTGTTATGTAGAACTTTGGCGAAATGATTGCATTTTAAAGTGATATAGCATTGAAATCGTTAGTTTCAAAGTCAAATATTCGATTCTATGTCGTGTTGCCTTAAAAATGAAAGAGTTATTTACTTCAACCTATTTGTGGTAATCTTCTTCTTTCTCCAATATGAAGTTTATTAAGAACAAATACCGCAATCGCCTTACAGATATACATCTGGATAATTGTGTTCGAATGGCTGTATCAAATTACACTGCGAATATAAAAAAAATTATCGATGAGTCCTAGTGTCAAACTTCTCATTGAATGTAAGCATTTTTATCACATGTTTTTGTTTAAAATTTTAATTATAATGTTTACTTTTATTAAGTCGTATAAGACTTGCCATTATGGCTATATGAAAATTTTGTTTATTTTTTAGGTATGTATTAGTGTTAGTTAAGGATTTGTTAATTACATAAAAACATGTATGTCAATTACAACTGTGCATTATTTCGTTTATGCTGGCTTAAACGCTGGTTACAAGTAGGTAGCTCACGGTTTATTTCTAAATTATCGAAGTAGCTCAATACCTTGAAAAGTTTGGCGACCACTGTTGTACAAGTTTAAAACTTAGCCAGATAGCTTTTGGGTGCCAGCATCAGCGTAGCCAGAAACATTGTTGTAGAGGTCTAAACTTTTGTAAGATCTGACACTATAGTAAAAATAAGAGAATAAGAATAGCTTCTTCGACTTCTTTACCGTTATCTTCTTTAACATTTCGTTGTGTCGTCGTGTTTATAGTACATAAGGTATATTTTTATTAAAAAAATTCAAATGTGTTTGAATCTAACTTTGGGGATTGCAAAGACCCTTTTCAACACCCAGACTTGCGCGGGCATATTTACCCCACACAATCTATTGATTGTGTGGGGTAAAATATTGAAATAATTTTCAGCCGTAATCATAGTAAGGGAAAAATTGTCGGCCAACTCCCCAGTAATTGAACCGACATTCTTATCATTAAATCTATTAAGTAGTCAAATTTTATTCCATGGTCTTCTTTTTTATGGTGACTAAATCAAAATGATCATTAGTGATCAACGCAAGCAGTGATTTGTTATTTAGTCACTTTTCGTTGTTTCATATTTTACAAATTCCCAACATATGCACAATTCTGGCCGCCCTATAAAATTCTTGAAAATTTTGCCCGTTTTGTAACTTTTAGTTTTAATAGTTGACTGTAACTTTTGGCAGTTTTAATCTAGACATTTTTTATGAGCATTCAGAATAAAACTTAAGAAAATTTATATATATGTGCCTGTTCATAATGACCCACTGTTCCGGAATAAAATTAAAATAATATAAAAGTGTCTCTGCTGTTACACTTTCGTAATGAAAAATTAAAAGGGACCTCAGCTCTCGCGTTGTTCATTAATTTTTATCAAGCTGGAAGTTTATAAGTGTCGTTTCTAATTTAGAAAAAAAGACGAAATTGGGATCTGCAAAACAAGCATGGACTTCTTTACTGGATATAAAAAGGACATAAGTGGTTTTGCTTTCTTTTGTTACCTTTATAGAAAGTCATCAATTAGCGTCATTGTAGGCTACAAAGATCCTTTTTGTCTGAAGGATAACTATGGTTTTTTAATACATTCATTAAATATGTTATATAAACAGGCTTTCAATAATTACAAAATTACTTAAAATACCCATAGAAGTTTAGCAAAAGAACCACTACCAAAATAAGTATTTTCGTTAAAATATTTTTTCATAGAATAAATATGATTTGCAGTTTAATCTTATTTTTTGATTCTGTTTATAACTGTATAGAACTTTTTTGAATAGTATTATTATAATGGATATAATTATTACTATTATTATTGTTTTATTGCATCATTTTTTCTGGTAAAAATTTCACTTTCACTATCTTCTTTTAATCGAAGCTGAAAATTGAGTTGCTCTGAATTTAGTTAGCCAAAGGTCGAATATTTTAGCCAAGCGGCTATAAATATTAAGCAATTTCTTTCACTAGAAGCATGTAATAATACCATCTTTTAGAACCTCTACGATTGCTTTGCAGACGACAAGATTTTCAGGGGGGGGGTTTTAAATAAATTGTTGAGTTCATTTCCTTTTGCTGGTTTCTTGCAATCTTAAGAACCGGAATTTTATTAAGGTAGAGCTTTATGACTTCAACACGCAATGCTAAATTCAGCGTGTGGTAGATCCGCTTGGTATTGGCTGCGATCCTCCCAATTTTTTTTTTGAATGACCCCCAATTTTAAGCTATCGCAATCTCAAAAGCAATATGGGATGTAGGTTGTCTTGCCTATTAAACGTTTGCTTACATGTTTCAAAGGACCCGGAATATATTACACTTGATAAAAATCTTTGTTCATTTGCCAGATATCAGCATTTTCCAGAAGTTCTCTACCGACCACTTCGTCAATTCCTTCGAGCGGTATTGCAATGCCGTCCCATGTTTAAGTGGGTGACAACGTTTATTTAGGTTATTATTATTATTTATAGTATTGCCTTTCTTTTGAGGTAGTATAGAATGTAGAACATTTTAATTGTAAACTAAATACTAATTCTAAAGCTACCGTCTTTATACACTAGTCTTGTGAGGTGTTGCGTTCCCGCTCATTGGTTATCTGAAGCGTAAAGCTAAAGGAGGTTGTTTTAAGAAAGAAGTGGTTTATACATATTTAGAATGTCTACGCTAAAAAATTATCGGATTTCTTTCTATGAATGCTGCGTCTATGAATTTTCATTTTCGTCAGTCGCGCTACCTTTGGAAAATGTTAGCCTCTGACCACGTTCTTCGGTGGTGGTTTGACCAAAAATGTTCGGCTATACCTGATTCTGACTCATCTTCGTTTTTGTATTATTTAAATGCTGCTTGACTTTTATGCTAAGAGAGCGATTTGTCTGTCCAATGTCCAATGTGTGTACGATTTACGGCATTTACACTTGATTTAGTAACTGCATTATTTTTCTTATCTATGTCTGTAGGCTTAGAAAATGGGTAAATTTCCCTCCTACAGAATTCCACTACACTCATATAACACATTTTAACAATCCATATAACTGGAAAAAACTGAAATAAACTACAATTTATGTAACAATTGTATACAAATTTGTATAAAGTTATTATCAAATAATGATAGGCATATATATATACTGTGTTACATGCGCATCGTCAGGATAAAATCGCGATAGGGACAAAAGGTCTAAAATTACCGACAACTAACTGTTATCAACAGATAAAATTATACTGATAACTATAAAGAAGGTAATTTCTAGTGTAAATTGCACCAGATTTATCAAGTGATAGCTTGGGGGGGAGGAACTGCTCCTTCGTGCCTGCCACTGGTGGCGCGCTAATGGTGCGCAGATAACTGTACGTAATGGAATTCTGCACGAGGGAAGTTCGGGTAAAAGGAAATTTACCGATTTCTTATATGAAAAACAAATACCGTGTGTAATCGAGATTATTTTCCGACAGATATTTGGTTACTTTTTAGCTAATCGAAACGATATTTGGTAGGTGTCTTGGGTTATTAGAGTGACAATTTTCGATGTATTTGACAGATTTGTATGGATCGGAAATGACTCCAATTTCATTTTCTTAAATGAAAATTGTGTTTCTACACATAGTATCGTATTAAAAAATCAACTCAATCCGCCATTTTTAAAGTCTAACAGCTATTTTTACTTATTAATCTAATGTGCCGTGAAGTGTCTGAAATTACTGTGACATGCTTAAATAATATATAAAAACTAAAATCGAAGTTTTTTTATCGTTAATTTGTGTTACGGGTGGCTAGAGTTAAGAGAATCACTTTGTTCAAATGTAAGTACACCATTTTGATATTACAGCTAAATGCACTACTTCAATACTAATTAATTGAAAAATAAATAAATAAATTAATTAATACCAGTTACCTAACTCAAATCGAAATACCTTCATTGACCTCATAGTATAAGTTATATCATTTTCAAAACCTTAAATCATTAAGATTGCGATGGGAGTCTCAATTATTAAAACATATGAATAACAGTCAGCAATCCTGTCATTTCAAAATTGTTATAATAGTAAAGTTTGGTTACGATATCATTTTTAAAACTTTCAAGACATCAGTTCTTCCAAGAAAGTCTAAATCAATAAAAATGAAAAACGGACAGTCTTCCTCTGAGTTTGAAGGCTGTTATAGTACTACAAGTAAAGTTTCGTTATTCATTTCTTCTTCAAATTTCATTTTTAAATCTTAACCAAAAATAGTTAGGTTGACAAGAAGTGCGCAAGTAGATATGTTGTTAATTTATGGGCAATATGGTAAAAATGCTGTAGAAGCCGAGTGCGTATATCACGAAGAGTATCCTAAACCACGTATACATCCTTCGCGCCAATACATTGTTTATTTAATAAAAAAAATGCGTGAGGAGCCTGTCATCCAACAAGAAAAGGACTTTAACATTAGCGAAGAAATGGAAATTAACGTTTTGGCATTTATTTGCAAACCTGGACCCCACACCGGAAACTCGGTTACCGTTCATTCAAATATCAATTTCGTCAACACCTTTATTTTGACTTTCAGTGGCTGGTTTTTACAGAATAATAATCGGAATAATTTGACACTTTCAGTATTGTATTAAGATGAATTCCGGTTTAACAACAATTGCAGATTCACTAGGCAAAACACCAGATACTGATCGTATTATTGGGCCGGTTTTTTTCTAGGACATTCAACAGGCGAAGGATATTTTGAAAACTTAGAGAACTCCCTCGAGAAATTTGGCGGAAGAGCAAAACATTTATTTTCAGCGAATTTTTGCTCCACCCCGCAATACGCAAATAGTGATCAATCATTTGCACCAAAGGTTTAGACAACGTTTTATCGCAAATAATACACTAGTTCGGTGGCCTCCCAGTTCCCCGGACCTGACACTACTCAACTTTTTTTTGTGGGGTACAATTAAATTTTTTGTATATAACACACCCCAGAAAATATTACAAGACCGTGTTCGAGAAAGATTTGCTAGTTTAATTGTTGAATAACTTCAAAATGTTATAGAGGAAAACGTTTTATGCTTGGTAAAATGCCATGAAGTCAGCGGAGAACATTTAGAGATGGCTAGATTTTAGAAAATAAGTTTTGATTTTTGTTTCGTGTTAAGTACTTGTTATTTATTTAATTTTTTTAACTAAAAGGTTTTATTTCCATTACCAATTTGACTTAATGTGTTTATAGTATTCGCTAGATTCGTATTAAGAGGTGCATCTAGCTGTGGTTTGAAAATTATATACTTCCATTTGAAAATTTTTCGAGTCATTTAGAAAAAAGTGATCCTGTCAAAATTCCTTATAGCTTATTTAAGCAGATCAGACTAATTTAAGGCCCTTCATGCATGCTAGATTGAAAAGTAAAAATAGCTATCAAAATTTCAAATTCCGGAAATGTAAAAATATTCAGTGTATTCCATTAAAAAAAGGAAATTGGAGTCACTTCCGGTTAAACCGGAAGTTGCATAAATATGTCAAGTACATAAAAAATCGTCATTCTAATAACCCAGGATACCCACCAGAGTTCGTTTCGATCGGCTACAAAATAAAAAAAATTTTAGCTTGAAAGCAAACTCGATTATACCCGATATATTATACTAAAAATATAAAATAAGTTTTTAAAGCTCACAAACTGAAACATACAGTGAATGTCGAAAATCAAATAAATTGAAATTAATCCGTAGGGCTATGCAGAAAGCATTAAACTAGCGCTTTGTTTCCAGAGCCTTGTAGTTTTGTGCGAACAGTCATTAAACGTGAATAACGTGTTATTTTCTAGTGAAACCAAATGATAATCATGCAAATTTGCCCCATTCGATCGAATTTGCGTCACCTCGACATCACGATATATCGGAGAAGTTCTAAGGTGCAATATCAGACGCGCCAAAGGAATATGTTAATCAATTTTACGACATCAGATTATAGACTATTGTGAAAAAGGGATGTGCCTCTAAAGGTTTAAACTAAATCGTAATTATTAAGTAAAGATAAATTACACAATTATGTTGATTGTTGTCACTGAAACGAACGTTTTTAGAATATACCCATACAGATGAGAGGCTAATGGCTGTTATTGGATACAGCATGTATTCCCAGCTTTCAGTACACCCGTTGTGTTCTAAAATGAAAGTAGATGTCGCTCAAACATGGAATTTATTTTTTTCTTAACACAATTTTTCAATGTTGCGATACAAATTTTCGCTCTACAGAATTTTTTTTTTGTGAAAAAGTTAGAAGGCAGTTTCCCAAAAATGAATCTTGTTTTTACTGTTGTGAGGATCATTTTACTGCGAGTTACTTTTATAATTTCTATAAGTCTGTAGTTATATATGTGTAGGGTTGAGGAGAGAGGCATACTTTAAGTATAAACTTTTCGGCGATCATCTCCTTTGGAAACAATCTGTTGTGCTGTGCCTCATTGTGATTTATATTTACTATTATACTTTCACAAAAACTGCTACTGAACTGGAGTAGAAACTGTTATTTTATTGAAAATGCACTACACCAAAGTTCTAAAATCAAGCTGAAAATTTGGGATTTTTACTGAACAAAGAACCTTAGGCCAATCACTTAATTATAAGATAAGAAATTTTAGTATAACAATTTTCCACATAGCATTTCTAATTGTCGATAAATTCTTTTCGGTTGCAAGACAAACAAGAAAATATTTTACCGCATTTCCTAACTTTTATAGATTTATTTATATATAGATTATTATTTTCCAAACCACATAACCTTGAAATGCCAAAACATGCTTTAGAAATATGTCTGTGCATATAAAGTGTTTCACATCCCTAGGGAGTTTACTCGATTTTATTTTGTTAATAATAAGCTAGTGGCTTATTACACCATGCAAAAAAAAATATTACGATTTTTAATTCTTAACTTAGGTGACAAGAATTTGAAATATGGAATGATAACAATATCAGTGCGTTTATTAAAAAAAAAAGCAAAAAAAATATTTGTGTGTTACCGGACTCGATCACGTACTAGTATAAACGAGGCTTTAGACTATCCGGCCACTTCAGCTGTTAACGATAATTTCTGCAGTAGAATGTATATGTATATTATAACTCATAGTAATGATATTAAGATTTTTCATGTGCACCTTCTGCAAAACAAATAGTTACGTTACACTTTTTGCACTCTTTGTACAGATAAATTTAATTTTTTAATCATCATCAATACTATAAATGCAATAGGCACAAATAAATAAGATCAATAACCACACATTTTTGGGATCAATTTAAGAATTTGTTGCTTTTTTGTTATTTACTAAAAATTTGGCTTCTGTTAATATTACCTTCCACTAATTTCTTACTACCATATGTTAATACAGTTCCAGTATCGGGTAAACAATCAACTCGGTATCGCATTTAAAAAATTCATTATGGTACATTTCTTAAGTACCCTTTTTATGCAAATGTGCAATTATTTGGCTCTAAATCGAGGCTAGATGTTAAAACACTACAAATTATGTATACAAACGTTTTATTCCGTGTTATTAAAATATATATTAAAATAACAGTTTTTAAATTTAATTTACCTATATTAAAAAGGGCGTTATCGGAATGCTAAAAGTGGCTAATGTTTAAAATAGGATATATATTTAAGAAAAACGACTTGGAAAAAGCCTTCAATGTAAATAAATCCCACAAGAAGTTGATACTCTAACTGTTCCCAAAAATCTCGACTAATGGCGGTTAATTTTCTTAAAGGTCTAAAGTGAGGAGACCAATCTGACTCAAAATGTGGTTAACTACTCAGAAGCATCCAAATTTGTTTTACCCAATCTCGAAAATACAAAGAAGTTGTTTTAAATCCTTGAAAAGTAAATCAAACTTAAGTAAATGTTTTTTTCATTCATCCTTGACAGATCGGGTAATTTTTGCCAAGGATAATCTGATATTTGTGAAAAACTCATGTTTTAGTAAAAAGCCGCCAAAATTTTCAAATTAGATTTTCTGATATTTCGGCACATTGTGGAAACGATAAATTAATTTATAAATTTATAAATATATAAAATTGTAGAGACTAGATTGAAGTTCTTAAATACGTATTAATTTTGTGAAAAAAGTTAGTACAATTGGATATATTACTTCAGATTAAGAGTATCGATTTTTTTTTAAGTTTAATTTTAAAAAATCATAACTTTGTTATCCGATAGGGATTGTTATCTACGTGAAAAGGTAACGCTAAATTATAATACATTTTAATGTTGGTCAGTGCCGTCAAAATCCACAAAAATAAAAAAAAATATATTTTTGCCGGTAGATAATTGCTTTGCATTGATAATGCATTAGGCGCCAATCTTGAAATATAGTTTTGTTGTTTTTTTGCCTTATCTTTTTAGTATTGGTTATATGGTCAACAGAACATTTTTTTACCAGAAATTACAAGTTTTAAACCCTAAAGCATTTAGTATTTTTCTTTTCTAGATTTTCCCATTCCAAATAATGTTTGCCTTTGCCGGACAGGGCAGCGATTCAATAGGATTCGAAAGACTATAAAGAAAAACGTTTTCTATATATTTCATCAAAACCGGTTAGTTTTTTTCGACAGTTATCAGTTAAAAAGGGTATCGTAGAATATTTTTTTTGCGACACCACCTTTTCGTTAATAATTCCCAAACCGCAAGTAGCATATATATATAGTTATATTTAAGGTCCAAGATTGGCCCAAAATCATGCTAAATGTCAATTATTTACAACCAACTAGTTTTCAGATGTTAGGAGTTAATCTAGTATAGGCAATACAAAAGAATGCTCTGACGTCTTGCGGTATTAAGCATTAACTTTTTTATCTACAATTAATTAACGGATCAAGATTTATTATTTTTTAATGTATAGAAAGAATATTTTCGTGCTATTTCAAAAAAATGTGCAAGTTACCTGTTGCGGTTTCTGACGTTACACACCTTAAATTTGAATTATATTATTTGAAATTAAGAACCAAAGTTTTAAATAATTTGCAGTGATCAAACAAAGTTATCTGACGTGCTTTTTGACTTAATTTTATTATTATGTGGTAAATTCACAGTACGAATAGTAACTCACTTTTATTGAGCTAAGGTTTATAATCTTATTGGTTGATACTTTGGTGTGATACCAAAAAACCGAAAGGTTTGGGTTATTGGGTTTAGTTGATTTCAAAATTAAAATTAAAATTAGCTCGAGTGTGATAAAATTTAACAGAAAATTGTGAAGTGTAACTATAAAGGTGGGACATTTTTTCAGTAAATATCGAAAGTTCTATTGGAAATCACAAATTATGTTTAAAAGTTATATTTTTGATGTCAATACTTTTATATATAAAATTGCATTTATTCTCCCTCAAGTATAAAGATGAATTAGTATTTGATCATCGCACAGTTTTGTACTAAATATTTCTTCACGATATTTTTATCGACCTAAATAACAAATTTCCAGACAGATTAAATGATACAAATGCCCCTAGAAAATATAAAAGTGCACTAAAAACATTTTTATATCTACATTTTATATATTAAAAATTTTATGAGTATTCTTAACAACTTCCTGCGGCAAATTTTAATGTTGTATTTAACTGAAAATTGTTAGTTTGACTACCACTCTTTTACGTTTTATGTATATGTCTAGTATTAAGTTTTATTTATATATTATATGAGTTCTATTTTATAATAAAGCCTACCAACATACCAAGTTTTAATTAAACAGAAATTTCCATGAAATATTAAGAAAATAAACCATTTTTACTCTTATATGTATGAAATTAAATGATTTAGTTTTCAAAATTTTAAAATATTTTGCGGACCAGTAAAATTTAAAATAATTGTAATCGTACACAATATAGCAATTTTTTTTCAACTATAATATGAACTGTTAAAAAATTTTACCCGGAACTTCCCTCATTATGAATCTTTCCTTTTATTAGGAATAATGAAGTGTGACCCAATTTAGTTCAATATATAATCATTTAGTAACACTTCTTCACTATCTTCAAATATTTTGCTGGGCGCCATTTTTTTCCACCATATTGGATTCGTAGCAATATTTTACCAGTTCTATCTATGCCACACTTGATTTTTCGACATAATTTAAAATAAATTCAGTAAAAAATTTTTGCATTGACACACACCGCCATTTTGTTAGGTCATGTTGAATTCGTACAGATTTATCCCTATATTACACTTAAGCCTTACACAAAATTTAAAATTAATCTAATGAGTAGGTAGTTTTATTCAGGCCAATTTTTTATTATTTTATTAGGACGTCATTTTGTTCTGCTATCTATATGCATGCAACAATGTTATCAGTTGAAAACATGTAAAACCTGGGAAGATGATTTTTTTCACTATTGCAAAATATTTTATTTTACCGTCATTTTGTTCCTCCCTCTTAAATTGGTACCACAGTTTTACTAGTTGATCTCCATGCCACAATTAGTTATGGCACACAATTTGAAATTAGCCCATTAAGTAGATTTTCAGGCTGAATTTTTAAATATTTTATTAAGCCGCCATTTTGTTTCGCCGTCTTGGATTCGTATCGAACTTTTACCAGTTGATTTTTACATAATTCTTGATTTTTGTGCGAAATTTGAGATAAATTGGGTAAGTGTTTTTTTAGTAATATATTTTTTTTTTAATTTCACTGGGCCGCCGTTTTGTTAGATCATCCCCATATGACCCTTAATTTTTGACCAAAATTCGAAGTCAATCTGATGAGTAGTTTTTAAACTATGCCGCGAACTGACAGGCAGACACACAGACAAACCGACAGACGGGCCGACGGAATTGATAAAACATATTTTTTAGCATCTAAGGACGCTAAAACCTGAAAATATATAAAACCTGAGAGATTTTTTTTTCACGATTAAAACATTCTATTTGGCCGGAATTTTGTTTCATTTTGAATTAGTACCACAGTTTTATTATAAAATATAATATATGTATATATTTAAACTAAGTCCATTAAGTGGTTTTTCAGGTTGAATTTTTAAATATGTGAATAAGCCGCCATCTTGAACTCATACCAAAATGTTACCAATTGATTTCTATATTAAACTTGATTTTTGTGCATGATTTGAGATAAATTGGATAAATAGTTCTTGAGTAATATTTTTTTTAACATTGCACTAGGTCGCCATTTTGTTTTGCCATATTGAATTTTTACCAAAATATTCCTCATATAACCCTTAAATTTTCACAAAAATTTGTATTGAATCGGGTAGGTAGTTTTGTAGCTATGCCGCGAACAGACAGACCGACGGAAATAAGAAAACATGTCTAAAAAAATCTAAAGCCATTAGATGTAACTTTCTCTGCAGAACTAGAAAATGCCAATAAAAAACAATGATCTAAATATAGTATTATTGAAATGCAAGGTCCTAATTTTATTTAATATTTGATATTTTTTTAAGAAATCATATTTAACTTCATTTAGAAATATTAACCCTTCTTTTAATGACATTAGATTATTTACTTTACCAGATCAAACGAAGGTCTAATTCTAATATTTATGATTTCAAAGACAAATATGATAACTTGGTTGTCAAACATAAATATTGTAATTACGTATTTTGCAACTGGCATTAGAACTTTTGCTATGAAATACTTACTGGAAAAGTGTCTTAGAGTTTCAGTTATTAAATTATTAGTAATCATTCATTTTTAGAGTTGTGTTTCTGTATTCTTAAATAAGTAACACATTTGACAATTCAAAGGAATCCTTGAAATCTGTGTATTAATGATTACGAATAAACAGTTTAAGTAACGAATTATAGACATAATAGGATAATGAATAGCGCTTTGCGTCGCTTTATTAAATTCAACACAGTGCGAAAGAGATGAAGCTAATTAGGGTGGATATGCCATTAGTTGTGAGAGAGATAGAGCTAATAAAGGCAGAAATTTATCTTTCTCACAATAGTGGGATTTCTGCTTTATTACCGTTTGGCATCAAGGTAAAATATTGCGCTTATGTAACAGGACTGGCTCTATTATGTCAATGTAAGGAATTACCTGCTTTTATTTCGTATTTTATATTTCTTGAACTTGGAAATGAAGTAATAGATTTAATGTTTTAGAGATGAGACATTTGAAAGTTCCATGTCACAACAATGTTTACATATTTTTTTAATCAGTTTGGCTCATTCGCTTTCAATTCAATTGTTTTTTTATTGGCATTTTCCAATTTTATGGAGAAAGTTACTTTTGATGGCTATTTCAGTTTTTAATAGTTTAATACTTATGAGAAAAAAAACTAAAAATATAATATTTTAAAACTCTCTTTCTCTTAAATAATACTTAGAGAAAACAATAAACTCCACCGTCAATTTTAAAGTACTTATTTCTAAAACATCCAGTATAAACTGCTTTTACCTAAATATCTGTGCTTCAGAGCAGGGCTGTACAGCACGCGACCCTCGATGATTTTCTATCCTGTAGCCACCCTATGTACATTTTTTTCACAGTAGTTTCATAGTCCTTTGATGATTCTCACAAAAACTTATTTTTGCCGGAATTGCCGCACAACATATAACACTAACGAATTGAATCAGTCACACTATGCAGAGATTTCCAGTTAGTTGAATCAAATAAACGCATCACTAATCAACTTTACCCGGAACTTCTCTCGTTAAGTAACACATATACAGGGTGTTAGTTATTGTCGTAGACATATTTCAGGAGGTGATAGTACTCGACAAAATAGGACAAAAATGCCAATATATACATGGTCAAAAACGCACCATTTTCGTTACACAGGGTGTCAAAATTTCAATTTTTTTCTCATTTTTTGCGTTTTTTTCCAGTTTCTTCTGAGACAATTAGTTCAAATTTAGAACATATATTACTTTTAAGAACCTCTACGATAAAATATCAAAATCGTAGATGGTCGTATACAGGGTGTTACATTTTTTTGCACCACCTACAAGTTTATCTTCCGGAACTTCTTTTTTTGAGCACCCTGTATGAATTCTGATATAAAATTTAAACTCTTTGTTCATTTCTTTAGCTCTTTTGTATTTTGCAGTACTCTCGTATCTATTACAGTTTTCGACTTATTTGCAATAATCGATGCATTGCATCTATAGCATGTAGGCGAAATTAAGCAAAAAATTAGAAACGGGTTTTATTTTAAATCAACCGACATGATAATGAACAATCAGATAAAATTATTACAGTTAAATTTAAAATAAAACAAAATTATAAAAGTTGTTGAAAATGTCCGTCTCTTGCTAGAACGCAAGGTCTTCGCCTCATGGACTGACGGACTCTGTCAAACATTCCAGGAGTATTGCGAATGATGTCGCATGAAGCTATTATTCCTTTCTTAAATCTTCTTCGGTCTGGATTGGGGTCTGATACACCAATGTTTTCAGGTGTCCCCAGAAAAAGAAATCCAGGCTATTTAGATCCGGAGATCTAGGGAGCCATGGCTGAAGTCCCCCTCGCCCTATCCAACGGTTGTTAAAATTATTAATTAGGAACTCCCTCACCTCTATGCTGAAATGTGCTGGTGCACCATCGTGCATGAACCACATTTGAGTTCTAAGAAGAATTGGCGCGTCTTCTAGCAATACCGGAAGTTCGTCTTCGAGAAATTGACTATAATATCGTCCGTTTAGCCTTGCTGGCAGGAAAAATGGGCCTATCAAATAATCCCCAATAATGTCGGCCCACACATTTACTGAAAATTGTTGCTGGAAATTATTTTCATATATCGAATGCGGATTCTCTTCTGCCCAAAAATGATTGTTATAAAAATTACGTATGGCGTTCCTAGAAAAATTTGCCTCATAGCTAAATAAAATCGTGTTTTCAAATAATGGATCTTGGGCTAGCATTTGTAAGAACCACTGGCAAAAATTTAAACCAAGTTGAAGGTCACGTGGGAGAAGAGCTAGAACTCATTGGATGTGGTAAGGATACATTAAGTTGTAAAATTTTCCACACAAGCACAAATGAAATGTTAAGTGCTGCTGCAATTTTCCTCGTACTGGTAGCAGGATCATTTTCTACTGCATTCAGGACTGCTTCCTCGATTTCAGGAGTCCTAACTGTTCTATTTGCTCCTGCTAAATGAATGGATTTCTTGAATGATCCATTTTCACATAGCCGATTATGTACCTTTGCAAATGTTTGTCTATTGGGAACCATCCGATTTGGATATTTCTATTCATAGAGTCGTCTGGCTTCATAACAAATGCCGTTGGCAAGTCCATAAATGAAATTAATTTCTGCATATTATTGATTTGTGAATTCAACCATCATTAAACAACGGAAACGTCAAACAAAAAAATATTTCTTACAAAATGTTACAGAATTAACAAATGACCTGCCTCAGCCTACTTTTTTGCATCTATGGCAATTATTGCAAATAAGTCGAAAACTGTGATAGATACGAGAATAATGCAAAATACGAAAGAGCTAAAGAAATGAACAGAGAGTTTAAATTTTATATCAGAATGAATATGGGGTCAAAAAAAAAAAATTCCGCAAGATAAACTTCTAGGTGGTGCAAAAAATGTAACACCCTGTATATTACCATCCACGATTTTAATATTTTATGGTAGAGGTTCTTAAAAATAATACATGTTCTAAATTTGAACTAATTGTCTCAGAAGGAACTGGAAAAAACGCAAAAAAACCAGAAAAAAATTGAAATTTTGAAAATGGTGCATTTTTGACCATGTATATATATTAAGATTTTTTTCTTATTTTGTCGAGTACTATTACCCCCTGAAATATGTCCATGGCATTAATTAACACCCTGTATACTGTGTTTTAAAACATTTTTATCCGCCGCCATTTTGTTAGATCATATTGAATTCCTACCAATATTTTACCAGTTTCTATCTATGCCACACTTGATTTTTATGCATAATTCAATAAGTAGTTTCTAAATTAACAGACACCGCCATTTTGTTACGTCATTACGTACCGGTTATTTTTTTACGTTGTTTTCAATTTTTGAAATATTTTCTTAGGCCGTCATTTTGTTCCGTGCCAAAATTTTACCAGTTGATTCCTACATAATACTTGATTTTTGTGCAAAATTTGAGATACTTTGAATAGGTAGTTTTTTCACTAGGCCGCCATTTTGTTTTGCGATACTGGATTTTTACCAAAATATTACCAGGTCATCCCCATGTGACCCTTAAATTTTACTCAAAATTCGAATTCAATCGCGTAAATAGCTTTTGCCGTAAATTGACAAACAGACAGACAAACCGACAGATGGACCGACAGAATTGATAAAACATATTTTTTGGTAACTAGAAACTCTAAAACGTGAAGATATGTAAAACTTTACAGGGCGATTTTTCATGATTACAAATAGTTTATTTAGCGGCCATTTTGTTCCGCTATCTTGAATTAGTACCACAGTTTTACTAGTTCATCTGTATACCACAGTTATTTATGGCAAACAATTTGAAATCAGGCCCTTAAATAGTTTTCCAGGCTGAATTTTTAAATATGTTACTAAGCCGCCATTTTTTTCCGCTATCTTGGATTCGTACCAAAATTTTAATAGTTCATTCCTACATAATACTTGATTTTTGTACAAAATTTGAGATAAATTGGATAAGTACTTTTTTAGTAACAATTTTTTTAACATTTGTCTAGGCCGCCATTTTGTTTTGCCATATGGGATTTTCCCAAAATGTTACCAGGTCATCCCCATATGACCTTTAATTTTTGATCGATTTGAACTCAATCGGGTAAGGAGTCTTTGGATATGCCGCGAAGAGACAGACCGAAAGACCGACATACAGACAGATAGACAGTTAGACAGACAGACCGACGGAATCGAGAAAACATGTTTTCTGGCATCTAGGGACCCTGAAACGTAGAGATCTGAAAAAATGTCGGAGGATGACTTTTTTACGAATACAATACTTCCCTTTTACGAGGAAAGTAAAAAGGAAGATAAAAATTGAAAGTTGGCCCATTTAACAGGAAACTAAATGCCTCTAAAGTTTAATTAATTAAAACTTTAAGTCTCAATAATTTGTAAGCAAATCTGAAGAAAACATTTATAAGATATTTAATATGTAATTCATTTAATTTTTCTACCTAACGAATCACTGTAAAATGCTTCATTTTACATTCTAGGCCAATGTAGAATATTTGTAGCGATCATTTAAATTCCAGAATAATTGTAAAATAATCGAAGGATATTATGAACTATTTGGGTTAACTGAATTCGAAGAGGAAATGTTTATACTTAAGGTCAATAAATAGATCAATAGATATATTATCTTAATGTATACTCTCAGTAGACCTGATAATAACTCGAATACGCCACTGTACCGGAGTTAATAGTTATTCCTGAGGGAATTCCCATCTCCGGCTGATGAAAGCCCCGTTTAAATAATAGATGTGCTCGATTACAACTACCCAATTCCGGCATGCTTTTATCCAAATGTTATTGTAGATATAATTTTTTCTTGGCAATTAAATAAATAATTATCATACATGTCTATATTTCAATTTGATTTAGAAAATATTTAATACACTATAAACATACAGAAATATATTACGTAGAAAATATAGTTTAAAATGTTGTCTCGTGTGATTACTCTTCTTTCAGAAATTAAGTAGAAATATAAAGTGTCATTAAAAAAAATCGTTTTATACTCGGAAAAAAATCTCATTTAGTAAAATTAATCATATCATTTTTATTACTTTGCTGATTCCAATTTAAGATTTTAATAAATCAAGATTAAAGTTGCAGAGTTTCCTTATGAGTTTTCCATTAGATTTTTATATTTCAATCCAATTTTTTAGCCCTGCGCCACGTTTTGCTAATGGTCATTTAAAAGTTCTGAGAGAGATTTGTTTCTGCTTTGAGAAAAATAAAACTCAAATAAAAAGGCAATTTCCTTTAAAATATCTTAAATAAATATGCCTTCATATTTTTTAAGAAAAAGAACTTAAACTTGCAGTGTATGCTTTTACAAATAATATTAAACAATATTACGCGACTGAAATGATCTTATGGAGATTAAAACATTTAAAAATAAACGCAAAATTTATTTATAAACGAATTAGTAAATTTGTTCTAGATTAGACTTGTTACAGCAGAGAGACCAAATATTAATAGAAACAAGTTTACTCTATATTTTTTAGATCCCAAATTACTTGTACGGGTCTATATTTATTATTATTGTTATTATTACTATAATTTTTTAAAGGTAATGTTTTGTTTAAGCAGGAGTTGTTTAATATTTTTCTAATCCTTTATATACTTTACTTTTAAGGTTTCTCTGAGTATGTGTGCAGACTATACTTTCTGACTTAAATGAAGTATACAGTTTAACGAATTATGCTGTTTGAGATTATTTTATTAGGCATAGTAGTACTAAAAATGGTTTGGATTCGACTTCATAAAGCCCCGGCGCGTCTATTACCATTTCACTGAACTTATATAACTACATAGTCAAATGTAAAGCTATGACTTATAAAAATGTTCTAGAAACACCCATTATAATTATTATATTAATTCCTTTATGGAGTATCTTGACTTCCCTGACGAACATCCCTTTGCAAGCGTAATTAGTGCCTTTTACAGGTTTGTAACATATTTCAACACTAGTGAGAGTACTTTTAACATTTTCTGATAAAATGATAACATATTAAAAACAAAAATTGCAAATAAATTACTAAATAAAAACAAGATATTTATTTTACAGGTAGATACTTTAAATTTCTGCTGTAACTTTAACTTTCTGTAGTTCTCACGTTATCCGAGCTAAACATAAACTGATGATCGACTTAAACTCGTCTTTTTCTGTTAGTTGATATTTTTTAGACTTCGCTTATATTATGTCTCCTATGTATCTAAATATTATTCACTGTTTAAACATTTTTTTATTTCTTTTTTCTCTAAACATTGTGAACATTAGGTTGCTTTGACTCTAAAACGTACCCATCAGCAACTGACTAGAACTGTTATCACAGCTTAATTAAATATTACGTTAAGCGAGAAAACACAAATGGTAGTTTTATATTTCCTTAAATCTCTTTTAACAGGTTTTTCTTTAATCTCAGACAAACTATTAGAGGGTCTAAATTCGTTGCTACGCACCTATGGTTTTCTTATAATATTTGGTGGATAACAGATCCTCAAAATACCTATCTTTTTGAATTTTTCTGTTACTTATCAAAAGTTTCAGTTCAGTAGTATCTAACTATAATCTGATTATACAATTAAAAATATTGTATTTAAAAATATTAGTTTCTATTGACCACTAGTAAACTACATTTTTAGGAATTAAGCAAAAGGCTTATGCATATTAAGAGAAAAATATATTTAAACAATTTACAGAATTTGCTCCCTCTACTGGTCCTTGTACACTTCACGCAAACTTGTAAAAAAATGTATGGTGTCTTTCCGAGATTTCATCTATTTTTTTAATAAATCTTGACTAACTATCGAACTAAAATCGTAAAATTTTAAGAAGCTGAACCATAGAAAAAATATGAATTCTTATACAATAAAATAAATAAAAAACTCTTTTCTTAAATAAGGTCGTGATAATACTTATCAAAACTTTATCGGCAGGGTAACGGTTAAGCAGGAGAGCGTAAAACAGCTTTTTAACAGCGATATATTTTTTTTATTTTCAGAGAATAGCGTAAATTTGAAATTTAATATTTTCCAACTAAACCTCTAGATAAAAAAAATCATTGACGCACATACCTATACGGGGAAGAACTATGCTTTCCAAGACATATTTTTTTCAAATTTCTAACCCTTGATTTTTTTCAGAGTTTTATAACAATAAAAAGCAAATTTCTCATATAAGCCGAACCCTATTTAATACAATTAATCACTTTTCTTTACGAAATGGATGTTTTCATAAAAGCAAATAAACATCGTTTTATAATCAGCAATAACTTATTTTGATAGGAGATTAGCTAACGATCGTCACCGAGGAAAATTTAAATATAAGACATACGTGAACAAGTTTAGTGTTAAAAATCACTTGAATTTTGTAGAATTTGACCGAAACCCAAACAATAATCTCCGCTAAAACTATAAATATTTTGCGTGCGTCTGATGACAAAATCTGATACTCGTTAAAATATATTACATTCTTGACCGCCGTCGATCTGAATAAAAGACGAACTTATTTCCAGGGCATAAATATAAAAACTTTTACAGTTTTTTTCTATAATATATATGTCATATATAAAATTCTTAATGTGTGCAGAGTGCAGAATATTATTACTTCCACTATCGTGGAAATATTAAAGTCACCAAATTGATAATGTAAGTATCAAGTTTGTTGCTGCTAAAAAGGTTTTTTTTGTGAAGATTTCCAACCGCCGTAAATCTGCACCGGTTTCAACTAGCAAGGAAGCAGATGATCGTCTGAAACAATGGCCTGTATATTTTTCTGGATGTGGTAGTTTTAAAAATTTTGCTATTTCACTAGGCAATTTTCCAAATTTGTTTATCCCGACGACTTGGCGAGTACATTTTCCTCCTTGATGCATGTATTTTCATGTACTTTTGCTTTGCAATATTTAAAATACCAATAACTACTACTGGTATATATATATATATATATATATATATATATATATATATATATATATATATATATATATATATATATATATATATATATATAATTTGACATACATACATACATCTTCAGTCCCTCGCTTGATGATTAATTCAAGTTTCACTGTTCCACATTTGATGTTGTTGCTGCAATTATTTTGCACAACTTCGTCTTTATATATATATATATATATATATATATATATATATATTTTTTTATATATATATATATATATATATATATATATATCCAAACCCACCCTGTTTGGTGCTGTATTTTTTTTTCTCCAAACCCACCCTCGCTTTACTAACCTAAGGTTGATGTATTTTTGATGCTATCTACACGGGACTTATAGTTTATTATGTTGAATCGAAAGGATGTGTATATTACAATGCAACGTAAATGCAACACTGAGTCAATAATAAGTACTGGTTGCTCGAAAGTGGGATACACTGCGGGCTTATAGCAATATGCTTTAATTTTTTCTTTAATTAGCTTAATGTTGATTAAGGCAGAACCTTAACTGTCACATTATACACCGATTACCGAAAAAAGCATCTTCTCCGATGCCATGATTGATCCTATTAATGTGACATATTTATTATTTTTATTATAATTACCCCTAAGAGATATTTCCAAATCTTTGAACCCATGTTGAGTTAAGATATAAATATTGTCAAAATTTTTATCGTGGCGTCGCGTCAGCAAAAAATTCTTAAAAAACGAAAAAATTTTGCATTGCATTTTACCCAAGTTCTAGACATAGGACAAGAAATAATAAATAAGCAATTTCTAGAGGAAACACCGAAGTTTCTTCGGTGAAAGTGCTTCATTCGCCCAAGATCAATCATCTAGATGATAGAGAACTTAACGGGAAAAAAGGGTTACCCAATATATTATATTAGCTTTTATTTTTGCGTATGGCGTACTATTTTTGCCATTTTAATTTTTTTAGGCATAAAAGAACACTTGCATGATACATAGGAATCTTTTTATGACTAAATAAAAAAAAAACCGTCTAGACATTGCCTGTAAATGCTAACAAACAATATAAATCAACTTACATATTTACACACCTGACTGTTAAACACATATTACCTTCCGTTGCATACGCAGTCAGTTAATATATTATAACACCTTAAATATTTCAGAAAAAATTTCTGTAAAAAATAGTGTCTTGAACTTATTTTGCATTTCTTATGTATTTTCTATACATTAAAGTAAAATACATTCTCCTATTAAAAACTGAAGATTAGGAAAAATATGTTATTGTTAGACCTCTAAATCATACAATAAGTTTATTATTGTTTTTTCTTTTAACTGCGATATAATTCTACCTAAAGGAAAAAGGCAAAAGGCACTAAAAGACTTCTCCCCTTATAAAAATAAACGAAAACTGTTTTAGGACCCATGAAGGGATGGCTCAGTCAATTATTGTAACGGCAGAAGAGTGCTTCCCTAAATATTTATTTTGAAATATGCTAGTACAAGCCCACTGAAATTAAGCGCACGATATTTGTATTTTCGTAAAAAAATCCAGCAAAATATAAAAAAAAAATAAATTATATTATAATTTAATAAAACTAATTCATTCTGTCTAAAGCTACTGTACCAGATTAATGATCATAATCATCAGATGTTAATCTCCTAAAGTATCCTAATTGGCAACAAAATTATAAATCAATAGTTGGTTATACTACTATATTTATAGCTGAAAGTTGGTTGATATTTTTTAACATATATAAAACACTATTTATTCTAGAAATATTCTGATTCTTGAAATTGGAACTCCTTATGGTCGATATTCAAGTTTAATAATCGCTCTAATTTTTCCCGAAAAATGGTAAACAAAATGTTTTCTTCCTCCCCTTGTAACTGATAATTATTTAAACACCAAATTTGATAGATTGATAACTTATGATTTTTTTGTGTGGTATTATTCATTATTTTCCTGGTAAATTGCGTTGCAATCATTTATTATGGTTCTGCTAATCAACAACAATATATCTTTCCTTAAATAACATCTTGACTATAATAATTCAGTTATAAACAATTTTTAATTATAAAATGTTTAACGTAAAAGCTAAGTAACAAAATTGTGTATTTGAAATGATTAATTTAATACGAGACTGTGTGTTCAAACTTTTGGTACCGGTAAAAATTGCCATCTTGTTACTTCCTTGTTCAAGATATAGGATAGAATAACTAATAAATAAACTGATTTGAAAAATAATTATTTACACAGATTTAAAATAGTGTGAACAATGTGAAAAAAATCTGGACTACTCTTAATTTGCTTTGTGCAAAATACTCAAATAATATAAATTGTCCTTTTTAGTTAGAGGCACACTCTGACGATACTGGTTTGTTTTTTTTTTGGGGGGGAATATAAACAACCTGATGGCTTAGTAGTAGGGTGCCCCAGTTGCATTGAAAAGAACGTGTGTTAGAATTTCGGTTCGGGCGATGATTTATTTAGTTCTTTTTTTAACAAAATTTTTAATCTTATATGCAGTTGTGTTTTAAAAATCGGATTGCGTTTTGACTGGGCTTTTTTTAAGGTGATAAAAAAAAGTTTATGTTTGCTTTCGGGTCTAAATACTACACGTGATTAACTCGAAACTCTATGTGTATTATTATTGCCGCGTTACGCATGGGATTAATCATCGTCTGCCACGCGCTCCCACGTTTAGCACCAGTGTTGTCAATAAAACCATCATTAAAGCCAGGTTTAATAATAAATAGTGAAAGAAGTAGGAAAAATGAACAATATAATGCTGTTATACAAGGAAAAATATGTGGCGGTATATCGAATCTTTTTTTTTTTTCAGGTAACAAATGTCAAATAGATGTCATAATTTTTTTATATAACAAAGCTTTTCACTTGAAGATTACTTTCTAAAATTATAATAATATTCGCTAAGGAACATTTGGGAACACAGTATGCCTGACACCTGACATTGATAAATTTATAAATACTAAAAAATGTTGCTGTCTAGACATACATTAGAAAAGAAGCGTACTCGTAGTTTTACCTTTTTATATTATAAAAATCATAAAAAAAATATAGCAATTCCAAAATACGCAGGCGTCAGTCATTTTGAGATAGATTAATTGAATATTATCAAACGAGGTGTCACCGGCTTGCGAGAAAACATCGATCACATCATGTCTTAGTAACTGATAAACAAATGAGTAACGTAAAAAAGTACTTAACTATGAAAATCAATTGACGTATTTGAGCCTTTTATCGACTTTCATATTTACATAACTTAAAACTTAATCCTGATAAGTCTGCGGTTGTGGTTTTTGGAGTTGAACGTGCACGGGGGGCAGAGAAAACCCTTGAACAAAATCATATTGCAAAAAAATGATACGCTTTTTCATTTTTAAATTTAAGATTATTGTATTTATTTGATCTCTTCTCTTGGTAACTTTGTATATGGCCCTTTTCTCAAGATGTGTCCGTTTTATTTTCGGTCGAAAGTTAGATTTTACTTGTCGATAAGCGATAGCACATCACCTACCGATATATTTTATTTATCGATATGTGGAATAAATTATCAGTTTTTAAAAACATCTTCAATGTCGATTTGTATAAAGCGTTTGTGTGGTTATTGCTGTATTCACTTACACTGGATTTGATATTTGTAGGTTTATTATGTATAACATATGTTTCAATTACTTAGCGTTTTGTCTTCGATTGTGACACTCGGTATTTGCTAAACTAGTGCTGCTGCCTATTAATTAAATTTATTTTATTTATTATAAAATTATATTGTACACAATTTTTTTTTTTTTTTGTTGTTTCGATATATTATTATTATTATTATTATATTTGCGGCAAAGGCGGTTTAAGAGCTAACAATTATTGAAAAGCAAAAAAAAGTTTCTACTTTACCTATAGATATTATCAGCTGCCTGTCGATATCATTGGATACTTATCGGCATTATAACACACCTATCGGCACTTAGCGATAACTATCTATACATCTATATTTTTTTATTTACGTATCGTTATTCGATATGTCTCTGACCTAGCAACAACTATTGATGTATCGATAAAACACCCATCCTTAGTACCGGGTGTACAACTAAGAAGGGATGCCGGCTATATCTCAGAAACCGTTTATCCAACGATATCGGTAAATGTTTTGTTACAGTAAAAGTGGCAAAGAAAAAGGGCTAGAAAGTATTTTTAAATTTCTAGGTTGGCCGCCAAGTACTAACAGGCATGGTAATTAAAAGAAGTGGATTTTCTCAGAAATTTCCTAATGTATGTATAACAAAATTAAATGTGTGTTAATATTTAGTAAATTGCAAATAATTTTCATTTAAGTTTTTTTTCTCTAACTTGTCAAATAAAGGGTGGGTAAACAGGCAAATAATTGTTTAAACAAACGGGCATAATTTAATTAATGATAAAGGGATCTTGAAGATTTGTTCTCACTGAAAAGGATATTAAGCGACATCTATTTGCCTTTCAAATAAAATATGAATAATATTATTTTAACTGTCGTGCCGATCGTCAGATGGAGCTTACGTGTTTTCTTAAACATTTCAAATTGAATGATATATTTATTATAAACCAGTGTTATGAAGCCCGAAAAACAAAGAACATGGCGCAAACTGCAAGTTGATATATATTTTTTGACGGAAATATGAGGAAAAGAAAATAAAACTTGAAACTGTTATAAGAAATACAGGTATTTTTAAACGAATTTATATGCGGCAACTAATTTTCACTGTTAACGCTATTCCTATTCTAATACTACTAATATTTTAAGTTATCTTTAATGATTTTAGTCATCTTTAAGTTATTTGCATCAGTTAATATACCCGTTTCATTAGGAACGTATCAAAAACCCAATAACTAAAATTTAGGGCTACGGTTTATAAAAATATTAAGTTTTCTCAAAAACGTAAGGCGGACGCCAATACAAAACGATTTGTTAAGTTATTTTCAAATTCGGTCTCTGTAATGTGTATTTCGAAAATTAAAATACTTGGCGTTTACTTCCAGTGTTTTCAAAAGTCACACCTGCTAAATATTTTGGCAGTCGCAGATACCATCAAAGGATTTTACATGATATTCACGTCTTCGTGCTACTGATGGTTTTCATCGCTCCGTCCATCGAAAGCAAAGAAGATGTGAATACACGTCAGTATTAGAGCTACTTCTAGAGATTTAGGTATAGCTCATAGAAACTTTAAAAATATTAATTAAATTATTAAGGGCACATGTAAATATAAATGTAAAAAGTCAAGAATATAAAGATGCGCGATCCAACTAACCAAATTGGCTATAATCCTAGAACAGCCAATAATTGTAATATTAATTAATACACTATATAGACTATATATGGGAAGTACTGGAATCACAGATTTTTCAAAGTCTCTAGAATATAAAAGACATATTTTTAGAAAAAACTTATAATACCGATAACGAATATGTGTGTAAACAAAATTTGCGTAAACGATAACTTGAAAACGGTCAAATCAATGATTCGTTTCAAATGTGTACCAAAAAATCTAGGTCAGTGCCTCGTGGAGATTAGAAACTGGGTGTCATGACCGTAGATTTTCGATATTTTTAAGGGGCATCAAGAGAAACAGCTCAAATTTATTTTTTTGCGTCTAAAATATGTTTTTTATTTCATAACGCTTCAAATCATTAATACAAATTATTTATGGTTTACTAAAGAATACTACAAAGTTCATTTTGATATACATACGCTCAGTGAATTTTTTAAAAAATCCGCCTTTTCTAATTAACTATATGCGTTACTCTTTCTAGCGATCCACCTAAATACTTAAAAATAATTTTTAGCTCTTTTTCTTTGCCACTTATTTTATTTTTTATTTGATTTGAAATGATTACTGAGATAGTCGGCCTCCTTTCTTAATTGTATACCAGGTACGGGGATATCCAAACTAAAATAATGTCACTCTTGACCTAAATACCCAAAATTTAAAAAAAAAACGGTAAATTTGCTTTACTAGCAACTTCCTTCGTTATGGACCTTTCGTTTCATTAGCAATAGTAAAGTGCAATCCAATTTAGTTCCTCACATAGTCATTTAGTCATACTGTCTTTTCAAACATTTTTAATGTGCGCTATTTTGTTCCTATCTTTCTATCCGTGCCACACTTATTTTTTGGGAATGATTTAAAATAAATTGATTTTTTACACTGATTTTTTAAGACCGCCATTTTGAAATCGTACCAGTTTACCCTGCGCATGTTCAATTTTGCAAGATATTAGGTCAATTGAACAAGAAGATTTTTTTAGACATTTTATTTGGCCGCCATTTTGATTTTCTGTTTTGAATTCGAACCACAATTTTACTAGTTAATCAAACTTAATAGATGTCCAAAATTTAAAATTAATTTAATAAGCAGTTTTTAGAGCGATTTTTAAAATAATTTATTAGGCTGCCAATTTGTTTTGCTGTTTTACATTCCTACCAAATTATTACAGGTTGATTCCTTGGTTTTTGTGCAAAATTTGAGATAAATTGGATAATTAGTTTTTGAATACTAGTTCTTTTAACATTTCACTTGGCCGCCATTTTGTTCCGTTATATTGGATTTTTACCAAACCAACTGATCGATATTATTTATCTTGAATACGAGAAGGCGTTTGACAAGGTACCGTTTAGGCGTTTACTTCTAAAACTAGAACATTATGGGCTAAGGGGTCAACTACTGACATGGATTAAGGATTTCCTTCAGCGCAGAACTTTCAGAGTGAAGGTTGGACAGGCTCTATCGGACCCTCTAGAGGTGATGAGTGGGGTACCCCAGGGGTCTGTCTTGGGTCTCCTTGCTTTTTGTGGTCTACATCAGCGACTTAGCCAAAGAAATCAACTCTCGTACTTCATTCTTCGCAGATGACACCAAATTATTTGCTAATCCTCTTCTAGCCCATAACACACTTATAAGGGACCTTGAACTATGGTCGAAAAATTGGCAGCTGTCACTGAATGAGGATAGATGTACTGTGATGCACCTTGGCTCGAATAACTCCAACTTACCTTACACTCTTAACAGTGTCAAGTTAAAGCATGTCAGTGAGCAGAAGGACCTGGGCATTTACATCACCTCAGATCTGAAATGGGAGACGCACATAGCTAAAACTGTGAAACAAGCAAACAGACATAGCATATGGGACCCCTATTACATCAAGGACATAGAGGCCATGGAAAGAGTGCAAAAAAGAATGACGAAGATAACGATGGAACTGTGTAGAAAAATTTTCTCGCCAACAGAATTGTCTACAAGTGGAATTCCCTGGATGAACATACTGTAAATGCGCCCATCCTCAGCTCCTTCAAGAACAGGTGGACAAAAAACTTGTAGAACTTATACACTTCTTTTAAGTCCAACAATTCAAAAATCAAAACCTCAGCCGGAGATACTTCTAATACCTGTGATAAACTTGACCTATGATGGATTACCGACTTGTCTTTAAAAAGTGAAAGTAACTAACTGTAATAGTGAACCAAAGTTTATAAAGACTGTTAAGAAGCAACTGTGATAAAATAAAGACTACAGAGCAGTCTCATCTGATAGCCGCCTACTGCTTTATAATAATAATAATAATAGTCATCTCAATTTCTTTGTTTTCGATCAAAATTTGAAGCTAATGGGATAAATATTCTTTAGCTACGCCACGCACCGACAGACAGACACACCAACAAACTGACAAATGGAATTGGGAAAACATATTTTTTTGGCATCTAAGTACGCTAAAACGTTAATATTTGTAAAACCTGCAAATTTTTTCACAATTACAAATATTTCATTTGGCCGCCATTTTGTTCCGCCATCTTGAATTGAACTTCAATTTTATCAATTCATCTCTATACCAGAAATAGTTCTTGCACAAAATTTGAAGTCAATCAATTAGGTAGTTCTTTTTAGGCTTTATTTTTAAATTATTTTATTAAGCCGCCATTTTATTTCGCCATATTGGAATCGTAGCAACATTTTACTAGTTAATTACTAACTAGCACTTGATTTTTTGCAAAATTTGAGGTAAACAGTATAAGTAGTTTTTTAGTAATCATAACATTTGGCTAGGCCATTTTGTTTCATCATATTGGATTTCTATCAAAATGTGACCAGGCCATTCCAATATGGCATTTAATTTTGGACCAAAATTTCAAGTCATTCGGGTAGGTAGTTTTTAGTTGTGCGCGAACAGGCAGATCGACGAAATTGAGAATACATGTTTTTCCTCCATCTAAGGACACCGAAACGTAAAGATTTGAAAAAGGTGATTTTTTATACCTGTATCACATTTAATTTTGCAAAGTCAAATGAATAAGATTTAAAAAAAAAACGTATATACCCCAGTTAGTTACGGCACACAATTTGAAATCAGCCCATTAAAAGTAGTTTTTCAGGCTGAATTTTTAAATATTTTAACCCGGTATTTGATCCGCCATCTTGGATTTGTACCAAACTTTTACCAGTTGACTCCTACATAGTACTTGATTTTTGTGCAAAATTCGAGATAAATTTGATTAGTAGTGTTTTAGTAATAATTTTTTTAACGTTTCATCTCGCTATTTGTTTTGCCATATTGTTTTTTTACAAAAATATTACCATGTCATCCCCATATGACCCTTAATTTTTGACCAAAATTGGAGTCAATCGACTAAATAGTTTTTTAGCTATGCCGGGAACAGACAGTCCGACAGACCGAAGGAATTGAGAAAACCTGAAAGGTAAAGATTTGAAAAAGTCTCGGAGGGTGATTTTTTCACGATTACTTCCCTTTTACGAGAAAAGTAAAAAAGGTAGTAGATCGGCTTTATTTGAATCTAACGACAAAATGTCACTTGTGATATTTCTATCAGAATATAATTCATGTGCCACGTGATTCAATGTGGTCCAATAAAAATGAATAGTTATTTAGTTGGTTAGTTTAGTTTAGTTAGTATTAGTTCCATTTTATTTCCGCGGCAATATTTATATCACCTTGTTGTGATGCGTTGCTAAGTGAAATAGAGAATTGGCATCTTCGAAAATGTTCGAAGTAAAATCCGAATTGTAATTACTTGGGACACGTTGATGAGGGTGAAATTTGAAATGTATTAATTGTTTATATTATCTAGCCAAATATAACTCGTGATACGGTTAGTTATCGAGTATATTGCTCGATAATTCGGACTCGGTCAATCTGCAACTGAATTTCACTCGTAAAAATCATCGATAATAATCCTATCACTTGTAATATTATATTAGATGATGTGATTCACATCACATCGTTGACACTTTATTTGACGAACAATATCGTTGGCGCAACTTTTCAAATAAAGCACTCCAAGTATGTTATTTGCAAGCTGAACACATATCTAAGTAAAATAAATTTTAAATTCAAATATTTCAAAAACGACAATAAAACCGCATACGGTATGTTGTACAAGATAAAACTGGAACTTTTCACAGAATATAAAAATGGCGATAAAAATCAAACTATTCAATTTAAAATAAGCGAGAAATTCCATCTTTTATAAAACATCGTTTTTATTAGATGCTTAGTGGTTTCGCTGATAATATGTAAGAATGATCCATAGAAATCCACAAAACTTTTATATTTATAAATAAAGAAGTTTTAAAGACTCTTCACTTTTATCTGGATATCCCTGTAGACTGTAAGTGTTGCTTTTTCTAAAACAATTTGACATCTGAAGGCAAGAAACACTCCAAAATATTTCCAACCATTTTCATTTTACTACGAGACGACATTATTAAAAAGACGAAAGGCGCTAGCAAGAGCTTCTCCCTTAATAAAACTAAATGAACATCGCGATAGGACCTATCAAGAAATGGCTTCTTTCATTATGGTAACGTCTGAAAAGTGTCACCGGAGACTTTTAAATATAAATTCAGTCGGTTGAAATTCAATTGAGAAAGGTGCGCGTTTCAAGAGAGATTTTGGAAACGACAAAAGAAAAAAATAGTCATGTTCGTTTTTCCATGAGCAATTTGTATACAATATATAACAGTATTACATTGAACGGGATAACAACACATAGAAGCAGAAATAAATACAAAATTTGTAAGTTTTCAACAAGTTTATTTACTTCTCCCCATTATGAATCCCTAACACAGAATCGAAATTCGGTCTTAGTTTTGACACATAATCAAATTTCAATATACAATATATTTCAAGATGTAATTACCAATCAGTTTAAGGTGATTCAGGATGAAAAAATAATCTACTCCCAGTTAGTTTTAACTTAGTTCATCTTATTCCGCCGTTATTAATTTGGAGCATTCGCGATAAATCCAAAGAACATTTTAAAGAGGTTTAAAGAAACTATTTCGCATTTTGTACCCGGTTATTTAACTATGACTATTGAATGATGAAATTAAATTTATTTTATATATTTTAATTGGGAAAAACATTATATTTGCAATTATTTCAATAAGTTACTTTTTACGTCTGTCGTTGCAGCAGGGTCTTAAGCAAAAGATTTGTCAATAATAGGTCAAAGACAAATCGGATATTCAAGTTGCGCAATAATCGGGCTGTTAAAAACCTTTACTGATGAATTGAACCTGTTTTACAGTTCTATCAAAAAGATATAGCCTTCTCGGAAAATATTGTTTTTACAGTCGAAAACAGAATATGATGATATAACTTCAGTAGTGTTTTAATTTTTATTTATATTTTAACACTAGAGTTGAAAAAATATTATTACTATAAAATACTATTGTACCGAAAAATATTTTTTCTAGTTTGCAATTATAAAGACGTCTTTCGGTACGCAAAATAGTGCGCCCTCTTTTCGACACCACTTTTTTTTCCCCTACAAAATTGACAATACTGAACCATGGCCACCTCGAACTTGAAACAAGTCACGTCTCAAAATTGAAAAACAAAAATGGCGAACATATAATTGCCACATTTTTACCAACTTGAAAATGGACAACGGTAAATATTTTTTATAAGATAATGCGTTTTCAAATGCGCAAAATAGAAAAAATATTATAAAAATCCTCGTTTCATAAGAAATTTAATCCCACTTGCCCTTTAAGAACTCACATGCAGCTTGTTTTCTAACCTAGGGCTCGTGCAATAAAATCATGCCTTATGAAATTAGTGTTTTAATATATTACCATATGCATTAAATAAATGTCGGTAATATTGACTAAATCATGTTGTCAAATCATGTTAAATATTTTTTGTGTAGCTTATTTATACACGACATCATATATGCTTTACACCGCTTTAATAAGAAACTGTTCTATTTTTTAAGAGTTTTTTTATAATTTACGTCATGCAAAAGTATTCGTATATCTATGTTGTAGTTCCAAAATCATTATACATTATTTAGCTAGCCAAGATAAAACAAATGAATGCAAGAATATAATAGAAAACGTCAGTTTTCCAGCTCTGCATAACAGAAAGCATTTTTGCTAGAGTTTGCAAGGTAACACTTTCAATATAGGAAGAAAATAAAAAGAAACCACAGTTGAAGAGAGAAACCTTATTCTTAGAAAGTACAATGATAGAAATGCATATAGAAATACTGGGGAAATAGTAAACAGGAGTTTTGCGAGTCAAGTACATTGTCAGTAAGTTTAAAAATGAAAACTCTTTAATTAATGCTTTAAGAAGTCGCCTCCAAAAAAAGGTTAACGGATCGAGAACAAAGATGCAACAAGTTAGTCAAAATCCAGAAATTAGACCTGCAGAAATAAATACAGCTTTCAATAAAAACGTGAACTCTGACAAAGTTCGCAGAACGATCAAGAAGTTTGATTACAGAGCACATGTTGCAAGAAAAAAGCCATTCATTAACAAAATTAACACGCAAAAACGGCTTGATTTCGCTAAAGAACATCTAAATGCTTCACCTGAGTTTTGGAACAGTGTAATTTTTACGGGTAAGACTAAATATAATATTTTTGGGTAAGATGGACGTCACTTAGTCTGGAGAAAGGCAGGAGAAACGTTATAAAAAGAAAATCTTGGAGGCACTGTAAAACAAAAAGGTGGATCAGTAATGGTATAGGGCTGTATGTCGATGGACGGGACAGGCAACATAGCGATAATTACAGGCATTATAGATAAAATGGTCTATATTAATGTTTTAAAACAAAATAAAAAACAAAGTGTTGAGAAATTAGGGATACGTAATAAGTTTATGTTTTATCAGGACAACAATCCCAAACATACGGCCACTGCTGTTCAAGAATGGCTGCTTTATAATAGACCAAAAGTCCCTAAACCCCTTCCTCAATCACCTGACATTAATCCTACTGAAAATCTTTGATATATATATATATATATATATAAGAAATTCGCATAAGAAAATTTTAACGAATAAAGCATAACTGGAGGCAAGATTAAAAGAAGCATGGTCAGGGATTCCACAAACGATTACCATAAACCTGGTAAATTCAATGCCGTGCCGTTTAAGAACAATAATTAAGGCAAAAGGTTATCTGATAAAATACTGATGATCAAATAATTGTTCCTTTAAGAATATAATTTAATTAATTATTAATAATTTAATTATTATATGAATACTTTTGCCTTACGTTTATATTAACATTTGGTTAATGTTTTATAAAATAAACAATTAAAACCGTAAAACATTAAATATTTTTTAACAAATACCTCATAAATACAATACGTTTTATGTAAATAATACCCAGGTTTATGACAAAACAGTTTAAAGATTATTATTGACGTCCCTTAGAAAATATCACAAAGGTATGAATACATATGCTGTATACTGCATTTCAACACACGAGTGGAAAAATGTTTTCAATTTACATGTAATCTAAGACACTTTCTAGCTTCTATTGGCTGTTGGTATCATAACTTTGAAAATACATTTTCAAAGTAATGATGAAGTGATCTAGGCGGTTTATGAGCGGCTGTGTACACACCCAAAGGATTTTTTTCTTCGAGTATTGTATAACTATTATATATCAATATAACTATTTGTTATGCTTTTTTTGCAAAAAAAGTGAAATGTGTTTATTTCGAGGTAAGCTCCACAGTGGATCTAAAAAAAGTGACAAAATTAAAAATACCTAACCTCTTCAAGAGCTGATAATCCATTCGAAGTAGCACGAAATGCCATTCAACAAACAAATTTTCCTGCATCAAAATCCACAGCATGCTGCAGAATAAAAAAACTCGCTATTAAAAAACTGTGACACTGTCAAAAAAGTGATCCTGAGAAACGAACAGAAACAGGCAAAGGTTATTTTTCCTTTAAATAACATTTTACGTGAAAATTGGAATAGTGTCGTTTTTACCGACGAAAAAATGCTCCAGTCGCATTCTAGTGGGCAGATGTACAGGCCTCAAGGAACAGAGGTTAATGAAGAATATATTTACAGCCCCGAAAAATCCGGAAGATTTTCTGTAAACGTATAGGCATGAATAAGTTCTCGAGGCCTGGAAGTGTGCTTACTAAGGTTTGTCGAAAAATTGTGTTCTTCAGGCAATTATGCAACTTTTTGCTATTTATTATTTTAATTAAAAAGTGGGGGGGGGAAGGTGAAACTTTTTTCTTTCAAATATCTATATTTCTGTTTGTTTTGGATGAACCGATTGCATTGAACTTTGCGTCAGAAAAAATCGCTTTTTTGCTTTTCACGTAGAGATATTAACTGTACCGTAATGATTCTATTAGTGGTCTCTAGAATATGGCATTTTTTTGTAATTCTTCCAATAATACGGATTTTTTTTCAAAAAAAGGAAATATGAGATTACTTTTTTGTCACAATTTAATTTAAGGTTATTAAAGTATCGAATAGTGAAATAAAAAATCCAGGTCCAATTTGTAGAGGTGAAAAAGTGACAATGATGAAGCGAAAATTATTTTCATCTGTCATTTCAACTAAACCTACAATATAGAAAAAACATAAAAGTTATTTTTTGTTTTTTTTTTAGTTTTTCTAAAATTGTAGGCTTAACTGAACAGATGAAAATAATTTTTACTTCACCATTATCACTTTTTCCCTACAAATTGGTAAGGTTAGTTTTTCAGTCCGACGGTTCGGATTCGGATGACCATCATCAACTTTTTTAATTTAAATACGTACCTGGATTTTTTATTTCACTATTCGATGCCTTTTATAACATCAAATTAAACTGCGACAAAAAAGTCATTATATCATTTTATTTTTTTGAAAAAAATCCGTATTATTTGAAGAATTACGAAAAAACGCCATCTAGTGACTACTAATAGAGTCATTACTTTAGAGTGAATAGCTCTACGTGAAGAGCAAAAAAAGCGCGTTTTTTCTGACACCAAGTTCAATTTAATCTGTTCATCCAAAATAGAGATAAACGTTTGAAAGAAAAGAAGTTTGACCTTCTCCCACTACTGTATTATTGAAAATAGGAAAACAAATGATAAATAGAAAAAAATTGAAAAAAGAATACAATGCTAATATTTTCGACAAACCTTAATTAGGAACACTTAGGGCAAAATCAGCTTTTCCATTTTTGAGTTGCTGTACGCCCCTAGCAACCATTTTTCGCAATTGTAAAATAATTGCTAGAGATTTCTCTTGGCCGATTTACTCATAAATATTTTTTCCCCATAATTGTGTGTTCAACGGTTACCGAGTTATGGCCGGACACCATTCTCAATGGAACACCCTGTACAAATAAAAGAAAATAAGTGGTTTAATAAAGAGTCCCATGAAGAGGAAGAAACGACCACTTAAACGAATTTTTTTTAAAGCGGTTTATTATTAACGAAAATATGCGGTTTCGAAATTAACGGTATTAATAGTTGATGCAATATAAGTGGTGACCAGTGTAATTTATAGCTAGGGTATCTGTATAATATATTTAGTTCCAAACATCTAGTAAAATTCTTATATTAATTAGTGAAATTTACCAAAGAAGTATATTTAAAAGGTAAAAATCTAAATGATCTTAAACAGCAACAACAATATTTCCTGGCTAGATACTAATTAGTACTAGAATATTTTAAAGCGGATATCGGAGTAAGTCTAAAAAGCATCGACTATTGAAAGTCTTATTAACCGATAAAGAACTAAATGTCCTGACTAAAGGCAATTTGTGTTTTCGTTAAGATAATCGGAGAGTATTTTTTTCGTATTTTATTTTTTTCTGTGTCAAAAAAATTCGATCTCTTTTTCTATTGAAAAATTTTACTATTTTTTAAAATTTTCTTTTTGAAAAACACACATTTTTACTTAACAACGATGCGTGTTTCAAGGGTCACCGCCATGTTTTGTATTTGGTTGAACATCCGGTTCGTTCACTAAACTAATGAGGTTTCTGAAGGTGACACATCGTCCTGCCATACTAGAGATATCATGTGATTTACGTACAGCAGAAGAATCGGAAATTTAATTTCACTTTGAAAATCTTTTAAAAATAGTGTCAAGTAACTTTTTTGATTAAAATATGACTATTAAAGCTTATATCAGATCAGCAAAAATAACTATACTTACGGGTTAAAGACATTAAAAAATATAAAGGCAATATTTAGTTGCCGCCCCTGATTCTTATTTTGGTTAGTTTTGCTCCACTGGAAGGAAATAAATGGAATGGCCAGAAGCAAAACCACATGGAGACCCCTTTGTTGATAATGGCCCGTTTTAAGTATTCCATTAGCGGCTCTTTTCAGAGCGATGTTTTTCCACTAGCGATGAAAGGTCAAGTGGAAACTCGTCTAAGTTTCGCGATATTTGCCTCAAAAGATACATTTTTCTTCATTGGGCCTTTTTGTTCGATACAATACTATTATGTTTAAACATCAAAATTCATTAGCAGTAAATATTAAGAGTTCTTGTTGCTTTTTCCGGTTATCGTTAGTAACCTTATTTCTAAATGCTGACTGAAATAGTTAAAAATATTTGAAATTTTTCTAATAAAAATTTTGTAATAGAGTTTTGTTTTATTCAACTAAATTTTTTTTGATGCCTGAAATAAGCCGCTTGACAGACGTACTTATTGATGCCCAGGACATGGCACAAATTAAACTTACTTTGGGTTCCATGAAGCTTCCTTTGATATTTTAGGATGTTATTGTCGTGTCTATAAAGAAATTTTTATATTTCCGATTTACCAATTTTTGCATAGGCATATTTAAAGCCTCACATAGTGATGCCGCGAGGTGAGCCGAGACGAGATTAAAGTTTTATCTCGTTTCGTCTTTGGCTAATCTCGTCTCGAATATTTGATGAGACGAGACGAGACCAGGGCCATGTCTCGTCTCGTCTCGAAAAATATCTTCTCCACCTTAAATATATTAACCTATCCAGTTAAAGGTTAAATAGATATGTTAACTGAAAATGAAATTTTAGCTTTAAACACTCATACTGTATCAGTGAAGCGCGCGTTTACAAATTGCTACTTTATCGCACCTGCCTGGATACAAGTCCCTTGAAAATTCCATGTAATCTTTTGTTTGAAAAGTCTTCTAACCCATTGTTTGATAAGTTTGAATAGTCACAATACGTAATTTATCACTACTAACTAGACTTTCTATCAAACATCTTGCTGAGTGTGTACTTCAACATACTATTAAATAAATTCCTTATAAATTGATAAAATAACTTTTTGACATTTATTTTTGCTATACATTTGAACTCCTTCGGGGCTAACTGCTGGGGTGGTGTCCGTGTTATGTTTGCTGTAGAAGCTGCATTTTTATGTTAAATAATAAGTATTTCAATATTTAAAAAATCTTGGCCAAAATAGTCTAATACAAAAGAGTAGGTATGTAATGATGCGACAAGCATAATTTATCTATTTTTGTGTCAATACGTGGCCAACATAATAACGCAATAAATGGCCTTTTTGCAGGAAATATATTAAACGATTATTAGTTTGTTTTTGTTACATGCTATTAGGTTCGTTCTCAAAAGTTGTGAAAAGAATAAATAGACAGTGGAATATAAACTGCTGACCAGACGAACTTACCCAAGCATATTTATAGGCAAAATTCAAAGTTAAACAATTTCTGACAGAGTTGAGGTATTGACTTGCGGTTTTCGACGTTTGATCGCTCAGAATTAAAACAATGTTCTCGGAAATAGACAGCTTCAGAACTGTCTTATGCAAGGTGTTACGTTATACCTTGTCATTTTTGTGAAACTTTATATCAACAGAACTTTTTTAAAAATGGTTATTTTAATTATTTTTTCTAACTGGGTTAATTTATATCTAAATACCAAAAAACAAATTTTAGCGATTTTTAATTTTTTTTCCGTTCTTGATATACGAGGTATAGGATACATTTTAATATTTTTCTTTAATTTGCGCATTCTGTATTTTTCAAACAATTGGTTCTAACCTGATTAATCATCAAGGGTAATGCCTCTAAAAATTTTTAATATAATCATTATGTAGAGAGGCGTCTCAAAGAACCACCATTTAAATTCAAATATTCTGTTCTCGATTTTTTTTAATTTTTAGCCAACTAACACAGTTACACTAATTCCAAGAACATCAGAGTACACAACTTTTTGTACCAATTTTAGCAATAATAGACCTTTGTGTCGGGATGGTTTTTACTATTTGAAAATTGCTTCATTTTTAACCCTTATTCTTAAATTTATCAATAATGAGTACTCATCATTTACCCAAAAAAGATAAATACTTTAAATAAAAAATGTGAAAATTAAAAAGATTATATATATTAAAAAAAAGATAAAAAATATAGTAACTGAGAACATCTTTAAATTATATAAATATATATTATATATAATAAAATTAAAATATAATTAATAATCTTACCTTGAAATTAAAAATATAATTTTTCTATCATCGTTATACAGGGTGCATTCAAGTTCAGACAGCGATTTATCTCGAGGAAAACACGTTAAAACAAAAAAACAGAAGTTGTTTGATGACGTCAAGGCAGAAAAAAGATAACAATATGCCTATTTCTTTTTAATGTCGCCCTTAAGATCTTTACAATACAATATCGAGAATAGCTGATTTAACACGTATAGCTAAATTCAACTGTTTTTAAAATACGGATCTTTAACAGCGAGGAAATCGGGTCTTTCTGCCGTGAGAGAAATTGGTACTAAAAGTTGTGAACTTGTTAAAAATTTTAAAAAATTAAAAACAGAAATGGTGGAGCCCAGCTTCTGAGACGCCCCTGTATATAATTATTATATTAACATTTTTAGAGGTATTACCCTCGATCATAAATTAGGTCAGAACTAATTGTTTAAAAAATACAGAAGGCGCAATTAAAAGAAATATATTAAAATGTACACATTTTTGAAAAAACCTCGTATATCAAGAACGGACAAAAAAAATAAAAATCGCTAGAAATTTTTTTTTGGTATTTAGGTGTAGAATAACCCAGTTAGACAAAATAACTAAAATTATCCTTTTTAAAAAAGTTCTGTTGATATAAAGGTTTGCAAAAATTACACGGTCTAACGTAGCACCTTGTATAGGACAGTTGTGATGTAGCTCGGAAGCTGTCTATTTCCGAGAATATTCCTTCAATTCCAAACGATCAAATATCGAAACCGCAACTCAATATTTCAACTTTATCAGAAGTTATTCAACTTTGAATTTTGCCTAGAAAATTGCTTAGGTAAATTCTTCTGGCGAGCAGTTTAGATTTTTGTTTTGAAAGGTTCTTCGATAAAATTATTTTTGTCCCCCCTCCCCTAGATTGTTTGACCAGTAGAGCAAAAATTGTATATTTCTTTTTAAATCATTATATAAAGTATACAAGATTTCATTAATTTCAATGCATAAATCAATGTTTTCCATAGATAGCATAAAAAAGCAAAAATAAATTAAATTGTGTCACTTACTCTAACTTTCTATGAAACTATAAATGTTGTATAAGAGTTTTTAGCCTGACTGGCGCGACCCGCGTTTTTTGAGGTCATATGTTCAGTATTTGCTTACTGCTCTGTATATATAAATATAATACAATTTTTTACCAAATTAGTTTTAGTTTCCAAAATACGATAAGTATGCCTACTCTATCTCGCAGCTAACATCAGCCCGCATATAGTTGCTGCTAATTAAGAAACAAATTCATCATGAGAATATGATGGATGAATGAAGGCATCTATCCGACGGCCCTCAACTTGGAAATTGACGTGAAACTGGATAATACAACGGAATCCGTGATGGATTTGTGTGATTCGGTGTTGCATTGATGGGAACGGATTCCGGAAATACCGTTAATTATTATCATTTGATTCCATTTGGAATCTACACATTTTCGGACGTCTGCCTAAAGACAATGCGGGTGTAAATCAGACACTCAGTTAAAACTCAGAGTTTGATGCCTTTATACTTATAATATTCCATTTCTAATAGGGGTAGCTTAACGTATAGTGCTTTTTATAAGTACGAACGGAAAGAAATATCTGAAAGATATTTCTGGGTTTCAAGTAATGTTATATCAGTAACAGAATTACACTATTAAAGGCAGAGGTAGCGGAGGAATTATATAATATAAATAGCGCTTTATATTTTTATACCAGCTGCCTAAAATAAAAGAGTTTAAACTTATGTAAAGGCTAATTTTAGACAAATTTTTATATTGCTTAGTGACGTGTGTCTAAATCTTTTTACTTTCCTCGTAAAAGGGACGAATTATAATCGTGGAAAAATCACCGGTCGAGATGTTTGCAGATTTTTGCGTTTTACGGTCAGTACCTTAAAATTTTTGTTGAAAATGAAGTATCATAAGGGGATGAAATAATTATAATTTAGTAAAAGGCCAATACGGCGGAACAAAATGGCGGCGTCACACAGTGTAAAAAATCATTATTAAGAAACTAATTATCGCATGGACGTAAAACAAAATAGCGGCCTAAAGAGATATTTCAAAATTCAGGACCAAAAAGTTACTACTACTAATTTTGCACAAAATTCAAGTGTTGAACAAGGATAGACTGATAAAACTTTAGTGCAAATCCAATATAGCAAAACAAAACGGCGGCCTAATAAAATGTTTAAATATTCGTGAAAAATTTCATTTTTAGGAATTTAACCTTCTTTTATGAAAAAAAATAATGAAGGACATAATACATTTTTATAAAATTTATGTTAGCGGAAAATATATTCCAAAAATCAATCTTTTATTTAGTATGTTAATATGATTTTGACGAAAGCAGCCCAAATGTTTTCTGTTTTTTTTTTACGAAATTTCAAATAATATTATCTAGAATGGATAAAATATATTTCGATGGATTTTAATCTGAAATTAACAGATATAACAACGGATGGGGTTAAATGTAGGATAAATGGATCAAAAATTGATTTTTTTGGGAAAAAGTAATTTTTGATTAAAAAAGTTTATTGTTAAAAATATACTTGTAGGGTGACAAACTTCAATTTTTTAACCATCTGTCTTTGTCGGTTAACGTACTTGATATTCTATTTTAGGGAAAAAGTTTCAAAATCCGGTCATTTTAATATTTAATCCTTTGATACACCTAAGCTCTCTGGTAGAAGAAAATTTTAAAAAAAGAACTTGGTTCCTAAACGTTTATTTTATAAAGGTATATATTTTTATTCATATTGCAAATTCTAAAGTACAAAGTTCCGTTTTTTTAAATAGAACAAGAATTTACCACTAATTCCTAGTATTTTTTGGCATATCACTTACCAAAATTCAACTATTTTCGGGATATTGACATAAAAACTGTAAAATTTCTGTGGTCTATCTCGTGGTACTAATTTTATGTATTTTCAAAGATCATAACATGTGGTTTGCTAATATGTTAATTTTTAGTTAGACCAGTGGCGTAACTTGGGCTTTATGCTTGACAGAAAGTAAGTGATGACTAAAAAAAAAGATCGTTAATGAATAAACCCCTTATAAAAAATTCAATGAGAAAATAAATTTCAAAAAAAGTTTTTCTTGGGCTACGTTACACATGTGGGCGTTCCAGCATTGCGAGGGCTCGAGGGGATGCAGCTACGCCACTGGGTTAGACTTACTTACCATAAGAAACTAAGTTTAAGATGTACCGGGTGTCCCATTTTGGGTAATTTTACGAAGTATCTCCGTTATTTTTATAGATAGAAAGTTGAAGTTTTCGCAGTTTGATACTTTTTCGTAAAACTAAAGACGCCGTTAACAAAATTTTCATAGCCATTTTAGCTTTTTAAGATACAGGGCTAAATTGAAAATGTTGCATTTTCAGGCATCCCTTGTATCTCAACCATCAGATAACTTATCGAAAGCGTGAGAACCGTTTCTTATATAACTTTTCTCGTAGAACTCAATTCCGCCTTCGGAATTAGTATACAGGGTCAGGTCAAAAAGTTATCGGACCCTACTTGATTTTTTTAAATGGAACACTCTGTATATTTATAGACTATAATTTTTTTCTTTTTCTTACCTTTGTAAAAATATATAATAATATGCACTTTTTCTCAGAAATATCCAAATAAATGACAATTCTCTGAAATTAAATGCATAATTTAATAGCAGGCATGGCTATTGTTTATGACAACAAACAAAAATAAATGTCAAATATTTGTCTATCTCAGCGATTTTTGGGTCGAATTTTGGTTTATAAGCAGGTTTATAAACGTTTTTTTGGTATTTTTATTTAATTGATATTTATCAATTTCTTCGAATAATGGCATCAGTGTATGAAAATTATGAAAAATATGATATGCTGGTATGTTTTATACAGCGTGACGAAAATTCTGAAGAAGTCTCGGAATTATATTTCCAAAGGTTATGGCTATGAAAATCTGTATTAATCATTAAAAGTTTTTGCTTGCTAGATAGCCAGAAAGAAGTCAACCGCTTTTTGAGATATTTACTCGTTTAAAAGCAAATTTAGTTGAGCACGGATCATTTGTTCACCCGCGTTCTAAAACATATAACAAAGAGAACAGGCAAAGAAAAGAAATAGATGTTTTGGGATATATAGAAGCAACACCTTCGTCTTCATGTAGAAAAATTGAGAAGGAAATTGGTGTGCCAATAACTGACGGTCAGAGGATTTTGAAGAAATATAGGTATGATCCATACAAATTGAATATAGTGCAACATTTGCATATTGGCGATGCCGAGCGCCGGGCACTGATTTGGCAGTGGTGTTTGCAACAAATCGATGCTAACATTTTATTTAGCAGACTTGTTATCTACTCAGACGAATGCTTTTTTTCAAGTGCGGGAATTTTTAATCGTCACAATACCGGGAACTGGCATTGTGAAAATCAGCATTTAATGTTTGAAAGGGCACAAAAAGGACGCTTTGGAGTTGGGCTGTCATGTTTTATTTTAGGTAGACATATAGTTATTTCAGAACTGTGGAAAATATTTCATTAGCCCAATATATTACTGTTTACCTACAGCAAGATGGTGCCCCAAATTTCAACTCTAGGCTCTTAAGGGAATTTCTTGATAATAATTTTCTTCAAAGATGGATAGGTACCAACGGACCTGTCAGATGGCCTCGACGATCTCCAGATCTCTCCATTCTAGATTTTTTTTTGCGGCTATTTACAAAATGAGGTATATAAAACACGAAATGACGGCATAGCAGAACTTCGAGAGGCAATTAATTTAACCTTTCGAAATCGGCGAATGAGACCAATGGTTCTTTTTAAAGCTATTCAAAGAATTACAAAAATGTGCCAATTTTGCATTAGAGAAAATGGTCGTGAATATAAATATCACCTTTAAAAATTTGTTTTTTGTGTTTGTTATATTGTTACTTTATGCTATAAAACTGTTATTACAAACTTCCTGTTTCCTGCTATTAAAAAACTCTACAGGTATTTTATGTAAGAATTTACCTATATGCAAGGTATCCAATTCTTCGTTAGCAATATGTAACTTTCAATTGTTTATTATTGTTATTCATGGCCTACTATTAAATTATGCATTTAATTTCAGAAAATTGCGTGTTTCTGAGAAAAACTATATATTATATATTTTTGAAAAGGTAGATAAAGAAAAATTTTATAGTCTATAAATATACAGGGTGTTTTTTATAGTACCTAAAAATTGAGATAAACAATTAAATTTTGGAATATAATTTGTTTTGTGTAAAATGTCCTTTAATTAATTTATTTTATTTAAATTGTGTCCAACACTTCTTTTTTAAGACGTTTTGTACAAAGAAAAATACTATTCCAAAGTGCACTTTTAATAACCAAGTGTATTCCAGTTTAAAGTTTTCTTTTATCGGTAATAGCTAACAAGATATACAACAATTATACACCAATGCACACAATGTCCAAAAATCTTTTTTTTTCGCCATTACACTCTGCAGATAATTAAACAGCCCCTCGTAGTAGTACTGCATATATGCACAATGCAAAATATAATTCATCAACATCCTTTTCATCTACTACTGGATATCGGCTTATCTCTGGGACATACATATGTTGTGTGTCTTAGTTGTTACTTACACAAGTGTCTGGAGTCTACAGTTTATCATCGAATTCGAATAACGCTACTTGAGAGGTGATTTTAGCGCATTACTGATGGGGCACGCAACCACCAACGCATCATAAGGTGAGAGTATTATGGATTTTTGAACAAAGTTTACTTCAGCTCGGAATTGAATATTTCTTGAGCGCCTACAGTAAAAGAACCCGTGGGCGCTATATATATATATTTATATATATATATATATATATATATATATATATATATATATATATATATATATATATATATATATATATTAAAATATGATACATAGTATTAAAATCGATTATTGTTTGTTTGTTGACGTTATAATAAAACTTATTCTAATAATTAGCGTATTTTATGTAGTAAGTGTGTATGTGTGGTTTCAATAGTTTTGGTGACTTGATGTTATGCATGCATTTGTTTCTTAGGGGTTGTTTGGGATTATCCATGTGTAGATGTGTAGATGTTGTTATCGTTTTTTGTTCAAGATCAATGGTTTCGATTTCGTGGGATCTAAAAACGTGTCACGAAATTTTTGTCTTTTATGTTTTTTGATGTATGCTTTTTGTTCGGGTGCAAATAAAGTAGGTTTGTCAAGAATTTAGATTTCTCTTTATGTTCAGTGACATAGTCCTAAATTTAAGTTAAATTAATCATTTCTACTTATATACTCGTTAATTATATCAATTGGTTAAAAATTTGTTATAAAGGTAAATTGTGTGGTTACAAACTAAAATTGCATATTTTTTATGGGTTATCGGTGATTTAAAATGCTTATATGCTCGGATGAGGTAGAAAGGCTCCAATATTGGCATTTGATTGTGGGTGGTTTGGTAAGCAAAATTGTATTTTTCTTTTATGTAGTTGTAGTAATTCTGTAATAACGATGTTCTTAAATTCTATTTCATTGTCCGCGATGATTTTTGTCAGAATTCCATAGTGTGAAAAAAACGGTGAGATTATCTAATATTTCTGATGAGAACATTGACTGCAAATGTTTATCTAGTGTGTAGGTATTTAAATATAAAATATAAAAAGATATCGCTGCTGGTATAATCTTAATTTCCATGTTGATTGGGTGTTTTTTATATTTACTTCTCTGACAAATCTCGCATTCATTTATGTAAGTTTCTAATGAGCTCTTAAATTTGGCCAATAATACTTATTCTTAATACGTTTTTCTTGTCTTGACCTCGGTGATTCGTCTTACTTTCATTGTAGTTTTGCATTATCTGGTATATCATTTTTGTCTATAACATCCACTAATTTTATTACACATTAATTCTTCCTTATAAGTTTTTCTGGAACAATTTATTCTCTAAAAAAATCTAAAATGTCGTTCTCGAAGTTTTTTTCTGAAAGTCGCGCTTACTTTTTTTCTTCCCAAATATTATAATTATTCTTGCTTTTGCTGGTGAATGTAATACTTGAGAAATTGTAACCTGATTTGCACAATATTTGACAAATTCGATTATAGGTGCCCCCACTATCGGACCTTGTTCGTTGTTTGTATGAATTCTGTTGTTGTCATCTTCTTCATCAACTGTTTTTTGTATATATTGTATATTGTATTTTGGCAAAGGTTTGTTTTGGTTTGATATAAATACGTTATTTGTATATATAGGTTTGGGATAGGTTCTGTTGGTTTTGTTTGAAATTGATTGATGGTGTATGTGCATTGAATGTATCTACTGGTTGACCGAAAAATTAATTCGAATTTATTGGTTTAAATGTAGCATAGAATGTTTTAGAATAGTCGATTTTGATTTATTTTGAAAGTAGTCAATGTTATATTCCGCAGGAACAAATTGTAATAGTTCGGGAAGATTCTGATAGCTCTTTAAGTCCAGATAAAATTTGTTTAATGTTAGTTTGATTTTTTTTTGAGCTTTTTTGCAGCCTGTTCTTCTTCGTGTAGGTAGATATAGGAGCAAAGTAAATTTAAAATATGTAAAATTTGGTCATAGAATTTACTTGGTTTTCCATTATTCTGTTGTCTTAACATGATTAGATTTCTACTAAGACATGCCTCGTTACCTTAGTCCGCAAAATGTCTACTTAAAGTTATTTTTAATTCACCCCAAATCGAAATATTATGGGTGCCCAAAAATTAGTTTTGTAATACCCGAAAGTTTACTAGTGATACAATTTATCAATTACATGCCTGAAAATTGTTCATTCGCTTTATAAAATGCGTCAATAATATTTTGGGATATCCAAAAACATCTATTTAAGTTATTTGAATTTCCGTCGAAATGTGATATGCCATTTAGATATACTGGTTTAAATTGCACCATTGTTAAGTTACTTCTATTAGAGTAATTTGATAAATTAATTTTTAAAGGCGGACCTCCGTATAAGTCTTGTATTGTGAATGTGACACTGTTTTATTTAATTTTCTAAATGTGTTACACGTTCCATCTGCTTTTCAAATTTTTGTTGTAAATGGTAAGACATTTTATTCAACTTTAAATTGTAAATGTTATTGCCTGAAAATTTCTTTTATAGAATTTATGTATTTTGATAAACATCACGAGATGATCGAAACGTTAGTTGGTAACATGACTTAACAAGAAATGTGTTGTTCGTTTTATAAGGACCCGAAACCAAGAAAATAAAAATTAAATATATATAATTAAAATATAACTAGATTACCCAAGAAAATACAAGATATACCTATATATATATATATATATATATATATATATATATATATATATATATATATACATATATACAAAGAAGTTTTATTTCGGGTCTAGCGGTCCGTGGGAAAAAAAAAGAAGAAACTCTTTTTATCTTAAGTGCTCAAAAAAATTGCATTAATTATAAATCAGATACCAATCAGCTGAGCAATATTTATTGCAATCTTTTAAACTTTATATAACAATACTTTTTAAATGCACACCGTAGAATAGTTCACCTCGTACAATTTATTAACATCTAGATAAGGCTTGTGTAGCTAATATGTTTTGTTCTCCTTTTTTGCAATTCAACTGCTGGGACATGAATACGATCATTAAAAACGCCACATTATTTGAGCTGTTGTAACGTAGAAATCTTAAAATTTAAAAATTATTGACTCTACCATCTTGTAAGTAATTTTTAAGTATGTATTGACCATGTATATCTAGGCAAAATTTTATTCCTTTGATTGTCATTATAATGTTATAATTCTAATTGTACCTATTCTTTATAATTTTTGTAGTTGCTCCTGATGAAGTTAATAAACATTGGCGAAATATATATTAAAAATATATACATATATATATATATATATATATATATATATATATATATATATATATATATATATATATATATATATATATATATATATATATATATATATATATATATATATATATATATATATATATAATATATATATATATATATATATATATATCTATATAAACATATATATATATATATATATATATATATATATATATATATATATATATATATATATATATATATATATATATATATATATATATATATATATATATATATATATATATATATATATATATATATATATATATATATATATATATATATATATATATATATATATATATATATATATATATATATATATATATATATATATATATATATATATATATCTATATATATAAGGCATAAAATTGAATCACAAAAACAACTATATATATATATATTGAATTACATTGTGACTCCTGGCTTTCGTTGGGAGTATTAAATGATAGTATGTTTTCATTCCATATTCATATATATATATATATATATATATATATATATATATATATATATATATATATATATATATGCATATATATATATATATATATATATATATATATATATATATATATATATATATATATATATATATATATATATATATATATATATATATATATATATATATATATATATATATATATATATATATATATATATATATATATATATATATATATATATATATATATATATATATATATATATATATACATATATATATATATATATATATATATATATATATATATATATATATATATATATATATATATATATATATATGGGAAAAAAAAGAAACTCTTTTTATCTAAGTATAGATATTTCATTAGCTTCATCAGGATGTAACTAAAAAATTATAAAGAATAGGTACAATTAGAATTATAACATTATAATGACAATCAAAAGAATAAAATTTTGCCTAGATATACATAGTCAATACATACTTAAAAATTACTTACAAGATGGTAGAGTCAATCATTTTTAAATTTTAACATTTCTATGTTACAACAGCTCAAATAATGTGGCGTTTTTAATGATAATATTCATGTCCCAGCAGTTGAATTGCAAAAAAGGAGAACAAAACATATTAGCTACACAAGCCTTATCTAGATGTTAATAAATTGTACGAGTTGAACTATTCTATGTGCATTTAAAAAGTATTGTTACATAAAGTTTAAAAGATTGCAATAAATATTGCTCATTGATTGATATGATTTATAATAAATGCAATTTTTGTTCTGTTCTGTTTTTATGTACCACATAAAAAAGAACAAAAATTGCATTAATTATAAATCAGATACCAATCAGCTGAGCAATATTTATTGCAATCTTTTAAACTTTATGTAACAATACTTTTTAAATGCACACCGTAGAATAGTTCAACTCGTACAATTTATTAACATCTAGATAAGGCTTGTGTAGCTAATATGTTTTGTTCTCCTTTTTTGCAATTCAACTGCTGGGACATGAATACTATCATTAAAAACGCCACATTATTTGAGCTGTTGTAACGTAGAAATCTTAAAATTTAAAAATTATTGCCTCTACCATCTTGTAAGTAATTTTTAAGTATGTATTGACTATGTATATCTAGGCAAAATTTTATTCCTTTGATTGTCATTATAATGTTATAATTCTAATTGTACCTATTCTTTATAATTTTTGTATTTGCTCCTGATGAAGATAATAAACATTGGTGAAATATTGAGCACTTAAGATAAAAAAGTTTCTTCTTTTTTTTTCCCACGGACCGCTAGACCCGAAATAAAACCTCTTTGTATGTATATATATATATATATATATATATATATATATATATATATATATATATCTTGTATTTTCTTGGGTATTCTAGTTATATTTTAATTATACATATTTAATTTTTATTTTCTTGGGTTCGGGTCCTTATAAAACGAACAACACATTTCTTGTTTAGTCATGTTACCAACTAACGTTTCGATTAATTAATTAATTTCAATTAAAAATAACTTTAAGTAGACATTTTGCGGACTAAGGTAACGAGGCATGTCTTAGTAGAAATCTAATCATGTTAAGACAACAGAATAATGAAAAACCAAGTAAATTCTATGACCAAATTTTACATATTTTAAATTTACTTTGCTCCTATATCTACCTACATGAAGAAAAACAGGCTGCAAAAAAGCTCAAAAAAAATCAAACTAGAATTAAACAAATTTTATCCGGACTTAAAGAGCTATTAGAATCTTCCCGAACTATTACAATTTGTTCCTGCGGAATATAACATTTACTACTTTCAAAATAAATCAAAACTGACTATTCTAAAACATCCTATGCTACATTTAAACCAATAAATTCGAATTAATTTTTCGTTCAACCAGTAGATACATTCAATGCACATACACCATCAATCAATTTCAAACAAAACCAACAGAACCTATCCCAAACCTACATATACAAATAACGTATTTAAATCAAACCAAAACAAACCTTTGCCAAAATACAATATACAATATATACAAAAAACAGTTGATGAAGAAGATGACAACAACAGAATTCATACAAACAACGAACAAGGTCCGATAGGGGGGTCACCTATAATCGAATTTATCAATTATTGTGCAAATCAGGTTACATTTTCTCAAGTGTTACATTCACCATAATTATAATATTTGGGAAGAAAAAATATATATATATATATATATATATATATATATATATATGTATATATATATATATATATATATATATATATATATATATATATATATATATATATATATATACAAACAATTTGATTTGTAAAAGTACCTACATATAAAATGTATATACAACTTTAACAGTTTATTTATGTGAAATATTAATGCAATCTACTAGATATACAAGTGCCCTAGATGATACAGAATTAAGATAACATTTTATTACCAATTAAATAATGTAAACTTTTATACATGTTTTATTAAAATAGGACAAAACAAACGAAAGAAACATTTGTCAAACAAAATAATTTAGTGGAATTTTAGCATGATTTGTACGTGACTAAATTTTACATATGAAGCAAGTCAAGCGATGTTTCACATTAACTATCCAAAATTTAAAACTCTTTAGCGCTTGGAATCAACAGCACATTATAATTAATTTTTTCTACAAAAGGATGGCAGTGTACAATTTAGCGCATATTTTTAGTTCGGTTTATTATCACTATAGCACTAGTGCGGCAAAGTGACTGTCAAATTGTTACATTATTGTTTTATAAAGAATGGATATGTCGCTCATTCCTATGCCATACATGTTCTGACACTGTTTCAATGACTAATGACTAAAATTGTTATGGTTAACTTGATAGAAAAAAAAACGATGTATGTAAATTGTCACAGCAAATATTTGTTTTAAAACTAGCAAATATTTTAATTTAATAACGTTGTTTCAATTTCTACTTGATTGTTTACAAGATTAACGTTTTAGGAAATATTTATCATTATAACAGAATTTTAAAATTTTCTATAGTAATAGCTGTCATACATCCGAACACAATTTAGAAAACGTAGAAGCTCGGAAAACAAATCCAAACCACCGAGATCACAAGAAAAGTAAAACTTGGCTGGACTGCATTTAAAAAATTTAACTGGATCCTAAGAAAACAAGAGATAGCCTGAGAAGAAAATTTTCGGCACCTGCACTCTGCCTGTATTAACTTGCGGTATAGAGATAATTGATAACACGAAAAGTGCAACCAAACTGAAAACAACCCAACGTTTCACGGAAAGAGCGATGCTAGGAATTAGTCTCAGAGATCACATCCGTAACACCGATATTAGACATCGTACTAGGGTCACCGATATTGCTAAAAGAGTCGCGAAGCTAAGATGAAACTGAGAGGAGATATAGCGAGAAAATCCTAGCACAACTGGGCAAGCGGAATCATAAGATGGTGACCCAAATCATAAAAAAAACACATGCTGGCTACAAAAAAGGTAATCCGAAGACGTTAGAGAAAGAACGGTTAATAGACGGCTGCAGGTTTCCTAAGATAGAGAAATATGGCATAGTTTAAAGGACGTCTTTATCCAGCAGTAGACGTTAAGAAGCTGAAGCAATAACTGGCAACTATGTCTTACGATTTAAAGTAGTTTTACTAACCATAGTAATAGTAGAGGCTATATCATTTTTTAGATTATCTGTATTCTTCATCACCACTAGTTTGTTTTCGATTTAATTTAAATGTTTTCCATGTATCCCTCGACAACGAGGATTTCCACCCTACATTGAATTGATAAAATGGTAAATGCGCAGTGATATTTTTTTTGTTAGAGGTTGTCCCAGAATTTACTGGTATCCTTATCTATAATACGTGCGGTAGAATACGTCTCTGCCGCAATAGTGTGATTGCTGGTACTTATTAAACCTATTAGATAATACACTTTCGCATAAATACATATTCCATTAAATATGCTATTTTTAGGCTTTAATCAGATGGTCACATTAATGTTTTAATAGGTGCTATAAAAAAACTTGGTTTTATAAATGTTTGTTAATTATACCTTTTCTAGGCATTTCCAATAAATTGAGTTGAGCCTATAATAACTTATAATATGCAAATAATTTTTATAGTAAGGCATGTCTTGCTGTGACTTTTGTGACTCTTGTAAATCATTATGATACGTTGATTTTGAAACTAAAGTTAATACCTGGAGAAAATTGAGTTACATAACTATCCAGTCAAACCAATTTACATTGAAAATATGCTATTAATAAATATACTTTCAGAATGACGAAATAAACAAGTTGTATTTGCTATTATCTTCCTTAAGTAGTATAGTATATATTGGTAATCACAGAGATTTTGCACCACTTCTTTTTGTATGACAGTCTTGTTATCATTATTTGGACTACGCTTAGTATCAATAAACCACAACAGCTTTATTGACGAATAAGCCAATAGCACTAGTGAGGCGATATTTTCGGATTTATAGATAACTTATTTATGACCATTGCCACTGCAACGCTGTTAGAATTCGTGAAAATAGGTGGTTCGCTTTACGATATTTTAAAGTGGAATTATAAAACTTTAATGAGTAAACATAACGAATAAATGTCTTTTACAATTAAAATAACTTATTTTTCAAGTAAGAGCATAAATTATTATCTTTAATTTGGCATTTAAGAAAAAAATATCTTATAGGTTATAAAAAATATTTAATAATCGATAGTTCTTTTTTAGAATATTTGTTAAACGTTATAAAAAATAGAATAACAAAATCTGACACGATATTGAGAAGCCAGTCCTGCTGAGGAAAAGTTTTAAAAATTTCTACTGAAATATCTGCATCACCCTAAGCTTGCCGGCCACTCTCAGCCCTTTGTAAGTAATAAGACCCCAAAATACCATAACACATGTCAGATTTTTATTATTCCTCACATTTTTCGTTATTATCATCTATACAGCGTGTAACAAAGGTTAGTAATGGCGAAATGTCTCAAGTACCGCTTACCTGAATTTAATGAAAATATTTACACTTAGGTACGAAATTATGCTGAATCCAATGGCGAGTCTCCATTGCTGCCATGTTTGCCGTTTTTTTGTTATAAAAGGATTTTTTTTTAATAAAACACCCTATGTTATATAACTTTTTTAAAATCTACGTAAAATGTTCAATACTATTTATTAGGAGCACTTTTATGAAAGTCAACAGTTTTTGCGAAAATAATGATCTAATATCCAGAATTTAATGTTTTACCTTATATTAAAATACTTGCACACAAAAAGTTACCTGATATGTTTGGCAATGTCAGGTTTGTTGATTTACAAAAATGGATCGTTTAATTGAAACCCAAAGAAATTGAAATTTTAATTATACTGGGTTATGGAGATAGAGTGCGAAACCCTCAAGATGTTTGTAACATTTTTACTAACAAATATTCTAACAGAAATACAATGACCAAATCTAGCGTCAGTAATATTAACACAAAATTTCGTGAGACTGGAAAGGTAAAATATGCCGTACATTCTGACAGAGCTCAAAGCGCAACAGACTGCGATAAGGCTCTGAATGTTTTAATCAGTTTAAAAGAAAATCCGCACCTTTCTACTAGAAAATTAGAAAAAGACAATGACGTCTCACACATGTCCGTAGATCGATATCTAAGAACCGAAAAGTTTCATCCATACAAAATAACTTTGGTACAACAAATCTCTGAGGATGATCACGATTGGCGCCTAAAAAATGTAGTGCATAAAACTAAGCCCAAAGACCTTGAGGATTTACAGGAGCGAATATAAATTGAATGCATATGAATCGAGGAGGCTGGCATTCTTTTAAATGTATTAAATGTTTTCCTACACTATTTAACCTAATTTCAGGAAGTAAATGGACAAAATTTTAAACACCTTACTTAGTTTCATTAATTTCTGATTTGTTGTATTAAATATTTCTGTTTTGTATTGTATTGTTTTCGTTGGTTTTTACAACCGACTTTTAAAGTTGAGAAGTTGTTTTCTCTTGCCAGTGTTTTGGTAGCAAGATAAAAAATTATTGTTCTGCCAGAACGTACAGCATGTTTTACCTTTTCAATTTAACGAAATGTTTTGTTAATTTTACATACAGTAGATCATGTTATTGGATTTCTGTTAGCATATTTGTCATTAAAAATATTACAAACATCTTGCTGGTTTCGCATTCTATCCCGATAACCCAGTATAATGAAAATTTTAATTCTTTAGGTTACGCAATCCATTTTTGTAAATCAACAAAACTCAACATCGGGTAACCTTGTTTTGTGCAGGTAATTTGATAAAAGGTAATTCATTAAATTATGGATATTGTTTTCGTAAAAACTGTTGACTTTCATAAAAAGTGCTCTTAATAAAAAGTATAGAGACTTTTAAGCAGATTTTTAAAAAGTAATATAATACAGGATGTTTCATTTAAAAAAATAATTTTCCCTTTATAACGGTAAACTTGGCAACAATGCGGAACTTGTCATTGAATCCAGCATGATTTCATACCTAAGTATGCATATTTTGATTCAATTCAGATAAACGGTACCTGAGATATTTTGCCGTTTCCTTATTTTTGTTACACGCTGTATATCATATTATTATCTAAACAAAGTCTTAATATACGTATATTATTGAATAAGCGTTCAAAATTGGCTTTGCGTAAACTTGCCAATAATTCTATTCGCGCACGCATTTTCTGTAAAATCACGCTTTCAAACCTGTCACATCTAAAATGGATTTACGCAGAAAGTTTTATTCGCCCGGATGAACGTACATTGACATATTTTAATTTTAAATGTACGGTGTGTCTACAAATGTGGATAATAAGAGGACAAATGAACCAAAACTGGAAATTTCGAGAAAAAAATATGCTTCATATAAAATGTGTTTTATTAAAAAAATATATACTTTCACTCCGTTGAGAAACCTTAATTTTTGAACATTCAGTCATCTAAACTTACTTTATTTACAATTTTACAAAAGAAAGTTGCATATAAAAATACAAGCTCTACACTATAAATGTGAAAATCTTGGATATGTCGTTTGCTATCACCGATAGAAGAAATCTAGCAGAATATTGGGAACTGAAAATATATTTTGTAAAAATATGCTTATTTTTTTCAGTGTTTTTAAATAGAATACACATACATAACATATTTCGATGTAAGTAATCTTTATAATAATTTTTTTTATAAAACAAGTATTTTTCGAAAATGTAATTATTGTTTATGTGAATTTAAATATTAAAATGTTAGCTGCTTGACTTAAAACAAAGCAATTTGCACATTTCTATCTTATTTTTTATGGTTTTCAAACTTCTGGTCCAACCGAAAGTTAACAGACAACAAGAAAACAGACGTTATATCCTTCGATAATACGCGAAAGCACCATGAGATAAACCAACAAAAATTAAATGTCCAAATCAGTTTCTTCTAAGCCTTTATATTTTACAACCTCCCAAAGTCTAAAATTTCTTATTTTTAAATGCCACTATCTCGAAAACCTGTTGAATATTGGTTCTTAAATATGTTATATATATGTTATATGAAAAAAGCTTAGAATTAATAATTAAATTCATATATTTGTATAAACAAAAATCTTGAAAAATGTATTTTTAGTATCATTCTCATTTTAAGTTTTCTTCTATCAGTAATGGCATTTTGTTTTCAAAAATTAGAAAAAAAAAGTTTAGTCGAATAAAGTGTGCAAAACTTTAGAATTATCATGCGAAAAGTATAGTTTATAAGAAGAAATAATTTTTATAAAAAAATATTACTTTTTCTCAAAAATTAAATTTTTGTCTATTTGTTCTATCCCAATCAATGAGCACCCCTTGTATTGAAGATTAAAATGTATCAAAATATATGGTCTTAATTAAAACTAAGATGAAACCGGTTTTCCTTAAGATTTGTTTTTCGTCCTTTCTAGCTAAAGCAACTTTTCTGTTACGGCTGGAAACCATGTATGTAGTTGTTAGTTTGTTATATGGCTCTGCTGCAAGGCAATTCGCCAGATTGCTCTCCGCCCGGGGCTCAGAGTCGTTAAATCGGCGACCCTCGAAATCGACCCTGCACCTTATTCCAGTTTGGAGACGTTATCGGTAGGATATCCGGATGGCGAGCTCTAAACTCCCGGATATCCTGAATCTTTTCAATACTTCTTGATTTTTCTTCTTTTAATTTCTGAAATGCATCTTGGCTTCCACTAGGTGCCCCTTGAGAGTACTACTGATATCACGAGATGACCCTTTCTTTCAAGCTATCCCCTTACCCCTCCCGCTCCCGCCACGTAGCGGCCGTTACGCTAATATTCTACGTAGAATTGCGGCAGACGAACGGGATAGAATGCAGGAACAACTAGGCCTCACACGTTCACAGCGTCTGCTCCCTTTCTAGCGGGGTCGTTTGTTTCCACTCTGAGCGGTTGAGTCTCCCGTTTCCCCCCGAAATAAAGCAGCAAAACCGAACACGTGGCACCACTTATGTTAACAACACAGAGCTCTGCATTCGAGGAGACGAACCGGAAGACTCAACCATGTATGTATAACGCAGAATTTTTTTTTGGTTATAACTTATTTAATTATCTTGTAAATAAATACAAATATTTCCGGAGCATCAAACTGTAAATTGCAGGCTTTTTTACATGTGATGTGAATCTACGGCTAGTCGTAGATATGACTCCGACCGATAACGTAAAGAAAAAAATTAATTGGGCAGGGGGTCAGTGACGTACTATTTCATTTATAAAATTTTTTATTGCAAAGAAGTTAGTTTTTAAAATAGAATCAAAGTACTCTACAAAACAAAGAACATTTAATATCCGGCACATAACAGTAGGTACTTAAATTTAAGTTCTCAGCATCATCTGTCTTAAAAATTATCTACAGTGTAAATTATGTGATATTATAAGAGGTGAGGATTATATTATATTATTATATTTCGGCAAGTATGTCGCCACATTCTTTAGTAGCATGAAGCAGAATCCAGTTCTGTAATAGATATGGCAATAATTAAGCTCGTCGAAAAATGGACCTAGTTTCTAAGCAACCTGAAGGATTTTTAAAATTCCGTTTTCTTCTTGAAACCATCATGTATCCTAAAAACGATGTTCGGCTTGTATCATTACCGACAGACAGGCAATAAAAATCTCTAGCCTTCATATACAGTGGGGACATAAAGTCCGGGCACACCGCTATAACTTTTGAGGTGCTTGAGATAACGTCAAAAATTTTGCTTCATATATATATGAGACAATTCTTCATTTTAAACCAAAAATTACTCTTTCTGACGAACGGGCGCCATTTTATAATGTTTATTTAAATAGAAAGAGAGGTCGAGTGATACTTCGTTTTAAATGTGTTTTGATGCGTAATCTAACACAAGTTTCGAAATGTTTTATTAAACCTTTTCCAAATGGCAATCAATTAAATGGAGGTTAGTTTTGCGTACGGTGGATTCTTGTTCCACCCTTTTCAACCAAATATATTAAACTTCTTTAATATAGTTCCAGAGAAAAAAGTTGAAATGTGTAAAGTCTGGCGACCGTGATGGTCACTCTATGGGGACTCGCCATCTTCTTGGATATACTGTATTTAAATAATTCTTGACATTCCGAAAAAAAAATGGTTTTGTTGGAGTGAATGTCCAGTAATAAGTAGACTGATTTTATTTTGTATCATCTAAAGGCAAATAATGGCCATTCAATGTTCCAAAAATATGAGACCAATAATATCGTATTCTAAATGCCTATCCAAACGTTAGAATTCTAGCGATATTATTTATGACACCCGCGAAAACTGTGTCGATTGACATCGCTCCAATAACTGCAATTTTGAGTAATGACAGGGCCCTTCAGAAAAGATGTGCTTTCAATATCAAGTCGTTTTTTTGGATGATCTTAAATCAAGTTTCTTTCTAAAATCTTTTTAATGGACGATGTTGAATCATCACATGTTTCAGTCGCATGCTTGGAAGTTTGTTAAAGGGTTTGTAACCATTTCAACAATGGAGCTCTTGGAACGTCTTCATTTAACCGTAGCGTTCTAAATGTGGGAGTTGTTGGTAATACCTGCAGCAAATTGGACGTTCAGGAAAACGAGACCATGACGATAGCAGCTTCTCCTTTTTCTTGTAGAATTCGACATATATTTGTATTTTATTTCTTTTACAGCTAAGTACAGCAACGTTTTACAATGAAATGTCGCTATGTCATATCAATGATGCAATCACAATAAACCGGTCAAAAATCGGATATATGCGCTGATTTTTTATTAAAAAATTAGGCATTTTGGCGGCCACGATGCTTATTTGGTCTTTAGGATTTGTACAATGTGTGAATGTCGTAAATCTTCAATTTTTTTAAAATACAGGCCTGGTATCTCGCCTTTTTTTGACTATAGAGAAAAAGATGTATACGTAATACAATTTAGACCAATTCTGAGCCTGGATAAAGTGTAAAGGAAGGCAGTGAGAACCAGACCCCAAATTTAGAACGCCTAGAGTGAGTTGAAGACTCTTAGGTAGGCCAATAATGTAGGAGGATGTGCAAATCCAGGCCATAGCTGAAATGGTCACAAACCTTCAACAACGTACCAAACATGTAGCTGAAACGAGTGATGTTTCAAGAACGATCATTAAAAATATTTTAAAAAGGAACAATTTTCATAGCTGCATATTTTAAGTGGTACATGAGTCACTTGCGGATGATCCAGAGAAACGACTTGATTTTTGTGAAGTCACGCCAAACAGATTTATAGCAAGCTCTAATTATTTACACCATATAAGCACATGTTTTCTGAACTTCCGCGTTAATAACATACATAAATATTCTCAGAAAGTTATCATTTGTTTACATACAACCAGTCCACTTATTATTAAAGTGTTGACGCAAATCTGCGTGAATTCTAAATATACATTACCTTACAATAAGACCGAGCACCCCCCCCCCAAATCGGGATGTCAATTATTTAAGTAAAATTAAATATACCACTCGACTTTTTTCTCTGAAGATTCGTCAAAACGAAGGTTTTTAATATATTTAGTGGGAAAAGGCGAAAACGGTTTAATAAAATATTTTGAAATTTTTGTTGTTCGATTACGCATAAAAATTCCTTGAAAACGAGATGTTACTTAATCCACGTTTCTGTTTTAAAAAATTATTATAAAATGGCACCTGGTCTAAAACGGCTAAATCAAATTATTTAAGATCTATTTTAGCAAGCTGAGACTGAAAAGATGATTAAACTTGTTTATTATTATTATTACTATTATATAAAAAATGGTGTTATCAACTGAAATAAAAAACGTAAATTTTATTTTCGTCAGGTATTGAGAATTTGATATAATAAAAACCTTGTGTGAGAGATATCCTTATGTCTCGCAGGTCAACTTTTGTCCAAATAACGAAAATATTTGGATTTCGCAAATTTCTATAGACGCTTTTTTAATATCTTATCACATTATTTATATATAATTATAATTTAAGTTATAATACCGTTTATTAGATATTTTGAAAAATGCCTAAAATTTGTCGACTAGTACTTTTTTATCTATTTTTTTTTTCGGTAGAGATTTAAAGCAAAGTTAAACAGACGAAACCTATCTTTAACGTAACTACACAAGATAGTGATTTTAAAAAATACAGTTTTAACCGATTTCAAATTCATTGAACAACCAGTACATATAAAAGACAAAAGTATCTAGAAGTACGCAAATAAAAATGTATTTTTTAATTAATAGAACTGTTCATCTAAAATTTTTACATTTCATTTTTTCCTAAAGTATATTAGTTCCAAGTTATTGTAAATTAATACATTATCTGACATCTTTAAAAAGTAATTTCTTTCATTCATATTTGACAAAAGTTGTGTATCAAATTATTTTAAGAGTTAGCGGCAGCACTAAAAAAATTTGTAAAATCGTCAATACTTAATTTTTTTTCAGGTGACATTGTCAATCTCCATCCTTATTAGTTTGCATGTGTTCTTCTTGCTGGTAGTTGAAATCATCCCTCCTACGTCACTAGTGGTGCCACTTTTAGGCAAATATTTAATATTTGCCATGATATTAGTATCAATAAGGTAAGTGTTAAAATGTAAAGAACTTTTTAGATTAAGATTTGTATGTGATTTATATGTTCGAGTTACCTTAGCCATGCCAGATTTTTAATGATTTTATTGCGGGTGTTTTTACATGTTAATTTATAAACAGCTGCTCAAAATTCAATCATGAAATTGGAATTTGCCTCCTTGTTATAAAGCTGCGTGAGGACTTTATTGATAATATTAGCTAGTGTTTTATATATTTTTTAATTAATTAAATTTATCTGACATCTATTAAGAAAAATTGACTTTACCTGCTTTACCACAAAAAAAATATTACCCATATGGTGGGTTACAAAAAAAATAAACTCAGGTGTATATTTAATTTTTTTTTGTGAACGTTTATTTCATAATATGAATTATTGGTTAAAAATAGAGACATTTTTTTTATTCTTTTATGTGCCATTCTATAGAAGTTACAAGGTTTGATAAAAAAAACAAAACGTTAATAAGACCTACAGAATAATTTAAGGAAAAAGCTTGGGGTGTAAAATGCAAGTTTTTATCCATAAATATCCCATAAATACATTAAAAATGAAAAAAATTAGAAACCATACCAACTGTTAAATAAAAATAATAATGTTTGGTCGCTAATTTCGGCGAAAAGAAATTCTACGAAAATTGCATACTTTTATGTAAATCTACACGTAAAAGTCAAAAACAACTCATTAATTCTGTAGATAATTTACATGTATAAAAATGTCTGTATGAAGCGTGATTTTTTCGCCGAATTGATAAGCGAAAATCGTACAGTAGGTGAAATACAAAAATGAAAATTAACCTGCGATGACATCATTAAACTTTTTATAATAAATGAATGAAAATAAACTATTGCTGGTTCCCATCTACCTTGGTAGCGTTGCTCCATTGTAAGTATATCTTTTCGGGAAATAAAATTAAATGGGAATGCAAAAAGTATATTTTAAGAGACATGCGACAGCCCATTTTGCAGTAGTTTTCAAGTAGTTCTTCTACAAGTTTTTGGTAGTTTTCTACTTTTTTTGTTTCCTAAAAACCCCTAAACAATTCTTCTAAAAGACCTCCACGCAGCTAATTCAACATCACTTGATTTTTGATCAAAATTTTAATCCCTTGGTATTTATCCAATTTGTGGTCCAACTAATATTCAAACTTTTGATCAAACTTTTCATTTATTTATTTATTTATTTATAAGAAAAAGCACACCACAGAATACAATTCTAAATGGTGCTAAGGTATATAACAAATTACAAACACAATACATAATTAAATTAGTTGTAGATATAAAAATAACATAAAATAAACAGTAAACATAAAAAAGATTGAGTGCTAAGAATACGATTAAAATAGGAAAAAGTCACTGAGCTAGTAGCTTCGTCTTTAGAGTAGGCAAACTTAACTGAAAAATATCAAAATTGGAATAATATCTATTATAATTATTCAAGATACGGTGCATGAATGCTGTATAGCCATAGTTTGTGCGATGTGGTGGCTCACAGAATAAGCGTTGTTGTCTTGTGTTTCTTTAAGGGGCAAGGATTAAAACTGATCCCGTAAGAGAAATACAATCAATCATCCCATTCAATAATTTATACAAGAAAACTAACATGGCTTCTCTTCTTCCACACTCAAGACTCATTAGACCACAAAGTAGAAGTCTGGCACAATATGGTATATCCTGGTATGGGAAGTGGTGTGTGAATATTTGGTAAATCTCTTCTGAATTCCTTCCAATCTCTCAACATTACATCTATATGATGGGCACCAAACAGTAGAACAGTAATCCAAGACACTCCTTACAAGACTATTATACAGGCACAGTATAGTCTTGGTGTCACCTATATATTTAGTATGCCATTTTATGAAACCCAGCAAACCCAAGGCCTTTAGTGTTATCAGCTCAACATGTAGATTAAAAGTTAGGAACTTGTCAAAGATAACCACAAGATCATTTACAGAGGATGTTGCCGTTAGAAAGCTTTCCCCCACTAAATACTCCAGCTCAATGAAATTGAAAATTCGTGAAAATCTCACTACTTTGCACTTTCCAATGTTCAGTTCCAAATAGTTTCTCACACCAAACCGCAAATCTGTTGATGTCTTGTTATAAGTCGCTGCAATCTGGAGAGACGATGTTATAAATTTTCAGATCATCAGCATACATGAGACAATTTGAATAGTGAAAACGTGACACAACATCATTTATCAACAATAGAAACAGGACTGGACCAATATGTGATCCCTGAGGAACACCAGATGTTACTGTCACCTCTCTTGAAACCCCTCCACTAATCACCACGCGCTGTTTTCGATTTGATAGGTAAGACCTATTCCATTCCAGATAAGATCCTGCAATGCCAATATGACATAGTTTTTTTAGCAGTAATGAATGGCAGACACTGTCAAAAGCTTTAGATACATCGGTATATATTACATCGAACTGCTTACCCGATTCGAGTGATGTTACCAAGAACTCTTGAAGTATCCCCAAATTGATTGCTGTAGATCGACCCTTATAAAATTCATGTTGCTGAGGGTTCGTATAAATTTTGTAGTTATTAAAAATTTCATCAGATATTATTAATTCAAAAAGCATTGGTATTGCTGATAAAATACAGACGCCTCTGTAGTTAGTAACATCTGATCGATCGCCGGACTTGTGTATCAGTACAAGGTTTGAAAACTTCCTTAAGCTTAGCATCACTTAGATTAGGAAAAATCTGTTTAAGGTATTTAAATGCATTTGCTTTTTTATCTAACGATTTTAAGAATTTTTTCATCAATCCCACTTTAATGGTAGCTTAGCATGGAATAAATTGATCTCTCTAAGGCCATTCTTTTTCTTGCTAATGACTCTGTGTTGCCCTACTGTCCCATCAAAAACAGAGAAAAGAGGATTATTTGGTAAACCCACCCTAAAGCCCTTGTAACAGTCCTATGACTTTTAGGTCACCACATATCTACCACTTATACGTATCATCGTTCATTGCATTTAGATCGGTTTATAAGTGACATTTCCTTTATGTCAACTGCATGCGCAAGAGCAATAAGGGGTCTTTTCATGCCATTATGAAGCAGAACTGCTATTAAGCTTACTTTAGAAGAATCTATAAATAAGCGCCAGTGGTCCGGTTATGCACAAAGCCTAATTTCTCCATAACACTATTTGGATCAATACAAACACACATTTTTTTCTGCATAGTATCAAATATGGTAATTTGATTCCAGTGGCTAGGAAATTCCATTGTTTCAATCTTGAATCTAATAGTTCTAGCATAGGACTAGAGGAGATCCAGAACTAGATCATTTAATTCAGCTTGTTCGAGTAAATATGGTGCATTTTCTTCACCTTCGAGAAAATAAGAACCGTGCTTTTCTAATACTCGTATTCTGCCTTATTTATACATATATACATATATAATCTTGAATTTGCTATCACTGAAACCCGAATTTATTTTTTTTTAATTCCAACCAATATGACTTTAAAATAATGTGATTAAAATACTTATCAATTTTTGCTGAAAATAGTATAACTCAAAAATCGTACGTATTATGAAGATTTTTAGCATCATTTTCGCATTTAGCGATCAAAAATTAACGAAAAATTGCCTTTTACATCACAGTCGCATAGAAAATCTGAGAATTATGAATATCGATCAAGAAAAAAATCATTATTTTCGTAGACATCCTCTATTAATTAGGAGAAAGACGACAGGAAGTTATTTACAAAAGACCGAAGTAATAGGTTTCATGGTTACCTTAAGTGAAGAAAGGGAAAGAAAATTTATTGTTGCAGGATAATAACGGATGATAACTCGTCAGAACCAGATTCATGGCAATTATTATTATTAAAGACAGACAGATCGCATACTTTGGACAGAGTCGAGATGTTAAGGATTCAAGGGAAGGTTGTTGTTCACCATGTATGCGAATAATATTAAAGCCTGAGCGTGATTTGTAATTTGCAATTACTGATTTGCAATGTGTAAGGCATTTAAAAGGTAGCACAAAAAAAGGAGTTTTAGGCATGATAAGAAACCAAATTTTTTAGCGGCCACTGTTACAATTGACTTGATGTGATCATGCCAGCAAATATTCTGCTAAATAGCAATACCAACTAGGCTTTGAGGATTGATTTTTTAAATGCTGTAGGTACTGAAAGATATACCGGCGAACACATTTCAACTTTTTTTTTGTTTCTTCAACAAAACCTATTTTTTGGATTTAACAGCACCCAAGTAACTAAAAAAACCTAAAAATTTAATGGCTCGCAAAAAAAATCTAATACCTATTAAAGAATTTAGTTGACTGAAATTATTTGTTACAAAATTGTAATGTATAGGTATATACAATGAACATACAAAGTACAGATAACAATATATTTTTGGTTCAGCAAAAATAAAATTTATTTTTGGTTCAGCATTTTTTGCGCTTCTTAGCCTGCCTTTTGAAATCAGCCTCTCGGGTATCTCTCGTAATAGTCCAGCAGCAGTAATGCAGATGAGAATCCAGGATTCAACGACATATTACTTCCTAGGTTTTGGTATAGAAGGAATAGAATAGGAGTTGGGCAATCAGGTCTTTATAGTTTTCTTCTTTCATGTTTCCCAAAAAATTTGTTGCAATAATTTTAAAAGCATTCCAAGCGTTTTTTTCCTTACCTTCAAGTATGGAATCGAATTGCGCATCTGCGAAAAGTTTCCTAATCTGGGGACCCACAGATATTCTCTCTCTTATTTTAAATAACTGAAAGCACGGCCATCTTTATGCATGGTCTTCACAAAATTTTAAGTCCCAATTTTATATGAACTGGGGGTAGTGAGATTTTTTCAGGGGGAACTAATGGCGCGCTGGTTACATTTTCTTTATTAGCTTAAAAGACTCTCTCGGTGGCCAAATTTTCTTTCTGTAGTAATCCGATCGTGCTCGAATATCCCACGTGCAAAGGAAGCAGCAGTATTTAGTATAACCTAGCTAGCAAAATGGCCACAACTTTTAAATCCCCACAGCTTTGCTATTTATATCTCTCGTATTGTATAGTCTCCAGTAACAATTTTAAATTGCTATACGTTTCTTTCATGTGGACTACATGAGCAATTGGGACTGAATGAAACTTGTTTCCATTATGGAGTAACGAACTTTTAAGGCTTAATTTTGAGGAACCAATGAAAAGTCTTTTGAATCATAGTCTAGATTTAAAGCTGCTGTGAATCCTGACGTCTTCAGTATACAGAAACTTTTACTTCATCTTGAAGCAAATTTCATTGTTGCAATCTCTAATTTCTCAAATACGAGAGGCCAATAGTTTTTTTTATAAACTGTACTCCTGGTAAATTCATTTAATGGTCAAATCTCTTATATGGTCACTTCGTTCAGTTTGACTTAATTTGTGAGGTTTTTTACTACTACCGTTTGAATCCGTTCGATTATCATCATAATCATATATACTATAGGGCACCGGACGTATGGCGGATTGTAAATTTTCATTTTATTAAAACTGTTGTACAAAAACGTATCTATACAAAAATGTTTTTTTTAATTTCGGTAGTTTCGCATCATACATTTTCAGATTTTAAAATCAAAATATTTAACTTTTTGAAGAAGCCTTTTGATGATTATTTATTCGGTGTCACAGCCTAAATTTTTTAGTATATTAAACAGTTAACAGTAACCAGTCAATAGGAAAAAAATTAAATATTTATATTCACAGATGTTCAAATTGATTATCTGCAGGATCAATATAACTCTTCTTATTACGCTTCTTACGCACTTTACAAATACGAACTAATAATTACTCATGATCAGGTTCAATGTTGTCCATTTCTTCTGCGAAAATATTTTCCATAGCTTGAAAACACGGGTAGTCATTTGATATGGCCAAGTATGCCGCCAATCCAGTAGCAATTACTAAAAATATACGTTCTCGAATTATAACCCGCATTTTTCACAATAATGTAATCGCAATATAAATAACCCACGAAACTCCCTTTACATTCTCAGCTTAGGTAACTGAGACTACTCGTTCGGTGCGACACAATTGTCTCAGAAAGAATGAAGTGCAAAAGGAAATCCACACACATATTTTGGAAGTGAAAATTAAAAAAAGGGAATTTGTGGCTGTAATTATTTATCTGAAACAAGAAATGAACATATAAATTAAAACGTAGATTATTTTAACTAATATAGACGACGACGATATAGAGAAAACTTCCTTACACAAAAGTAATACTTTAGAAGCAGATCAAATTAAAATCTTGAGAAAAAATAAGCAACTTTAATTTTGTTAAGTGCAATAAATTTATCCAACACTCTGTACTTGCGATGAAAACTAACTTCAATTCTCCAATAAATTCAACGCAGAAATGTCTTAAGGAAGTTAGATAGCAAAACTTTCAGAAGACCATTAAGTAAAATTTGTGCAAGTAGTAATCCTCCCATAAGTTAAAACTTTCAGTTTGCTTTCCAAGATTTTTAAAAAATGGCTAGAGATAATCGCCAAGAAAGTATTTTAAGTAATTATTTTGTCAAATACATACTGTTGGCGGATAAAAATTACGAATTTACGCTGTTTTCATAGATTAAACGGTAATAACAAGTAAAATATGTTTGTAATGGAAAATTAAGATTAACTGTTGTTTGTCATTGGGCAAATTGATGTTTTCAATAAAACTATAAAATTCTGCAAAGGCTCCAAAATGAGCTGACTGAAATTACAAGAAACTCATTTACCTCAAAAGCAACACATTTATTATCGTTAGATTATTCGTTAGTTTATGTTGACTTCTAAAAAGTTTTTTATACAGAAAGATTAGAGTGATTACAGAGATATGATCAATTAATTAATTGCGGACACAAAAGTTGAAACATTTTTTAAACTCGAAAATGTTTTGACGTTGAAATCAACTCGGTTTCTGTTAAAAAACTTTTAATTTTGTAATTTAAAAGTTTATAATTGGGATGTTAAAAATAATTGGATCAGTGACTAACTAAAATTAAGCTCTGTGCTCGTGGACCTCCATAGTATGAAAAGAGGTTCCCTTATTTTAATTTCAAAATAATATCATAAATTATAAACACAAATATTTATTTAATAATGAGGTATGTATCTATATTAGCTATAAAAGTCATATATTTATATATAGCATATGTTTTATATTTTAGATTCACTGGTAAATCAAGTTCTAATTCTTTGGTACTCTATAACAATATGACACAACTTTTTTTTTGTAAACCGCTGAAAACATTGTTTCTACAACATACAAGATCTTTTGTTAGGCTTTAGGAGACAATATGAAGCAATATTAGCAAACTATAAGTAGTATCATTTGTTTTTCAGTAGATTTAAAGTCAATAGTAGTTTCGATTCTACTGATTCTAGAGCACGAGTTGATCCGAGAGTATATAGAATCTCATTCTGACTTGGAAATAATATAGATTCAGGATTAATCATCAGACTTTCCCTTCACTACCGAAGATCGGCCCACCTCTCTCACATACCTATGATGTGTCTAAATTGTTTTAAACAGACAAATGGGACCTAGAGTTAATCGACGAAATTTGAACATTATCTTGAAACGATTTTACCATATTACTGTTATTGTAAACAAAATTTGCCTCCGTTCGGAATCGAGCCGGGGACTCTGAGCAGCAGGAGCAAACACACAACCCTTGGACCACACTGGGTATTTTGGGCAATGAAATAAATTATTAACCAGGTAGAGAGCACGCTTCACCAAAACCATAGCTACAAGATCAATTTAGCGATACAAATAACTGTGTGGTCTAACGAATTGATATGAGATGAATAATAAAGAAGATTGCCACGATAAGGGAAACTCACCTCAGTTCTTGGCGGTTAAAATAAGAGCTATATTAATATTTCAAAAATTGTTTATGTAGCAAGAAAAATTGGTTTGCTTCACCCCCAAATCCTTGACAGAACTAGCTGGCAAAACATCCAAGGAACGGTAGTATATTTTTATAGATTCATGGGATATTTCAATATCATCATATCCGTTTTTTTTGCTTTTTTATAGAGGTTTTAAAAGTAGGAAAAATACCACCCTCTTAGTTGCATGTTAATTCTACCACTAGGTGCAAAAAGAAAACAAAAATTGTTTTTGTTACAAGAAAATATAGTTTGCTTCACCCCCAGAGCGTTGACAGAACTAATCAGCAAAATATCCAAGAAACGACAGTATCTCTTATTTTCCTAATAATTCTGTAAGTAGAAGCAAAAAAAACAAAAATATAGTTCAAAATCTAAAAAATTTAAACCTTACCTACAATTTTTTATTAACCATATTTTTCTAATCATTATTGAGGTAGATAAATAGCTGGTTAATGGGTAACTCTGCCCTATGTTTTAAGGTAGCGGTTATAATGATTATTTAGTGACCAAAGGACGTTCCCAGAAACATACTCTATCTCTCGGCCCAGGAGACACTTGAGCAAAAAACACCGCCTTGGTCTGAAATACTGGTTTTTGCTTAATCTGATCCAATTTTCATGTTACTAAGGTTCTGGTGCAACAAGCTCTTAGACTGTATTGCTAAACTGTTGATACTTCGCGTGTAATGTTACGATGTACATTGTTTATACTCAATATTTTTAGAAATTTTTCTTGTTTTGTGGTTCATACCTGATATCTCTGATACAGGCTCTTATAGATTTTCTTGGATTTTCTTGTAAATAAAGTAATATATTAAGACCCCTTTCTTCATTTCTTTATTTCACCCTTTTCTTATTTCTTAGAGACGCTGTTTCTTGCAATGACTTCTTCGCATGAATTATAGTTATATGGTATTCTGAACATTTTTCCTATACTGTTCTCGTTATAGCGTTATTATTGTTATTGAAATAAAGTTCTACCATTTTGAACCTTTCAGCAATAGAATAGCTCACTTTTAAGTATTAGCAATAAAAATAAAATAAAATATCATTCATTATCATTATTCAATCATTAAAAACTCAAAACCACCGAAGTCGAACCTCTCTGAAGAAGACGCAAACATTCTGGTACTTCCAGCAGATAAAGGCAACGTCACAGTCGTCATAGACAGAACAGAATATGTGGAGAAGGTTACTCACTTTTAGACAACAACACCTATAAGGTTATGCAGGCAGACCCCACAAGAATAGAAGGACGCATTACCAATCTGATCAACGCATCCATTCTACCAGCAGCGGAGAAAAAAATCATTAAAACTAAGCAGCTCCAAGATTCACAGGTTCTACGATCGTTCGAAGATCGTCAGTGCAATAGACTCGTCCACATACAAACTAGGTAAATATCTTTCAAATTTTCTTAATTCATTAACTGGAAAACAGATTCTTTTATGAAAAACTCTGCAAATTTCGTGAAAAAACTTAAGACAAGATATTTTGGTCAGTTTCGATATAGAATCACTTTGCACAAATGTTCCTGTCATCGACTCAATTTCCATTATATTAGACATACTGTTTAATAATAATCTTGATAAAAACTTAATAGACCTAGTGGAAGCTTGTCTTACATCTACTTATTTCATTTTTTAAGGAACTTTTTATGAACAAACTTCAGGGGCAGCTAGGGGTCCCTCAATCACCTGTGGTAGCGAATATCTGTATGGAAGCCTTTGAGGATATTGCTCTAACATCCGCTCTACTAAAACCAAAGCACTGGGAAATTCCCATCACCATCCAGCATATTTCGATTTCTGATCAAGATTCTTTAACATCGGAAACATCGAAACTGACCGAAGCTCTCAGAGGGCATGACTATTGCACTGAAGATATTACGCAATTAAAAGATATACTAATCCAATTCAGCCAAAGGAGAATAATAAAGAGCCACCATTAGGTAGTGTTGTTCTTCCCTACATACATGGCATTACAGACAAAATAGGACAATTACTTCAACGTAAGTGCAATCTTCAATACACATAAGAAGATTGGACAATGCTTGCGATCCCCGAAAGGTATTGTGCCTTTCCAAACAGAAGGAGTATATAAAATTCCTTGCTCCTGTGGAGAAGTGTATGTGGGAGAAACAGGACGCTCAATGTCAACTAGACTTAAGGAACATGAACGATGTATTAAAAAGAAACGTTGTTCAATCTGCTGTAACTGAATACCAGCATAAACCTGGCCATTTCATAAATGTAAAGGAAACCAAGGTTCTAGTATCAGTTCCAGGTTTTTATAAACGAGAAATTAGAGAATCTATTGAAATATTTAGACATACAAACAATGTTCATAGAGATAGGGGTTACGGTCTACATCACACGTGGAAATCGATCTTAACACAAGGTCACGGTTCGGAGAGCACAAGTCGGGTATAAAAGAATCTCGAATCTCTTCGAGCTCATTCAGTGTTCAGATCCCGTGAAGTCTCTGAAGATATCTCGTGCAATCGAAGGCGAGTAAATGTCCCTGATTTCTTAATTGACCAAAGCCGTGCCTCTATGTTAAATAAAATAAAAATAAATCAAGATGGCTTCAAACATCAATGTCATGACACGAAAAATAAACCTTTATCTTCAGGATAGTAATTCCCTTCCATTTGAAAACCGTTAATTTGTGATACATGATATATTATACACAGCAACCAAATATGGGAAAAATAAAGTCCGGATTCTCCATCAATTCCTCACAAAATTATCAGAAGGAAAAAACAAGTTTTAATAAAAAAAAAACAATAATTTATTTTTATTCACTAATTTTTTTGCAACTTTACCAGTAAAATATAATTAGATAATTTTTTGAATTCAAACCAAATGAACTTAGCTCAAATCATTATCGATATTTTGAAGTTAATACGTAAATAATTAAACTTTAACCAAGAATGCACATACATTTAGTCAATAACCTACCTTTGAATTACGTTGTACTTTTTTATCTTCAACTTTTAACAACCATTTATCAATTTTTGCACAAAATCGTTAATATTTCGCAAGAGAATAAAACAAATCCTAAGTAATGCACGTATTATGCCTTGGTTATACTTTGAAAAAGTTTGCGTTTTTCGTCATCCGTATGAGCTAAGCTTTTACGCTGATTCTTAGCCTGTCTTATAGATTACTTTTATGTTTATATTTATCGCCTTTTTGTGTAATGCAATTTTGTCTTGCTTGTTTTTAAGTTTATGTGCGTGCGTTTAATTTGCTGAAAATGGATAATCAAAATCATAGTAATGATGCTTAGTAAATACTAGGCATTATGCAGCTGTAAAATTGTTGAAGAAAATGTGGCAAAGAATATGGCGAATTCGGCCTGTTAAATGGGGAAGAAATACTCAAAACCCCTACCAATCTTTTGTAAAAATTAAAGATAATGACCTTAAGCAGTTTTGGTAAATAGACGACGATGTTATGTGAATATATTAATGTCAAATTTATTAGGAAGAACGACCGTTCTAAAAGGCCTTCTAAAATCCAGCAATTTCATTGGTTGCAGCTTAACGCAAACGTCAATTTACGCTAGCCGCTTCCGTCAAACGGATAGCGGCAAAAATATAACCGTATCCATTGCTTTATCTTAAGTAAACTTTAAGCACAGCGCAAACAACGACGCAAGACGTAAACATTTTTAATCTATAAACCAGGCTTTAGTCTCTAGTCTCTAATACTAATGTGCTTATGTTATGTATTCGTTTTGGGCTACGTTTCAAATAAATATCGATTTCGTATAATCGATGTTTTAATCACTAACAATTAAACAGTGTGTTGTCAAATATAAACAAATTTTAATACATGGCAAAATATTAAAATCCCGGCATTTTCCTCGCATAGTGCCTGTCCCCACAAAATCCCCAATCGAGATGTGATTCCCAGCAGTTTGGAGAATTCCCCACAAACTGGCAACCCTGATTATACAAGAAATATGCAACGTGTAACATAAAACTCAAAAACATTGAAAAATGGGGTCTATTACATTTAAGAAAACAAACTTGATACTTATCTTGCTTGTTTGAACCACACTGTATACATTAAAATATAAACATATAAAATAGCAGATCGAATCAAGCAACTTTTGTTTGAAATTTTTTTTTTCTAATTTCAACAATAACCGAGATATTTTCCACTTAGAGTTATCTGAATGACCTGTACACGACGTTTAAATCAGGTTAACAAAAAGTATCTTTGTAAACAACCGCGATTTGAATCAAAACTATCTATAAGGGTGGATTTTAAAGCGTTTTTTAATTCAACTTATCACAACGTTTTGCCTAATGTGAAAAATTTTTGGAAGTATGTAAAATCCAATTCAAGTAAAATGGGTTATCCTAGGGAAAATAGTTTACAATGAAGTTTCTTCAACAAATACTAAAGGTACTGTTGACTTTTTCGTGGATTATTTCCACTCTCTATATTAGTATGTATGGTAATATTCATTTAAATACTAGTGTCTCTATAGAAATAGTTGAAGAGTACGATGAACTTAATGTTTATTTATCATGTCATTTAACATTACCATCGACCAATATCGGGTTTAAATTACATTCCAAATATTCTGGAATTTACTGTTACTGATTTAATATTAACCGCCTTTCTTGGTGTAATTTCACAACAGTAGTACGGATTTCTCACTTTATTAGCACTACCATCGATTTTTTTTATTTTAAAAAGGCTTTTAATACGGTTAGTCGTGAGGCTTATGAATTAACTTAAATTGTTAACAGCTACATTATAGGGTGGAAGCCAGATTATCTGTATAAGACTATACAGCCACAAAAATTCATGGGCTATCTTGTATAATTGCATTCAAAGATTTATTGTCGATTAGTCAATGTCGATTTTTGTCTGACTTTGCAATGCTCTATCAATATAATACACACTTAGTGCTTTAAAAATTTATTGGTTCTTAATACCTCTCGGTTTAGAATTAATTGTATCTCTAGGAAAAGAAACTATTGAATATCATTACTACATCGACAACGCAAAGATTGAAAGAGTAAAAGTCATTAGCGTTTTGAGAGTAATTCTTGATGCTGATTTCGGATTCCATAGTCACATCAATAATATTGCACATAAATTTATACTAAAAAATATTAGAGCTCCGATTTGTTATACTAGGCAAACTGATTTAGATTTGAAGTGCTTTATGCAATATTTAAAAGCTTTTGCTTCTCCAGATATTAATTTAAATTGTAAACCGAAATATTTAAAAAATAAAATGCTAAATATACTCCGCAAATATTAGATCAACTTATTTGTTTTTTGTTTTTTACAGTTTCAAATTTGGTATTTTTTATTTTTTTGCCTAAATTGTTTTATATAAATATGTTTTAATTAATACATTTAGTGTTATAACAACACAACTTGGACTATCTCTGTAATGTGTTTATTTGATGAAATGAATAAAATAAAATTTAGACAAACTCAACGAACTAATGCTCCTTACTGTACATATTAGAGAAGTTTCCACGATTAAACTAGCTAATGCTAAGACCAACAAACTATTTATAGTAGTTAGTTCGCACTAGTTGTACCGTCCAGTTCCGCAAATCCGCAAAAATCGGTAGATGTTCTAAGTGCAGACATGTCTTGACAGTGGTCTTAAAGAAAACCGAGAGGGCGAAACTTTCAGCACAACATTAAATTAAATTCTTGTTGGCGGTGATCTGTAGAATTAAAATTTTATTTTTATTCCCAGTTTATTTCAAAATCGATTGCAGAAAATACGATGTCTGGGAATAGTGGTAATTATTATTGCAATTTTATTTTTATCTCATGTACTTAGATATGAAAAATATAGTTTTTATTTAAAGATTGCTCCGTATATCACACGAATATTTTAAATTAATCAATCAATATTTTAGTTAGCTTATTAAATGAACCCACACACTGCTGGTAAAACCCCTAAAGAACATAAAAGTATTTTAGCTGTACAATTTAAAACGCACCGTTAAAAGCTGGTGGCAACAGATTTTGAAAATACACTAAGAGTTTAAACTGTTTGAATCCACAACTACAGTTAAAACCGTTAAAAGCGAAATAATTAAAACGGGAGAGATTTTTTTGCAGTCCAGGTCAGCGGTTTCAGTTTAAAGTTATTCTGACTTTATTTTCGTAGTACAAAGGAAGCAACTTATTTTAATTTAAATACGGTAGATCAACGACATAAAAATTAAAATGTTATAAATCTCCAAAATGAAATCTAACTAAAATTTTTAATTCCTGACTTAGACAAATCATATTCTTTTTTAATGCAACGTTACACAAAAGTATTTTTTTAAATTATGCTTATATAAGAAGAGTTTAACAACTGAAAAAAAAAAGAAAATAAGGATACTGAGTTGTATGCATGTAGAGGTGAAATGTAGAGACTGTATTTCATGCCAATCTTTATTCATTTAAAATCATAGCAAAGCGATTTCGGCTTTCACCATCTTCAGTGGTATTTGGAAGCAAGGAAATAACTTTCTTTTAGAAATTGCAATACGTAGATTGGTTAAAAAAAAACAATGCTAGTCAAGGGCTATAGATATTAATCAAAAACATATATGAAATTTGGTGTTGAGCTTTGTATGTATGCAAATCAGTTAGAATTTGAATATTTTCTACATTCTGTCAATATTTTTTTTAAATATAAAAATTTGAATATAAATATTTTGGATATTTCATTAAAAAATTTGTATTGTTAAGTAGATTTATCTGAACATAAGAAGTACCTGAAGTTTTTAAAACTGAAAGCGAGAAAAGATTTATTACAATATTTAAAAAGTATCAAATTATGTCGTCTACTTGTTTCATCAGGTTGAGCACAGATTATATTCAAAACAGAGACCATACGCCCACAAGACCAAATATAAAACATTTAAAATGTATGCCACATAATACAATACTTATTGAATACTTCGAAAAACCTAAAAAGGGTATAGATTTCAACACCTTTTGGCGATTTAGTCCAACATTATGTTAAGTTCTAAAAACGTGCTAATAGCAAATGACATTTCGCAAAGGTTTTTTAGAAGAGATAGAATTTATTCATGTAGAAAAATTAAAAGAAAACGATAGTGAGAAAAAATTTTTAGTCCATTAATTTATAATTGATTATAAAAAGTTGGATTTTTTATTTTTTTTTTTATTTAATGACAAACTTTAAGCTCGTTACATTAGTAAGGTTGGCATGATCTATAGACCAGGGCTAGTCCCAACCAAGCTTTAATAAATAATTTTATTTTTAAAGTCTATTTGGAAATTTAAAATTAAGCAAAGTTGCCACAATAAGGGAAGAGAGAAAAAATTATTATTCACATTTCAAAAAGTAATTCTTCCAATTTAGTATTATCAAGCATCAGATATTGAGCATTATATCAATTTTTAACTAACTTAATCAATGTATTGTAAAATGTGTTCTGTACGAAATAGTGAACCAAAGTTTAAATAATGTGTAATACATTTTTCTTTTAAGAAGTAACTGCACGCAGTTTTATGGATCATTTGCAAGCCTTCCGTCGCTGCAATATTATGTTAAAGCCGTAAGAGATATTCATTAGCCTCAATGTGATTTACGTAGGGAAATATGTATAGTTAGGCGCTACATTCAATTTTTTATGGAAAAATAAAATCTAGAATGATAAAATAGAAGTAGATTTGTCCATTTCGATTGTTTTTTGACGCAACTGCAGCCGCTTATAATTTTTTTTCCACAAAATGGCTCTGTACCACTTCGAACTGCAACCCGTTTTTAACCGAAATGTAATTTAAATTGCCTATACATAGCACACTTTTTAAGGTCGGACGTGCAGGAAGTTTTTTCTAATACGTAGATACTGTTTCAACTTACTTTGAACTTGAATAGACCTTGTCCCTGATTTTTTTGCTAGCAGTTCTCCCTTAATGTGAAACTTCCTTGTAAATAATTACCTGATAATTATTGCAGCATAAACAGTCATGTAAATCCCCATTAAGTAATACCAAAAAAGCATATAGCAAGTATTTTATTATTTGGAATTTGTTTCTGACTTAATTTTTTTTATAATTTAAATGAGTTTTAATACTTGCATTCAGTATAGCAGAAATTGATATATAATAAATAACAATAAAAAATAATATCTCATTTTTGATAATAATTTAAAAAAAATGGTAGAATTAGTTTTTGGAATGTCAATAATAAATTATTTCCCTATCACTTATTGTAGCAACTTAGCTTAATTTAAAATTTTGCAAACAGAATTTTTGCCGGCAAAGATATATTACTTTGATAGAAATTGAGAATTTTTTTTATAGTTAAACTTGGTTGATTCTAGCCCTGTTCTATAACTCATGCCAACTTTACTAATTTAACCTTCCAAAAAGGTATCACCAGATAAAAAAAAATCCAACATTTTATTATCAATTGTAAACTAATAAATTGATTAAAATTTTTTTCTTAATTTTTGGTGTAAAATTTCTTACCTAAATGCCTTAATTTTATTTGATGAAAACCTTTGTGAAATGTAATTTGCTATTAGCACGTCTTTACAACTTAACACAACGTTGGACTAGATCGGTATAAAGGTTAACAACCACATCCTTTTTAGGTTTTTTAATGTAATCAATAAATGCTGTGATATGTGACATAAATTTTAAATGTTTTATTGTTGGTCTTGTCGATGAATGGTCTCTTTTTTTAACGAACCTGTGCTCAACCTGAAGTGAGAAACACAATTGATGTTTTTTAAATATGTTTTTAGTTTCAGAAAGTTTACGTATTTTCTAAATTCTGTTTAAATCTCACCAACAAAACATATTATCTAATAAAATATTCAACACTTTTCAAAATTAAAATATATAATGACAGATTGGTTCAGAGGTCAACACCAAATTCCATATATGTTTTAGATCAATATTTATATTTCTTGACTAACTTTGCTTTTTTATTAAAACCAGTAATACGAATGTATCAGCCGGTACCCAGTGGAAATCCATAATAAATTTATGTAAAATGTAAAAACCATTTTTCACAAACACTTTTACTATATTTTTTAAAACCACGTAACATGTTTCGCTATACAGTAGCTTCTTCGGATGTTACATCTCGAATGAATAAACTTAAGAGTAGAAGAAAATTTATATAACTAGGTGTAATACAACCATTCGAAAATTTTAAAGATATAAAAGTCTGGGAATTTTTAAGAACTAGCCATAAACTTAAAATACCTAAAATTTATGAAATATATTTAACAGAGGTCAATTGTTGAGTTCTGCCTGATCGTTTAACAAAACGTTTGAGTTTATTTATTTCTAGAGACTCCAGCATATTAAATTTATAACCCTTATTTTCTTTATGTAAAATTTTAAAATTTTTATCAAAGGTATGACCGGTCTCGTTTAAATGGTTTGCATAATTGGACTGGTTTTTCCCTTGATAAATCATTTATAGTGCTCGTTTGACGTCACTAATCTGTTTCCTAGTATTCCCGCTAAAGATACCATTAAATTAGTAGAAAATCTTTTAAACAAAAAATCAGTTGATTGTATTAATTAACAAGAAATATTACACGTACTTACCGAAAGTTTAGAACAAAACTACTTCGAATTTAATAATTAAGTTTATACTAGTACAGAAGGTTTAATTATGGGAAATCCTTTAAGTCCCTTACTTGCTGAAATATTTTTGGATCCTCTAGAAAATCAAATCAACAAACATCCTTTTTTTAAACATTTTATATACTGGCATAGATATGTTGATGATGTTTTAGCATGTTTTACAGGAATGGAACGACAATTAAATATTTTTCTCGAATATATTAATAATCTTCATCTTAATATAAAATTTACAATCTAACTAGAATCTAACAAGAGTATAAATTTCTTAGATTTATACATCAACTTCACATACGGACCATACACAATTTTTCATGTCATCCAATTCCACTTAAACTAGCCGCTTTTCAAAGTATGATTCACAGAGTAATCTCTCTACCTCTGTAAAACTAATTTTCAGTTAAACATATTCAAACAGATTGCAATTAAACAATGGCTATTCAATTAATATAAAAAGTAAAATTCTACAAAAAATGTTATATAAAAAAGTATAAATATAATTTAACCTAATATCAATGTAAATACAACTGTATACAAAGTTATATCATATATATTTAATTCTAGCTCTAAAATAGGTAAATTTCTAAACGGTCTACTTACCAAAGCGCTTTGGTATGATTTTAATTGCATAAAGATATGCACAAAATACAAAGCCTCTGCAATTTCTATTTCATCTGCAGTTGACTCCTGAGATATAAAAAGTTTATGACCTCTCATAATATACCATATATTTAATAAGTCAATAACGCAACGGCAAAAACATGACGTGAATAACTAAAATCTTGGCAGCAAGTTTGGCGTTTTGGATAAGTTATTTGAAAAAAATATAAACCAAAATATCTTGAAACATGTCACAGAAATAATTAGTTTCAGGTTTTCTATAGCGTTCTTCAGGGGTGTTATTTGGGTCCTTTTTATACATAAATAATATTTAAAACTGCTTTAGAAATTTCTTATCTGTTCTTTGCGCTGATGAACTAAAACTCTTTGCACTATTAAAACTGAAATTAAAAGAGAACTTGAAACGGTTTTCTGTTTACTGCGAGACAAGAAAATATGTTTTTAATTATAGATAAATATTTTATAATCTCTTTCAGGAAACTCTATCAGGAATATAAATATAATTAATGTTAATTATTCTAACAGAAATGTTAGTCTTAAAAGAGTTTCGGAAATCAGGAATTGGAGTATCATTTGGGACTCTAAGCTGGTATTTAAGTCGAATGTAGAAAAATAACAATTTAATCCAATCGTTTGCTGAAATTCGTAAAAATGAACACATGCCCCTGTATGCACAAAAAGATTTAAGAGTTAGACCAGATCTAATTGCCATGACAACTAAAACTGTCTGTTTTCCAGTTATATTTTGCTTATGTCACAGTCATTATAAATTTAAACCTCTTTAGTGAATACGGTCGTAAGTGTTTTACTAACGCTACTGCTCTACTTAACTTCTATCTAATATATCTTCAGAATGTGTGCCTCGTACAATTATGATTGAACTTCACGGGTAAGTTCGTTTAATCATATAATTAAGACTTTATTCATACTAAGCTATTTCTAATGAAATCCGGATTGTAGCTGTACAAGTTTATTAAGCAAATTAATTGATAAACTATCGGTTTCACTTTTCAAAATAATCCCTCTGCCTCTCAATACATCTCCTCCATCGATTAACAAAAATTTCTTTTCCTTTGGAGAAAAAATATTTTGGTTGCCAGCGAAACCAGTTATGCACCGCTTCTATTACGATGTCATCGTCCCCAGAATGCATGCCACCTAGATCCCTTTTAAGTGAGTCAAAAATATGATAATCACTTGGAACCAAATCTGGGGAGTAACACATATGTTCTATGACTTCAAATTTTAACTTTTTGATGACTCCAGTTATTTCTTTGGAGCAATGTGGCCGAGCGTTTCCATGTTGCAATAAAACACCTCTTGTCAAAGACCCTCGGGGTTTTGTCCTTATTGCTGGCTTCAGATTTTCTTTTAATACGTGGCAATATGAAGTTCTATTGATTGTGGCATTTCTTGTTATATAATCATCCACAAGTACTTCTTCTCTGTCCTAGAACACGATTAACATTACCTAACCAGGTGATGGAGCTGCTTTACATTTCTTGGGTTCAGGTGGTCCGGAATGATGCCATTGTTTGGATGATTGTTTGCATTCTGGCTGAAAATGGTGAACCTAGAATTCGTCCTGAGGCCCCATTCGATCCAAAAAGCTAGGTCCTTCATTTTCATAATGTCTGAAGAGAACAGAGCAAGCTTCGATGTGTTTTTGCTTGAGTTCGGGAGTTAATTGTTTTGGAAACCATTTTGCATACACTTTCCGATAGTTCCAGTGCTTAGAAACAATATTATGCTGAACCGGTACTTATTCGTCGATTTTCTAAAATAAGCTCCTGAACGGTCCTAATGTTCTTTTCTGTGATTTCTAGATATGCTTTAAGCATTCTTGAGTGAATTTCAGAAGAATTTCAGAGCGCTTAAAAATCTTATGATTGAAAGCATTTCTTCACTGGTGCAACTCCGAAGCAGTGGCGGCTCCTCCATTAGGTCATATGGTCAATGACCCCCCAATAAATATTTCCACACAGAAAATAATAAATAATTTATATTTTTTTAATTTCTTTTAAATTTCGAAATTCCTTCTATTATTCTAAGCGTGTAAACTCGTTGAACGTTCACTTGATACCTGGGCAATCGCACTATGATGCTTTGCGCAGGGATCTCCGGAGGTTTCGTTTCGTTGGATCACGAGGCTGACGGCCCGCGATGACCTAGTTGTTATAAACGGAGGCGAGTTTTTCCCGATCGAATTCGCATAGGGAAGCATAGGTAATATAGGGCTCACGTTGGCAAATTTTGGGTCAACATCCGCGCCGAGGAAACATAAACATTTTTGTCAGTCGATGCGTTTAATGTGAATTGTGTGATAGGTTGTGGTTACGATTGCGTATTTTTATAGAAATTATTCTATTTTCAAGACTTGTTTGTTGATTTTGTAATTTAAATTAATTGAAAAAATGAATGTTTTAAAGAATGGTAGCCACAGTGGTTCAGAATATTAAGACTTCAATAGCCGCTAGTGAGCTAAACTTTGTTATTTCAGTTATCGACCTTTGCCGAAACTTAAAATTTGGCAGACCAGTAAAGACAAAAACAAAAGGAAATCATTATTTTAGTAAAAATATGTACACTTTCTGTGACTGGATATGCGATTTCGAAGGGATAAGGATACAATAATTATAAAATTAGGTATATATATATATATATATATATATATATATATATATATATATATATATAGAGACCTTTGCCGGAACTTAAAATTTGGCAGACCAGTAAAGACAAAAACAATCGGAAATCATTATTTTAGTAAAAATATGTACACTTTCTGTGATATATATTTCGAAGGCATAAGGATATATATATATATATATATATATATATATATATATATATATATATATATATATATATATATATATATATATATATATATATATATATATATATATATATATATATATATATATATATATATATATATATATATTATTGCTCCCCCTGAAAAGTTGACCACGAGCCGCCACCGCTCTGAAGCATCGCCATTTTTATCGACCGACAGAATCATTCGTTGTATTGTGTCAAAACAATTGAAAACTGCGTCGTGGTCTTCTTAAATATGAAAAATATATAATCTTAGCCATGTAGTTTTGTTTTGCATCGGTTGTAGTAGTAGTAATTATATCATAATTTTGTAAATCTATTAAAAACTGTACAGTCCAGATAGAAATTACACAGATTTAGACAAACAGAAAGTTTTTCATGTTACTTTTTGCGTGATCAATTCAAACCTAAATTCACCACTGTGTAGAATTATAAATTCTTTTAACATACATTTTAATATATGGAAGTGTTTTAAAATACCATCGAAGTGGTTTGTTTCATATATGAGCTGAAAACTTATTTTCTGAATCAAATTGCGAACTTTTTTTTGGCATATATTAAGATTTCTTTTTTATTGTTTGGGTTATTTTGATATATAATAATCCCTTTATACCTGTGGAAGGCGGAAGTGGTTGGTCCAATTGATGAATTGATTTACTCTAACTCAATTCTTCTATTACATTCCTAGCTATTAAAATGTCTGTTAAAGGAATTTAAAATTCTACCATTGGTCTATTACGTGACTTGCGTTTGTAGCTCAATCCAGTATAATTCGTTTGAGCAATAATATAGGAGATGTATTGAGAGGCAGGGCGATTATTTTGAAGTTACACCCATAGTGTGTCAATTAATTTGCTTAATAATCCTGTACAGCTACAATCTGGATGCCACTGGAAATAGCTTAGTAAGAATAGTCTGAATAGAAGTTAAGTAGAGCAGTAGCGTTAGTAAAACATCGGCTTAAATACAAACTTGGAGTCCAAAATGCTAGTCCAATTCCGAAACTCTTTTAAGACTAACATTTCTGATTGAATAATTGAAACTAATTATATTTATCTTCCTGATATTGATTCTTGAAAGTACTTAGAAAATATTTATCTATAACTAAAAACAGATTTTCTGATCTCGCAGTAAACAGAAAACCGTCTCAAGTCCTCTTTTAATAGTTCAAAAAAGTTTCAGTTCGTCAGCGCAAACAACAGAAATTAGAAATTTTTAAGGCGGTTTGAAATATTATTTCTGTATATAAGGGGACCTTAATAACACTTCTAAAGAACACTATAGGAAACCTGAAACGAATCAGACATCTAGCCATGGCATGAAGTTATGTTGTTCAGGTACGTGACAAGTTTCGTTTTATATATTTTGCTATTGCACAACTGGCTGACAAGTCTTTAGTTATTAACGTCATGTTTCTTGTCGTTGCGTTATTGACATGTTAAATATATGTGATATTATCAGAGCCCATAAATATTTTGTATCTAAGGAGTCAATGGTAGATAAAATGGAAATTGTAGAGGCTTTGTATTTCGTGGATATCTTTATGGAATTAAAATCATAGCAAAGCGCTTTCGGCCTTTGTCATCTTCAATGCTAAATGGAAGCTAGGAAATAACATTTCTTTTAGAAATGCCGATACACAGATTTGTAAATAGGTTAATTTTGGATATTTTATAAGAAAATATGTTTTGTTGGGAAGATTTAAACCGAATTTAGGAAGTACGTAAACTTTTTAAAACTAAAAAACAATATTTAAAAAGTATCAAATTGTGCCATATATATTATATTTATATTAAATTATATTTTATATTAAATATTATTATATTAAATTACCTAAAGAGGGTGTAGTTTTCAACCTTTATGGCGATCTAGTCCAACATTATGTTAAGTTCTAAAGAAGTGCTAATAGCAAATGACATTTCACTAAGGTTTGACACAGAAGAAATTAATTTTATTACCTTGGTACTATCAAATTAAAAAAAAATTATCAAATAAAATTAAGACTATTTAGGTAGGAAATTTTACAGCCAAAAAATGTCAAAGACAATCAGACTAAGAAAAACATTTTAGGTAATTAATTAATTTACAATTGATAATAAAAAGTTGGATTTTTTTGATCTGGTAATATACTTTTGGGGGACAAATTAGTAAGGTTGGCAGTTATAGAACAGGTCTGGAGTCAACCAAGTTTAAACAATAATAAAAATTCTTAATTTCTATCAAGGTACTATTTGCAACAGAAAATTCTGTTTGTAAAATTTTACATTAAGCTAAGTTGCCACAATATATTTTTTAAAATTATTATCAAACTCGAGTTATTGAGCATTATATGAATTTCTGACATATTGAGTGCAAGCATTAAATGTTCAAAGTTTAACTAATTTTGTAATACATTTAACGTGAAACTTCTTTGTAAATTATTATTTGATAACACTGGAGAACAAATTTAATTTTTTTGTTTCTTGAACAAAACCAATTTTTTTGGGGTAAACTACATGCAAGTAATTAAAAAATACCTATTAACGAATTTAGATAACTCGCAAGAAAATCTGAATTATTTGTTACAAAATTTTAATTTATAGACATCTCCAAAGAACATACAAAATACAGATAACAATATATTCTATTGGTTCAACAAAAGCATTTAAACAGTACATTTTTATCATTGATTCTAAAGTTTAGACCCTCATTTTGCGCTTCTTAACCTGTCTTTTGAAAGCAGCCTCTTGGGCATCTCTCGTAATTATCCACCATTAGTTGGCTAACATCTCACGGTTCCATTTTCCCTGTTTAAAATATCCTGGTGAAACCTCTCACCGCGCTCGTCCCTTACAGCACCACAATTTTCCGGAAAGTAATCCAGGAAATGTATTTTCAACCACATATTACACCCTAGGTTTTGGTAACATAAATGAAGTTGGGCAGTGAGGTCTTTATAGTTTTCTGCTTTTATGTTTTTTAGAAAAATTATTGCAACCATTTTAAAAGCATTTCAAGCGTCTTTTTCCTTGCCTTCAAGTATGGAATCGAATTGCGCATGTCCGAGAAGTTTCCTAATCTGAGGACCCACAAATATTTCCTCTTTCATTTAAGCGTCACTGATTCTAGGGACCTTTTTTTATTGAAATAACTGAAAGCACGGTCTTCATTGAACATGACCTTCACAAAGTTTTTCATAGGTCCCATTTTCATATGAAGTGGCGGTAGTAAAATCTTTTTAGGTGGAACTAATGGCGCGCTGGTTACATTTTTCTTTCCTGGCTCAAAATCCTCTCTCGGTGGCCAAATTTTATTTATGTGGTGATCCGCTCGTGCTCGACTGTCATATTCCCAGAGGAAGCAGCAGTATTTTGTATAATCTAGCTGAATTCCAAGCCAAATCGCTTCAACTTTCAAATCCTCACAAATTTGCCATTTGTCTTTTTCATATTGTATGATCTCCAGTAACAAACTGTGATTGCTACACGTTTCTGTCATGTGAACTGCATGGCCAATTGGGACTGAAGGCAACTTAATTTCATTGTGGAGTAATACAGCTTTAAAACTTACTTTTGAGGAATCAATGAAAAGTCTCCAGTCTTTTGGATCATAGTCCAGATTTAAAACTGCCATTAATCCCTCAATCTCCCTATAGGCTACCAAATTGTTTTGCGTGTTAAAAATGGTTTTTCTGCCGGTCTCGGTATGCAGAAACTTTTACTACTCCTTCAAATAAGTTCCAGTGTTGCAATCGAGAGGCCAATAGATTTGTTTTTTTTTCTTGGACAATGCTAAATCCCTTACTATCACTGATTCACTTTGTCTTATTTTCTGAGACTTTTTACTGGGAAGAACACATACAAAATCGGAGTCTTCCGAGGTTCGAGGCCTTTTGATTACAACACTGGAATTTACTTCAAGGTGTAGTAAAAGTTTCTGCGTACCGAAGCCGTCAGAAAAACCATTTTTAACATGCAAAACAATTTGGTTGGTTGTAAGGAGATTAAGAGATTAATGGCAGTTTTAAATCTGGACTGACCCAAAAGACTGGAGACTTTTCATTGATTCCTCAAAAGTAACTCTTAAAGCTGTGTTACTCCACAATGAAAACAAGTTGCTTTCAGTCCCAATTGGCCATGCAGACCACATGACAGAAACCTATTGCAATTTGAGATTGTTACTGGAGACCATACAATATGAAAGATATAAATGGCAAATCTGTGGGAATTTGAAAGTTATTTCAAGCGATTTGGCTTGGAATCCAGCTAGTTTATACCAAATACAGCTGCTTTATCTGCGAGTGGGACAGTTGAACACGATCGGATCACTACAGAAAGAAAATTTGGCCACCGAGAGAGTATTTTGAGCCAGGAAAGAAAAATGTAACCAACTCATACAAAATTGAGACCTTTGTGCAGGCCATAGACAATAAGGCCGTGCTTTCACTTATTTAAATAAAAGAAAAGTTCCCTAGAATCAGTGACGCTAAAATTAAAGAGGAAATTTGTGGGTCCCCAGATTAGGAAACTTTTCGGACATGGTCAATTGGATTTCATACTTGAAGGCAAGGAAAAAGACGCTTGGAATGCCTTTAAAATGGTTGCAGAAAATTTTCTTCTATATGTATATATATATATATATATATATATATATATATATATATATATATATATATATATAATCTAAATTGAAATTTCTTGGTTTTAGGTCAGTTATATAACTGACCTAAAACCAAGAAATTTCAATTTAGAAATATATTATAATATTAGGAGGTCAAAGAAAATATATATATATATATATATATATATATATATATATATATATATATATACATATATATATATATATATATATATATATATATATATATATATATATATATATATATATATATATATATATATATATATATATATATATATATATATATATATATATATATATATATATATATATATATATATATATATATATATATATATATATATATATATATATATATATATATATATATATATATATATATATATATATATATATATATATATATATATATATATATATATATATATATATATATATATATATATATATATATATATATATATATATATATATATATATATATATATATATATATATATGTTTATATATACGTATATATAAATATGGAAGTTGATCGGTTTCAGTATGGTTTTATCAAACATAGTAGTACACTTAGCGCAACCATGGACTTTGTCGACTGTATATCTCGATCATTGGATGAGGCTCTTATAGTAGTGGCGATATTTATTGACCTGCGATAAGCATTTGATGTCGTCAGCACTGAAATATTATTGAGAAAGTTACGGCATATGGGTTTCAGGGGAACTATGTACAATCTAATAAAGTCATATTTAATAGGTAGAAAGCAGTATGTTAGGCTAGGTGATGTTTGTAGTAATATATGCTTTAGTGAGTATGAAGTGCCTCAGGGTTCGGTTCTGGGACCCCTATTGTACATATTATATGTGTTGAATCTGAGATGTGTAGGACTTAAAGCAAAGTATTTCACTTTTGCTGATGATACGGTCTTGGTCTATACAGGTAGGAGGGAAGGGACATTAAATGATACTGTAAACAGTGACCTAAACCTTTATTTGAATTGGTTATATTATAATAAACTCAAAATAAACATTGACAAAACAAATTTTATTATCTTTAAGCAAAAAAACAAACATATACAAAATCTTAATATACAAATAAATAACATAAGAATAAATGAAGTACAACACATAAATTATTTGGGCCTTCAAATTGATAATAACCTAAATTGGGCCAATCACATTGATCACATATCTTCAAAAATAATTTCCATGGTTCCAATTATATTCAGGTGCAGAAACTATCTTACCAATAAAACTAAGCACAGTATCTACAATGCCTTCTTTCTGTCACATTTCAGATATTTATTGCCAATATGGGGGTCGTGTTGTAAAACCAACTTTGACTCAACCCAAATTCTTCAAAACAAGGTTCTGAAAATGTTATTTAAGTATGACAGATTAACTAACACAGACAGATTGTATAATGAACTTTGCAACCCTAGACTTAGTATTGTATTAGAATTAGAAAAAATTAAAAATATGTTTAAAATATTAAATAAAAGGCAAATGTCAAATATTAATATTGTAATGTCCAATAATATACATAGTCATGATACTAGATCTCAAAATAATATTTATCAATTATATTGTAGAACTAATATAGGCTTAAATAATCCTTATATTTTATCTTCTAAAGCATTCAACAAGGTACCAGAAAACATAAGAAATATTCAAAAATATAGGTTATTTGTTAAACATATTAAAGTATATTTAGGTATTAAGTGAATCTCTTTAATGTATTCAACACTAGTCATAGGTATTCTCGAGGCCAAAGTTTTTATTCACTGATTAGAGAATTGTAAATTGTATGTATACAACGAGTTAGTGAAATAAATAATTTTTTTCAAAAAAAAAAAAAATATATATATATATATATATATATATATATATATATATATGTTGATTCTTAGTCCTTCACGGATGGAAAAATACAATGTGTTTTCATTCCGGGTGTACATCCGTTCACTACTGTCGTTCTGAAAAGAACAGTTTTGCTGACGTTTCGGCAAAATCACATTTGGCATTTTCGAAGCTTTCTTTCTCGCGTCCGAATAGAGACTGAAGTTTAGTGTGATTTTGGCGAAAGGTCAGCAAAACTGTTCTTTTCAGAACGACAGTAGTGAACGGATGTACACCCGGAATAAACACACACACACGCATATATATATATATATATATATATATATATATATATATATATATATATATATATGTATATATTATTATTAAATAACATAATTATTTGGTCACGGTTTAATCATTCATACTTTATTTCAGTATATGTGTGACCGTAGTTGTACTTAATGTCCACTTCAGATCACCACAAACGCACAGAATGTCTCCTTGGGTGAAAAGGGTATTTATTCATATTTTGCCAAGATTATTAGTAATGAAGAGACCACAATACGTATTCGAAACGCATAGGTAAGTTAAGCCTTTTTTTTGTTTAAAAAAAGAACATGAAATACACTATACTATAATTAAATACACCATTTATCATGAAAAACACAACACTCAAAAATACTCTATTAGTCTCAATCATAAACTGCTATATGTTAATGTCGGACAATAGTACAACTTGAATGTAATTAATGTTCTAAAATTATGATAAATAATGTGTATTAAAAAAAACTGACTAATTGTACTACTCTGTTTAAGTTAGAAATTTGCAAACTTTTAACTCATTTAGATTATGTTAAACAGCTACAATTATATGAACTGTAGTTAATATATTTGTTATAGCCGAAGATAGCAGTAATTTTGGACCTTTGAAATAATGTTTTAAAATATATAGCGCTTCTTCTTTGGTTTGGTAGCTTATCCTTTACAACATGCAATAATAAAATTTCGGCAACATGTGGTCTTGGTTGTTGAAAATTGTTTTATTTTTATAGGGTGCATCCTAAAAAAGAAACATTTTTTTAGAAAGCAACAAAACTTATCTCTGCTCTTTGTTTCAGTAAATTTATGACAAATAGACTGGTCACGACTAGTGGTACTAATATTTCAACTTCGTGTATCTACCCCTATCACACTACAGTAAGAAGGCCTAGTACAAGTCCCAAAAGACGAATGCCTCCTCCCTCGAGTAGGACACCTTCAAGAGAAAGTATTCCACACAGGTAAGAACTATTAATAATTATATTATCAATCACTTAATAGCATTTAAATTTTTCAGATCGGCGATTGTTGGCTCTATTTTTTGTTTATTTTGAAATTTGTAGTATTTATTCGTATGTCCAGGATTAAAAGATATAAAAACTAGGATTCTAGTAAACGGAATTTTTAAATTAAACTGCTAAATTTATAATTTATCGAGTTATCCGTTACTTGATGGAAATTCATTATCACTAGTATAATAAATAAACAAACTATATTTTTTTAGTAATTTCCATTAATTTCTTAACTAATAATAAAAATTAGTGAAAATTACTAAACAAATATAGTTTCTTTATGTATTATACTAGTGCTAAATTTGTTTAGCGCAATAATATTTTGAGAGTTTTAAAAATATAATATCAAAAATGTTTTTTACTTTCACATAGAAACCAGAATAATCTGCTTGTATTGAACAATATTTTCGTTTTTTTTATTAAAGAAGTCGAGTTCGAAATAATTAGTAGAATACTTATCTTAATCGGATTGTAGGATCCAAAAACACCAGTATACCAATTTTCTTTTTTTATTACCGAAGGAAATTTTAACACGCTTACAATATTTCTGAACTAGGAATAAAGGTTAAGAAATTATTTTGGTTGCAGTTTCTTTTAAATTCTTCTGTATTAAACAAAAAAGCGCCCTTTAAATTTTGTAAATTTACTTGCTTATCTTAAGAAAAGAAATTAAAATAATTTTAATATGAAAAACCAATAGTTTTTTTTTTTAAATATGCAATAAAAATAGATATGTTTAACACTCTCAGTGTGTCGTTAAAATTAAAAACTTTAATGTTCTTGTTAAAGAATGTTAGGAATACAATGAGTCCTAAAAGCCCTTTCCTACTTTCCTACTTGTATCATGTAAAATAATTAAGGGTTAGCGATTACAGGTGCCAACAGGTATTTTCTATTAATACATCTCATATTAAATAAGCCCCATGACCTGTTTTATTAATCCACTCACTTGGTGAGAGAGATAATTGATATTAATAGTAGATAAATTAAATAGCTTAGCTTTTGTCCGATTTTCTAGATGTCGTAATAGAAACAAAAATGAGTGCAGAAACAATCAGAAAAATACGTTTCATCACTTAAGCCCAACCATATAAAATTAGGAACCAACATTTTACATTTTTTCCTAATCCGTCGTGACTATTCTTTTATGTTTTCTATCGAACAAGGCGGATATTTTGGAAAGACAATAATAGTTCATGTAAACATATATTTTATTCATTTCTATGAGCCAGAAACGACGTCTAGGGAGCTATATAAAGTTTAACGACTTTCCTCACCTTATTGCATAAGTCTTAAAACAAGCTGAAATCGCAATGCACCGATCGATTCTTAAGCCTCATATCCTTTAAAGTATTGAAAGACTCTTATATACAATATAATCCGCTTTTCTTTGTTAGATTTCCACGCTTCGTCTGATATAGCAAGTTTACCGCGACTTTTTCCCATTCCTCGTGTTGAGCCGGTTTTTGTTGATAATTTTTTGCATTTGTATTTTTAAAAGGCTACTGTAAAAGTGTTATTGTGTCATTTATGTCGGAAATATCCAACTTGAAAAAGCGAATCTTACAGTAAGATTGGATGCACACACATGAAATTGATTTAAAAAATAATTTATAATTTTCTGTTAATTTGTAATAGAAACCAGATGAAAATAAAAAAACAATATATAAAAAATGTATTTTTGCTTCCCTCGTAAAAGGGAAGTATTGTAATCGTTAAAAAATCACCCTCCGAGATTTTTTCAGATCTTTACGTGTCAGTGTCCCTAGTGACGAAAAAACATGTTTTCTCAATTCCGTAGGTCTGTGTCTGTCTGCCTGTCGGTCTGCTGTTCGCGGCATAGCTGAAAACCTAGTAACCCGATTGATTTCAAATTTTGGTCAAAAACTAAAAATCTTATGGGGATGAGCTGGCAATATTTTGGTAAAAATCCGATATGGCAAAACAAAATGGCCGCCTAGTGAAATATTGAAAAAATTATCACTAAAATAGTGCTTATCCAATTTACCTTAAATTTTGCACAAAAATAAAGTATTATGTAGGAATCAACTGGTAAAATTTTGGTATAAATACAAGATGGCGGAACAAAATGGCGTCTTGATAAAATATTTAAAAAGTCAGCCTGAGATAACTACTTAATGAACTAATTTCAAATTGTATGCCATAACTTATTGTGGTATAGAGATGAACTAGTAAAACTGTGTCACTAATTCAAGACGGTGGAACAAAATGAGGGCCTTAAATAAAATTTTTGTAATTTGAAAACAATCAGGTTGCAGGTTTTACATATGTTAGCGTTTCAATGCCAAAGATACCAAAAAATGTGTCTTATCAATTCCCTCAGTCTGTCTGTTGGTTTGTCTGTATGTATTTCATTCGCGACATAGCTTAAAAACTACTCAGCAGACACAAATTTTAGTGAAAAATTAAGTCATATGGAAATGATCTGGAATATTTTGGTCAAAATCCAATATGCCAAGATAGCGCCCCAGTGAAACGTTAAATAAATTATTACTAAAAAGACTTTATCTCAAATTTTGCACAAAAATTAAGTGTTACATAAGAATGGTCTGATAACAATTTAGTATGTATATAAGATAGCAAAACAAAGTGGCGGTCTAATAAAATATTTAAAAAATCGGCCTGAAAAACTAATCGTTAGATTAATTTCAAATTTTCAACTGATAATGGCCAAATAAAATGATTAAAAAAATCAACGTAAAAAAATCTTCTTATTTAATTGACTTTAAATTTTGGAGAAAAATTAAATATGATATAAGGATTAACTTGTATGAATTCAGAATGGTAACAAAATTGCGGTGTGTGTCAATGTAAAAACTACCTATTGAATTTATTTTAAATTATGTCCCAAAATCAAGTGTGGCATAGGTAAAAACTGGCAAAATATTGATATGAATCCAATATTTCTAATTAAAGGAAATATTCGTAGGAGAGAAGTTTCGAGTAAAAGAAATCTACCGATTTTTAAGCCTTGTTTTTATCAAAATGTTAAACTTATCCAAGAAATATTGATTTTATGATTAGCTGGATTTAGCAACCAGTAAATAAGAATATCACCCAATGTAAATAGGTTACATACTCGTGCATGAATAAAAACCAAAACTGTACTATAAATGAGGATGAAGGTTTCTTCTCAGCCTGTAGCATTCCAAAGTTTCGAATTGCACATTCATTCCCTTTCCCGGAATTTGATTTGATTAAGTCCCCTAGTTGCTCAGTTTGATTCTGGTCTGGAGAGTATAAGGTCAAGGCAAAATAGCGATGGTACCCTTTTCTAAAATTTGCTCACAAAATTTGCTGTGTGGGGCCGAGCATTATTTAGAAATTTGAACAGGTTCGTGTACTCAAAAAAATTAGATCAATTCTTTCGCACGTGTTAATATCTCCTTAAACCATCAATTTGTATGTTGTTGATGTACCGTTTTATCGACTGCATTGCGCAATACATTCATTATATCTATAAATTCCCATCTAGGTTATTTAATGAATTTTAGTTTTTTTTTTAATGTTTGAGAATATAGCTGCAATAAAAAAAATTAAACCAAAAAGATTGAATGGTGAGGACAACAGTCCTTCCTACATTTATAAAGGACATTCTGAAATTCTGTGGGCCCCATTGTTCATATTTTTCAAATTTTATTTATAGACATCATGAATAGTGTTAGAGATTAAATAGTGGAACAACATTATCCTGGCAAATCCACTACTCCAAATTTTTTTTTTTTATAAATATTTAACACGCTTCAAATGGATTCTATTTACATAAGCTACGCAAAGGCCTTCGATAAGATCAATCACTAGATGGTGTCCTCTTTAGGCAGCAAAATATTAAAATATCCCTGTCATATGCCTATCAACCAAATTTGGGGTTCTGTGTGAGCCTTTATTAGTGGCGCAGCAAGAAATGACGCTTGTAGGGAGGGGAGAAGGGCCACCAGGACGATATTATATTTTAGTATATTATGAATTTAAAATGTAACTAAAACCCTGAAAAATAAAAGCATCAATATTCTACTATTAATATATTACCTTTATTAAGACAAAAATACAAAATATAAAAAGTTATCTAAACAAAGAAACAAAATAACTTTACGAGAGCGTAATGATATGCATAGCGAACTGGTGTAAAATACAAATTGGTTGTATATGTTGAAGATACTAAACTCAGAAAACGAACTAATGTTAAGTTCACTGCCAGTCGAATCTAGACTTTAATAAGTTGCAGTATTTAATCTAGTGACATATTGTTGTGATGTGTATATGAATGGGCCTTGCCTGCTATGCCTGTCCCGTGGTACCTCGCTTAGGGCGGGTTTCTGACGGCAACTTCTACTCGTAGACTTGCCGTAAGTCGTCAGGACGGGACACAAAAATTTAATTCGCCTGGAATGGCCGTAAACTAAACTTAAATGTAATGGCATCGGTCAGAAAAATATATAAGTTATAAACACCTTAAATACCCTGTAAATACCCCGTTAACGTGTTCGTCCATAAATTTGCTTAAAATATAAAGCATCCTCATTTATTCAATAAATTAGTCAACGCCATGACACTCCCCTCGAGCACGCAAGCACATTAAACTTTGTTGCCGTTGACATTTTATTACCTAAATTTCCTTTCAGAATCTCCATACTAGAAATTTTAATAGTAAATAATGACAGGATTTGCAGTTGTGTGCAATTCTACCGTATTTATAATTCTATATTGCGGTGAATTCATTAAGATTCTTTATAACTTTAATAAAACTTGCTAGCATGTGACAAAACTTTATTTTGGCTGCTTACGCCACTTAGATTTTAACCGAAGCAAAAAAGAAGTATGCATATACAGTGTGTCTTAAATTGGCGGATGCCTCGATATCTAGAAAATTAAACGGAATACAAAAGGAGTTAAATAGAGATAATATTAGAAATAATATACAAACCTAACGATTCCTGCGGATTTTAAAATTCAGAAAAAAATCAAATCAATTTCGAAAATATGCTGTAATTTTTTATTTCTTAAAATATTTCTATTTCATTAACATCAATTTATTTTTTTTATACCAGATTTAAATTTTAATTTCTTTTTCACAAGCCTTCGGTCTCCCAAAACCAATAGTAAACAAAACTCATGCTTTTAAAGTAACTAAATTTTCCATTATGAATTCGGTGAGATGCAGGTTCGTCTCGACACCATTCAGTCTCAACACTAAACTTGAGACGAGACTAGAATGAAGGAGTCGAGACGAGATTCTCGCCTCGTCTCAACTTTTAGTAAAAGAGACCCTCACCTTATAGATATAAATATATACGTCTTTACATTTCTCTCCAAAGATATTACTGCGTCAATAAATTTGTTTGACTAAAATGTTGCATCGCAAAGATTGAACAAATTTTGGATTGTTTCTATAATATCAGTGTTTTTTAGAAAACGAAATGCCTTCCACTTATGGTTGGTTTTATCGTCCAATAATTTGTATTCATCAAATGAAACATTAACAGCTTTCTTGGACAAATTTTATAAACTTTTATTACTAAGCCAACGTCTTGATACCAATTTGTGCCGTCATTAGGGCTAGTAAATTCAAATTGAGTAGGTACTCTATAGTAACATAAGTGAGTTGACAATCAACTCAAAAAACAAACCAAAAAAAAGCGACAATAATTTATCTGCAGGAATTTGCTGCTGAGAAGGTCGAAGGTTATAATTTATATTTTTATATAAATATAACCTTCGACGTTCTTAAACACCACTCATGTTACTGTTGAGTACTTTCCAAATTTTAATTTATTAGCCCTGAAAATGGCCCAAATTGGTTCCGAAACGTTGGCTTTGTAATAAAAGTTTATAAAATTTGTCCAAGAAAGCTGTTGTTGTTTCATTTGATGAAATGTCTTTCTTATATGTTTTATTGATTATAAATTTAGATAATGCTTTTTGCCTTTATTTTTAAAATAATATTAATAATAAGCTAATAATACCATTTTTTACCTACATTATGTACAAGCGCGCAATAAATAATTATCACGTAATTTAATACACAAAGAGTGTAGGATGTCTAAAAAAACATTTATTTAAATAAATTTATAATTGGAATTGCTTGAATATTTTTGAAATTTAAGATGAAGTTTAAAAGTCAAATAATACTCCACCAAATGTTTATGATTTATCACAGCCTCTTTTTGATACCCCTCCTGAACACTTAATAATCTAAAATTCTCTCGATAAATCTTCGAATTATTTGTTTTAAAATTTATTCTCTTGAAGCAGAACGTGGTAGCCCCTAAAAAATGAAGTCTCGTTTAAACTTTACCATAACTCTTGTGTTATATGAGATTCACTTTGTAGTTAAAATTTAAAAACATTTAAAAAAAATATATTTTAAACACTTTTAAGAAATTTAGGTACTTACCTATTTAAAAATTCTTCTAAAAAATCACAACAAAAATCTAGCGCCAAGGGAAAATATTTTAAATGTTTGTCAATATTAATGTCCATCTTGCATAATAGTATTTTATGTAACAAGTACATCAACAAGTTTGGAAATTTTGAACCGCAATCACAGGAGCGAAAAACTTTTCTTAATGCTTGAGTTACATGTAATCTTTTTTCTACGATCATGTTATTTTACAAAAAAAATATATAATAACTTGCGATAATTTATATGCAGGACGATACCACCGCCGGCCACCTCGAACGCTGCTTAGTGATCGATTTTTTTCGGAAACATGACAATAATTGAAAAGCTTCAAAAATAAGCTAGGTACTTTTTCGTTTTTCAATACTGTTGTCCACGAAGGTATTTTTCTTGTAACACGTTCGCAATATAAGCAAAATTTCAAATATATTTTTGAAATTCATATTTCAAGTGTATATTTAATTTAAAATATTTTCTTGAAACGTATTATTACCATTTTATGTATTAAAGTACAAAAAAATATTAGTATAATAATAACTTGATACGATCTAATTATACGTGCCCAGGGGCATGATAATTACACTATGCAATCTTGTGGATATAGGCTTTTAAATATATATGATTTTCGCTAATAATTTTAATAAACTATCGTATAAACTATATTAACTTGCTGAAATAAATCGCATAAACCTCCAACTACAAACCCAAAGCCTAATTTTTAATAGCGGCAAACCGTAAAAAATGACCCGCAAGTGAATTAAATGATATTTTTAATTCATTGTGACCCGCGTATAACATTTTACTTAAATACTTAGTTTTCTCACACTTTTTATAAAAGGTATTATATGCATGGAAATGAATGCCGTCTTGTATACTTTATATAACGTTTGTAGGAAAAATAAATTATAATTTTTGCTTTATTTTTTAAATAATCTGGGAAGGAGGGACAATCATAATTTAATCGAAGAACCTTTCAAAACAAAAATCTATATTCAACTCACAATGTATTCTTTTCACAACTTTCTAGTGCATAAAAAAATCTAATAAAATGTAAGAAAAACCAACTAATAATCGTTCATGGTTTTCGTAGCAAAATGACTATTTATTGCTTTATTTTAGTGTCACGTAATTGAAAGTATGGCAAAAATAAGTAAATTATCTTTGTGGTATCAGTCCATACCCTACTCATTGGTATCAGCTTATTTTGGTTAAGGTGATCTATACCCCGGGAGAAAAACTGGGGTCAATTTATAAAATGCGATTTTTTTAAATATTGAAATATTTATTATTTAGCATAAAAATGCAATTCTCAGTAGCAAATACCATATTGTAAGAACAGTTAGTTCCAGAAGAGTTCATACTCGTAGCAAAAATAAATATAATTTTGTAAATTAGCCATTTTTTTAATAATAACACCATCAGAAGGTGTACAATCAGCACTGGTAAAATGAAAAATTACGATTACTTTATAAATTAGACGTATTGTGACCAATTAAATTTATCAAAAAAATGGTTAGAAGGCATTTTCAGGGTATTAACATCCACGTATGTGCGATAAAATATCAATTTATGAATGTGCGCAGTTCACTGATAGACTGTGAGTGTTTATAGCTAAAACTTCATCTTCATTAAATATGTTTATTTAACCTTTAATCGGATAGGTTAATACACTTAAAGTCGAGACGAGACGAGACAAAGTCTTAATCTCCTTTCTTCTCCACCAAAATTTCGAGACGAAACGAGACGAGTCGAGGCGAGTTTAGCCAAAGTCGAGAAAAGACGAGATGGACCCTTAGTCTCGTCTCGCGGCATCGCTAATGGGGAAACCCAGATTATTACTTTCTAACATGGCGCAGTTTTTAACTCTCTTCCTGTGATCTACCTCGAACACTTCGTACTTGCATGGCTGGTTTTTTTTTCAACAAAAGTACGTAGTGTTTGATGGTCATTTGTCTGACAAAAAATCAACCCAGGCTCACCACTGAGTTCAGTATTGGCACCTACCCTATGCCTCTTGTAGATAGTACAATCGACTCTAACTAATTCCAAGACTATAATGGATGGAAGGCATAGAGTAATGACTTTATTAATAACCCAGGACCTCCATAAAATAGTAGAATGAGGAAAAAAAATTGTGACTAGTTTCCCGCCACTATGACACAATCTCGTTTACTACATTACAAATTATCTCACAATATCGAGTGACGATGAAATTTTCTAACCAGATTTTACTTTTTCTATATAACAAGCACTACTAACACTATATGGTTGGTTATAATAAAATAAATTTATTTGTTAATTTAAACAGCTCCTTCTTTGACTATTATTTAAGCTAATCCTAATCTTTATTTCAGCACGTATAACATTCATTAACAATATGTGTTCAAGGATTCCGTACGGATTGTATGAGATAATCGTCACTTGAGTTTTTTTGTCATCGGCTTTATCTCAGAATTCAGAACAGCATTTGTTACATCTCACTCTTGTCAAATAACATTTAAATGAAAATTTTCGAAGCTTCGCGTCGTGGTTGTCGAGTTTTTTTAAATCAATAAACTATCGGAACTGATTCAAATCGAAATAATAAAAGTGTTTGCCAAGGTGTTTTTAAACATAATGCAACGTCGAGGGTGTTGAGGCTGAAATTTAAGGGACTCTTTCTCAATCAATAACTAAGCTAATGCCGTTAGGGCTTTGGTGATTTAAAAGTATGTGTGCAAGGTCCTTATTGAGTGCAATGTTTTTACCGACTCTATTCATTCACTAAAGAGGATTAAACTTAGATCAAGCCTAAAGTGACAGTTATAGATTTAAGATGATTAATAAAATTAAACAAACACAAATTATGATAGTGACATGAGCAACTAAAACTTTTAATTGCCAAGGCATTTAGATCTGGTTTAGCTGTTCAACTTTTTTCTGGGGTACATGTTCAATTGTTCAATCAAGCTTAGATTCAAGGATTATTAAGTAACTAGACGGAAGAATGCATTTTGTTATTTTAGGTTTTTTTAGACTGGTACAAAAATCAAGCGTCACATAGAGATATCTAATGAAATGATAAAAAAATCAATATTAAAAAATATCTTATCAAATTGATTTAAAATGTTGCAAGAAAAAAGCAATATAAGGATAGATAAAATGTTGGTGTTAAGACAGTATGGCAAATTAAAATGGCGGTTTAATAAAAAAAATCAGAATTAAAAATTAATATTCATCTTTATTTTCAGTACAAAAATCAAACGTGATCTAGGAACGAACAAATTTCAGAGTGATTCAATAATGACCTAACCTAACCTAATAAGTTGTTGAAAAAACTAAACATGAATATTTTGCCTTTTTACTATCTCTCTTTCTTTATTATATTATTAATGAATTATGTATGTTAGTTTTAATCGCAAAAAATCCCAATATAATAAGAAACCAAGTAAATCAAAACGATTGTTTGTAATTTCCTCTTAATTTATTTTATAAAAATAATACACATCACAGATATTTTTTGCCAGCACTGTACCTTCATCAGATGTTAAATGCAGTATTTTTTTAAATTCTTGGTTATTTCAATTAGACTCCTGGGGTTTCCTGGTGATATAATTCAGAGTAAAAAAAACCGTAAATTGGTTTTAGCCAGATATTCCCGAAGGATATTATATATATATATATATATATATATATATATATATATATATATATATATATATATATATATATATATATATATATATATATATATATATATATATATATATATATATATATATATATATATATATATATATATATATATATATATATATATATATATATATATATATATATATATATATATATATATATATATATATATATATATATATATATATATATATATATATATATATATATATATCCAGAAATCACGATGTGTATAACATTCGAAACCAAAACCTGTAATTTCTCACCAAACACTTCCATCAACTGATCGTTTAGTCAATTTCGAATAGGGTTCTAATTTATTATAGGTATAAACATTATCTTAACATAATATATAGATTTGCCTGCAAGAGACTTGGTACATTATAATAATGCCTTGAGGCCATAATTGCCCCAATTAACATTACCTACACGGGAAGGAAATGTATGTGCTTAATGCCTTTAAGAATATTAATTCAAGTTAAAATTGGCATGACAAAAATTACAATATTGGAATAATATTTTTAAAGTTTTGGAGGTCTGTTATATACTTAGTATAAAAAGATGTTCATTCCTTTCTTTTCAAATATTTTAAATGCTAAGTATCAAAAAAGAAATAAATAATTTTTTGTAAAAATCTTTCTTTGGACTGGAAATAAAGAAGAAAATACTAGCAAAATTTATGGAGTATCAAATCGGCAACTAAATTAAAAAAAAACGGTTCAGTTAAAAATAAATAATAAATATTGAGAAGGAAGTTAAAGGATTCCTTATTGAAAATTGCCAAGAATATAATCTACAAAGAAGCTGTTTTTTTTAATGATTTCAAGAAGTACTTTTGATGCAAAAGATAACTACCTCTATAGAAGGCTGTAATAAAACTATGTGAAAATGGGCCGGACATGCGATTTAGTAATAAAATTTAACTGTGAAACAAAAACAAGATTCTGAAATCAAAATTAGTTTTTGGTAAAGATGAGTTGTTAAAAAAAATCAAAATATGGATCCGAATATGATCATATGGTTATAGATATACGGAGTGATCGCATGGCCAAAATGAAGGCCACATAGCGGTCGCAATATGTTTCCCCTCTATGGGTAATTATGTGATCTTAACGACTATGAACCGCTTCATACTAGTATGTAACCAAATGAAGGATGTAAAGAGTTTCCAGTTTCTTGTTGTGAGGTACCACTACAGAGAGGTCTTCTGTGTGACCATGTTTCTGCTTTTTTGGTTTTGAGGACTTGCGGAAACTCGAACTGCTCTGAGTAGCTATCCTGCTAAAAAAATACGTCTTGAAAGCAAAAAAAAAACCTTATACACTTAACTATGAAACACTCTGAAAAATTGTATGTATTGTATATAAATATAAGAAGCTTGAAAAATAAGATGAATGATCTCATCCATATTATCAACATGCATAACAAGAAGGTATACATTGTTGTCCTTACAGAGACATGGATTTACCCTAACGAAGCAGACTATTTTAATATTCCATCATATCATGCCATACACAACTGTAGATTCTCGAGGGGTGGGGGTACTAGCAAATAAATATGAATAACTGTAATAATATGTCCTATATAAATATGAATACTGCAATATGCTCTCAGTATATTTCTCAAAGCTAAATTATACAATCATTAGTATCTACAGACCGCCAAAGCGACACAACAAACTTTTTAGAACAAATCGATAAAATAATGGAAATCCAGAGATCTCCCTGTTTAATCATAGGAGATATAAATTTGTATTTGCTGGTAAATACACAAACTGCAATGGAATATAAATATAATACTGAAATAAATAGCTTCCGTTTCCAAAACATAATAAACAAATAGAACGCTACAAGAATATGCTCTACTACTGCCAGTATATTGGATCGTGTTTTAACAAACAAGAACGTATCATGTAATATTCAGCAAGAATCTCTGACCATAAGCTACTTTATATAGAAGTAAATAAACTGGTGGAGAAAAATAAAAAAGAAAGAATTAAAAGAACCAAACTATGTACAAAACTGGATAGAAAGGGTCGAAACAACACTGCATCAAGATGTAACTAGTTTTGAACAACTTGGACGTATTATGAAGGAAACAAAAATAATGTACAAAGGAATATTATGTAAATATACTTAACAAAAATTGCTGGGCGACATGGGAGTATATACAAAGATTAAAGAAAGGTACAAACTATATATCAGATGAAAAAAACTTGGTAATGAATACACTGAAAAGGAATTTAAAAAGAAAAAAAAATGAAGTAAATAAAATGAGAAGATTTAAAGAAACAGTATTCTCAAAGAAAATTCCAAGAAGCTGGTAAAGATTCAAAAAAGATGTGGAACGTTTTAAATAAACTGTGTTCCAGAAGTAACAGTAAAAAAAATAAAATTAGTAAAATACAAAGTGTTGAAGGGCAAAATTTGGAATACCAAGATGAGATCTCTCAAGAGTTCAAGGCAAATAAAGTTAAAAAACAAAATCAAATAAAATTTCCAGAGGAAGAATGTAGGGAGTTCATTTTTGTAAGACCAACAGACATAAAAGATATTAGAAATATACTAAACGAGATTAAAAATAACTGTTCACCTGGGGAAAACAAGATCACAAAGGAAGACATAAGTAGGTTGTTTCACATAGTAGGCCCAAAAGTAGTGTCACTTACAAATCAAATTTTGGAAAGTGGCGTTTTCCCAGAAGAACTGAAAACTGCAAAACTGCATACTCCAAAAACAGAACACTTCACTATAGTAAATGATGGTATTAGTGACAAAGTTGAAATGAATGTGGGGGTTGCCCAGAGCTCTGTACTTGGGCCTCTACAATACTACGAATAAAAAATTAAAAACACTAAAATAAACTAGTACACGCTATTAAAAATGAAACACTGAAGAACAATCTGAAAATTAAACGTGTAAAGGACTGCAACAATTATGACGTTAGGGACAAAGAAAATACACGAAATGGTTATGCCAGGACCAAAAAAGCCCAAGACTCTCCATTGTTTAGGAGCACTGAGACTGTGAACAGGATGTCAAAGAATATATTTGATATAGGAAACTTTAATAAAATGTGCAATGAATTAAAACGGTATTTAATAAACACAAAATAGTTGTTATAAATGTATAAAAACGGCCAAGAATATATATACTATGATTGTATAAATTAATACTTATTAGCTACTAGTTGTTAGTGTAGAAGTTATAAATAAGAGTACCTAATGTAAACAATTTTTTTTTGAAGACCCGGATAACAGTCATTCATTACTGATTAGGGGTCAGAAATAAATGAATAACAAAAAAAATGAAGAAGTTATAATGTACATAAATGGTTATGCACGTAACACTGTTACAGTTTGTAGTAGTCGAAGCTTGGATGCCTTGGACAAAATAGAAAGATATTCTGAAGGTATTTGGAAATGAAACCAAGAAACAGGAGGAGATAAGTTAGTTAAAATGGATTGAGGTAATTTGTGAAATGTTCTGAAAATAGATGCCGAAACTTTTTCTCCCAAGTTTGTCTTTGACAGATCCTTTATAATAAACAAAAAACAGGCTACTTCGTTTATTTGGAGTAACTGCGAATTGATTGTAATTTAATAATACCTGCTAGAGTGATTATCAGTTGAGAGATATTATCACCATTATGATTGTGTGTATCTAAGATGTTTGTTACAGCTATATTGAACATACAGATATACAAAACTTATCCAATATTATTATTATATATTATATTATAAGGATTTTACACCACACGTCTTGTAAAATCATAAGAATTTACACAAATAGTACATGAGGCTTTAAAGATTTATAAAATAATGCCAGGGTTTCGTAATAAACACTAATAGATGACACCAGGGCGGGACAATAAGAATAGACTAGTTGGTAACTTAGGAAGGTCTATGTTACTAGTAAGTCAATTTGAGTAAATTATATGAAATCAAATTTTAAAACCTTCTTTGCACAAATATTTTTGCCTTATATAAATAAATACAAAATCATATTCACTATACTTAAATATAATTTCGTTCTTAACTAGGGAGTCACATTGTATAAATCACTGTGTCATACAAAATAAAAAATAATTATCAAAATTTGCTTTAGCTTTTAAAGTATATGGTTCATTAATAAATTAATTGCCCAGATATTTGTCTCTCGATAAAATTGAGTTCTAAACGATGTTCAAGTCAGTTTAAAAATCTAAAATAAAATTACAACGTAATACAAGTTTTGAAAATCCACATAACTCATTGTCCCTCTAATCTATATAATCCATTATAACTCCCAAAAATTAAATATTTTCATGTGTTTAGTTCCTTTGATTTCAAATACAAACCTTCCCTATATTCAATAAATCAAACTCCAGAACTTATTTTGGTATGCACCGTTGTTTCTTAAAGATATATTCAAGGAAATTCATGGGAAATCTCTATTCTTACAAGGTTTAGTCCTCTCCGGAATAATATTTCATAAGTTTGACATGACCCAGAAATAGAGAGGAACTTTTTCGTTAAGGGCAAGTGAAGGGTTAAAATTTAAAATGTTTAAACTTGAAGAAACCTAAATTTAGTTTCGGTAATTTAACTTGTTGTAAATCGTTTGAATTGCATTATTTAGATGCAACAAGGTTTTTGCCTCTTTTATATTTGTATCTCTTTTTAAGTAGATGGGGATTCATCGTATGTTACATTGCAGCGAATATTTAAGATGTCGGCCATACTATATTTGTAATTTCTATGTCCTAGAAGATGATGTACCACACTTTACTTAAATAAAAAAAAACTCTTCTTTGTATACTAATTTTATCATATTAGAAATCGGTAAATTTCTTTTACCCGGAACTTACCTCATTATGAATATTTCCTTTTATTAGAAATAGTGAAAAGTGAACCAATTTAGTTCAGTACATAGTTATTTAGGAACAGATATATACTGCCTTTTCAAACATTTTTATTCGATGCCATTGTGTTCCAATATATTGGATCCCTACAAATATTTTACCACTTTCTACCTATGCCACACTTGATTTTGGGCATAATTTAAAATGAATTCAATAAATAGTTTATACATTGACACACACCGCGATTTTGTTACCTCATGTTGAATTCACACCAGTTTATCCCTATGTCATATTTAATTTTTCTCCAAAATTGATAATCAATTGAATAAGAAGATTTTTTACGTTAATTTTTCTAACATGTCATTTGGCTGCCATTTCGTTCCGCTATCTTGAATTCGTAACACTACTTTACCAGCTTATCTCACTATCACACTTAATGCTTGCACAAAATTTGAAATTAATCTAATAAGTAGTTTTTTTCAGACTGATTTTTTAAATATTTAATTAGGCCGCTATTTTGTTTTGCTATCTTATGTTAATACCAAAATGTTACCAGTTTATTCCTATGTAACACTTGATTTTTTTGCATAATTTGAGGTAAATTGGATAATTAGTTTTTATAGTAATAATTTGTTAACGTTTCACTATACCGCCATTTTGTTCCGGCATATTGGATTTTTACCAAAATATTACCAGCTCATCCCCATATGAACCTTAATTTTTGTCCAAAAATTGAAGTCAATATGATAAGTGGTTTTTAAGGTATGGACAGACAGACAAACCGACAGGTGGACCGACGGAATTGATAAAACATATTTTTTGGCATGGTAGGACGCTAAAACGCGAAGAAATGTAAAACCTGACTTTCAGATTACCAAAAATTTTATTTGTCCTCCATTTAGTTCCGCCATCTTGAATTAGTACCACAGTTTTACTAATTCATCTCTATACTACAGTTAGTTATGGCACGCAATTTGAAATCAATTTATTAAGTGATTTTTTCAGGCTGAATTTCTAAATATTTTATTAAGCCGCCATTTTGTTCCTCCATCTTGTATTCGTACCAAAATTTTACCAGTTGATTCCTACATAATACTTGATTTTTGTACAAATTGGATAATTAGTTTTTTTCGTAATAATTTCTTTAACGTTTTACTAAGCCTCCATTTTGTTCAGGTATACTGGATTTTAACCAAAATATTACCAGGCTATCTCCACATAAGCCTGAATTTTTTATTAAAATTTGAAATCAATCTGATAAATAGTTTTTAAGCTATACCGCGAACTGACAGACAGACAAACAAACCGCCAGACGGATCGAAGGACTTAATAAAACATATTTTTGGCATCTAGGGAGGCCATTTTGTTCCGCCATCTTGAATTAGTACCACACTTTTACTAGTTCATCTCTATTCTACAATTAGTTATGGCACACAATTTGAAATCAGTAAATTAAGAATTTTTGAATATTTTATTAAGCCGCCATTTTGTCCCGCCATCTTGGATTGGTACCAAACCAGTTGATTCCTACATATTACTTGATTTTTGTGCAAAATTTAAAATAAATTGTATAAGCACTTTTTTAGTAATAATTTTTTTAACATTTCACTAGGCGGCCATTTTCTTTTGCCGTAATGGATTTTTACAAAAAGGTTACCAGATCATCCCCATATGACCCTTAATTTTTGTCCAATATTTACAGTCAATCGGATAAGTAGTTTTTTAGCTATGCCAGCAACAGACAGACCAACAGACCGACAGACAGATATACCAACGGAATCGATAAAACATGTTTTTCATCATCTAGGGACCCTAAAACGTCGAAATCTGAAAAAGTCTCGGAGGGTGATTTTTTTCACGATTACAATACTTCCCTCTTATGAGGGAAGTAAAAAGGGGATACAGGTTGTTGGTGCTATTTTATTCTGCAATAGTTTCGACTCATGTATTCTTGGTTTTATTATTTCTTTTGTAGAACTTTATACCAATAGTTACTTCTGTTTAAATAACCATTAACTAAAAGCTGGTAAAAAGAATTGACATTATGAATGTAGAAAGAATAGAAAGAATAAAACCTTGAATGAAAAATTTTCTAAATATTATTAATTGTGTGCTAACAAAGCTAATGCTGTAATTTAACCACATACTTTTCGACTGATTTTCGAATTTCGAAAGCCCAACTACACTTTGGGTTAAAGATAAACCATATACATATATCGATATATAAGATACAGAGCGTGTTGAAGAAATTTAAGTGAAAAGAAAATACTTTAGAAAGGCACAATTTCTCAATAGCTTTTTTTTGCGTCATATAACCATTTTCTCAAAAATTTCGGATAACGTCTCGAAAACTTTTCTTTAGCTTTTAAAGAGTACTTTCATTTTCTAGAAAATGTGTTAATTTTGTCAAGTCTAATCGTTATAATTTAATTCTTTGTAATCAATCTTACTAACTCTCTAAGAGTCAAACCTTGAATTTCATATTTTGCAATGTTACGGAAATTTGTAGTTTAAATTATTTAGATTCTAGGCAATTAAAAAAAGAGCTGAGCTGAACAGATTTCTTAAACAAAAGACTGGTCTTTCCGATCTGGAACTGGTAGTCCAACAGTTTTATGAAACCATTTTCACCGGTATCAGCCGTTTTGTTCCTAAAACTACTATTCGTAGTCAGAAATAACCTAGATGGTTCGATGCTGAAAACTTATTGGGCACAAAAACCGACTCCACAAAAGATAAAAAATCCTCTTATATCATTATAATGAATACTCCAACATTCGGCGCCCGGTTAAGTTTTGCACTGATATGTGTTATCTAATGTACGTAACCAACCCTGAACACCTCATACCACAAAATACGAAACATTTTTGGTCGTTTGGTAAAAGTCTCAATAGTGACTCCGCCCTCCCAAGCAAAATGAAATTTAACATCCAAGAACTGAGGTGTTCTGAAGATATTGCAAACACACTTGCCTCTCATTTTCAAACATGCTACACCGATCACACCAACATGGAATTATCTCAAGTTAACCTAGTGAAGCTTTTCACAGCACTTGCAACTCTACCGCGGAAGAATTAAACATAAAATTATCCCAATTGGATGTGCCATAAAGTACTGACTGGGCCCCATGGTATTCCATAACTTTTTCTAAGTAGTTGTTTGGAGTCTCTTACCCCACCTCTCAGTGTTCTTTTTCAAAGATGTTTTGACTCAGGCCACTTTCCATCAATATGGAAAAAATCGAATCTCCAACCGATTTTTAAGTCCGGGGATAAGGAGAATGTTCAAAATTACCAAGGGATTTCATTGCTATCTGCAATTCCAAAACTTTTCGAGGCCATTATTGCGGACGAGGTTTTCAGCACTTTCAAGGATTATATAATACCAGAACTACATGATTTTTTAAGGGGCCGCACAGCAGTAACCAATTTGGCAGTATATCAGAATTTTCTCATATCAGCCTTCGAGTCTGGTAAACAAGTTGACTCCATCTACACAGATTTGTCAAAAGCTTTTGATAGTGTCTGTCGTCCTTTGCTGATCAAGAGGCTGTCCGATATTGGTGTTTTTGGAAGCTACCTGAAATGGATCCACTCTTATTTAACTGAACGTAGCCAACAGGTTAATGTGTGTGGTTCGTTTTCTTGGGAAGTGGCTGTCGTCCGGAGTACCACAAGGGTCGCATATTGGTCCCATTTTGTTTTTATTTTTATAAATGACATCCAGTCTTGTTTCAAATCATCTCAATGCCTGTTATACGCAGACGACCTGAAGCTTTACAGTGTTGGTTCTAGTTCTGACGATTTGCAGTCGGATCTTGATAACTTGTGAAATGGTGTAAAGAAAACTTCCTAAAGATTAACATAACAAAACGTAAATCTATTAGTTTCTATAAATGTGTACAACAGTATATACAGTAGTATAACATTAACAACGTAAGCATTGAAAGGGTAGAATGTATTAACGCTCTGGGTGTAACTTTTGATGCAAATTTGGACTTTAACCAGTACTTTGACAAGATTGCTTTTAAAGCCTTTAGGTAACTGGGCTTTATAAAGAGAAATACCAAACATATCCTCGATACGAGGGCACTTGTATGTTTATATAATTGCCTTGTCCGTAGTATACTTGAATACTGCTCTATAATATGGTCGCCTCGGTATGCTTGCCACAGAGACAGATTTAAAAAAGTACAAAACAAATTTGTAAAATATTTATTGTATAAGTTTCGTTTTCCCTACCAAAACATACCCTATGAAACAAGGCTATTACTTTGTGGCTTAAAAAGTCTCAAGACGAGACGTAAAGAGACTCTTTTGCTATTTCTTCACAAACGTAAATGGTGTTATAAACTGTGATATTTTGTTAGGTGTGGTACTGTTTCAAGTTCCCAGAAGGGGGACCAGGCAATTTCAATTATTTTATAAGCACGCCCACAGAACCAGTTACTGTCAAAATGCCTCCGTTGATCGTATGGTTAAAAATTTTAGTTCATCTTATTCTGAGTATGATTTATTTTGTTTCGGTCAATCGTCCTTAAAGCGAAACTTTAATTAGGACATTAATAAAACGGACCATTGTATTATTACTTTTTCTACTGTTTTTACCCACACTGTCTATTTTTACCTCTGTTTGTTGCATTCTGTCATTTTAGTACTGTCGATAAATGTTTACTTTAGTTCATAGTTATGACAATGTACACCATTTAGACTCATTATTGTATTCTGTAGTGTATTTGATAAATAAATAAATAAAAAAAGCGTTTACTTTTCTCTAAGCAAAATTCGAGAGTGGTGAAATAATATTTTTCCGTTCTGGTAAATTATTTATTAAAGTTATCTGCGTAAAAATGCCACAAAACAAAGCAAGTCCTCGGTCGAGCGACATCTGATAAAATGAGGAACGGGACATTCGGAGTACACCGGGTGACACAGAATTAAATTTTCCCAATAAATTATCGGCAAATTTTTGTTCATTTATTTGATAATAGGCCACACTTTTCGGCTTCACTATACGTACCAATCTGTATAAATTTTTACGTAGTTTCACGAAACATATATTAATAATTTTGAATGTAAAATTTCGTTTTTTTGCAAATAGCAAAGAAGGAATAGTATGTTATATTGTTAATTAGTTACCTATTTGTAAATTTAAATTTTTATAGGTATATAAATTATATTTCATACTTTAATTTTAATATAGATATGAAGTTATACAAATATACAGGGTGTTCCATTAAAAAAAAACATACCTTTGGGTTATATTAAAAAAATTACAGCCCTCAGAAAGAATCTACGACAGTGGGTTCTAAGTAAAAACCTATATAAGTGGCAGTTTTTACCTTGCTGATAAGTTGAAGGAAATCCGGTATGAGGGGTCCCAAAATGCAAAAAATTTTCAGTTTCGCCCAGTATCTCAAAAATGAAGCTGGCTATGAAAATTTTGTTTAGGATATCATCACTTTTAGAAAAAAGTAGCATCATGTCGCAAGAACCGCCACTCTGTATTTTCGCTGATAAATGGGCTACTTTACAAAAACCACCAAAATAGGACACCCTGTAAAATGCGATCAATTTATATCAATAGTTTTAAAGTTAGGCATATGAACCAAAAAGGAAATTGTAGGGCTGCTTAACAATTTTTTTTCTAATAATTAAAAAAACCAAGGACTATTAACTTTAAAAGATGTCACTATAAGTTGTTTTTTTTTAATAGAACACTCTGTATATTATATGTCTCTCAAATGGGTTTTTCCTGCAGCCTTTAATTTTACTGGTTTGATAATTTTATCTTTATAGCTACCCGACAAATTTGAGAAAACCCCTTCCATAAGAGGCAATGTATTCCCATCGACACAAGATGTAATAGAGCGTTTTCCGGATCTCTCTAACACACTGCCTCTTTTGGCAGGATTTTTCTTAAATATCTCAGTCTCTTTGAAGATAAAGTTATCAAACGAGATATATTTAAAATCTGCAAGAAGAGAGACATTTCAGGGACATGAAATATACAGGTTTTCCCCTTAAAAAAAATATAGTGATATCTTGTAAAATTGTTAGCCTATTGTTTTTTTTAAATATTGGAAAAAACTTTTTAAGCAACCCTAGAATTTGTTTTTTGGTTCTTATGGCTTACTTTAAATCTGAAGGGGATATGGCAGGTTAAAATTTTATCAAAATAAACTAATTGAAGTGTACATATTATTAAATAATTATATGATTAACTTTCCCTGATAAAAGGAGGGATTCATAATGAGAGAAGTTCTGGGTAAAACCTATTTACAGATTTTTTTTATAATTTTTGAAAGTAGTTTCAATAACTTTTATTTTTTTTTAAATCAAATGCACTATTTTCCTTTTATAAAATGTTGACTCCCTTAATTTCTAAATAGATTTTATGTAGCAAATCAGGCCGTTTAATTGTTTTCAAAATAGAAAAGTTATTGAGATATAAAAAGTGAAATTTTATTTAAAAACACAGTGTTAAATAGGACGAAAAAACAGACAAAACACATCGTATTTTTGTCAATGGTCCCTATCACTTACCTCTAAATATATATATATATATATATATATATATATATATATATATATTATACCGAACGTACCAATTTGTCAATATTACTTGGGATTTGCCATTCCGACATAACAACCATCGTAATCATTATTTAGCTGAAAAATGTACCTAGTGAAAAAAATTTTTAAATGTTTACCGACAATACAAATTATATGTTGAAAATTAGTCAAAATTTAAAGATATACCATGCAAACATAGTTCATATTATTTGTCGGGCTCCTGAACTTAATCTTGTAGCTGAAGAAATTAGAATTATTTTTCTATTTGTTAACAATTTAATAAATACTGTTAAAAAAGTGTATGTAAAATCTCCAGTACGAGTACTATTTCATAAAGAATACATGGTAACATAGGAGATATGTAACAAGCTGCCAATTTTTTAGTTTTAAACGTACCAATTTGAAATTTATCACACTTCCATAACTCCATAAGAAGCAAATTTTCGATGAAAAAACAATTAAAACTTCTTCCGGTTTTTAACTGTTGTCAAGTTGTTAAGAAAGTACATTTTGCGTAAATTCCTATTTAATGTCTAGTGTAGCTACGTGATCTTCTCTATCTTCGATGGTAGCGAATATTTTTATGGAAGCTTTCCCGGAAATTGCTCTGTGCCTTGCTTGATTGTAATCTAAATCCTGATCTCAATAAACTAATATAAAAATCACTATGGAAATAGTAATTCATGTTTCAAAGCCGGTAGGTGACTTATATACATATATATATATATATATATATATATATATATATATATATATATATATAATGGGCATGTTTCGCTGCTGAGCTTTGATTTTTAGATATAAACACTGAATTGTCACTATTATAGGCATAACGGTATGACATTGCGCAATCGATAGCTGCTGATTAACAAATAATTGAATAAAATAAATCAGTATGTTATCACGTAAACATAAGCAAAAACAAACAGAATCGCTCATTCACCACATTGTCAATAACACATTTACATATACATTATTTAATTAATTTTAAATAGATTTGTGAAAAGACAATCATTTAGCCTAAAAAAAGTGGAAATAAAGGGTAAAGTCTTGAAGTGGAAATTTAAATTTTGAGCAAAAAGACAGAAATGAACACTTATTTTGATGTAATTAATTCATTTATGCTACAATCTAATCAAAAGAACAGGTGAATAGGTTTACGGAAATATATATATATATATATATATATATATATATATATATATATATATAACATCTATATATATAATAAACGGAAGGTATGATATCTAGCCGGTTTCAATAGCGCTGTGACATCATCGCGAGAATGGATTTTTAAATAGCCTATGGAGATGTATGTCGTTGTTACCGTTTGGAGATTATATTACTATTGTTTTCAATTGACAATGTTTTTCGAATGAAAATTCATAACCCAAAAGTAGAAAATATATAACGCGGCAAGAACTAGTATATAGTAGAAAACGGATTCTTTGGGTTTTTTTTTTAGTTTCGCCACAGGAGGCTATATGCTGCTCCATGGTAAATAGAGTATCAAGTCCGACGAAGATTTCGGATTTTCTCTTGGTAATCACAAATTTTGTATTTTTTTTTCTCCTTAACACTTTTGTATTTTGGTATTTTTCCATAATACTAATTTTTAGCTATCGCCTACAAAGAGATCAGAGTTACACACATGTTCTTTCAAATTCTTTTGTTTTTGCTGAAATGAATGACCCTTGAATGAGATTCTTTTTTATTAATAAGCGAAAATCTAAAAAAAATTATATGAAAATTCGTTTTATACCGTTCGAGAGCCCCAAATATGCTCTAAAGGCTTACCAAATTTGAAAATTTGTCCAAAGTCGTTCACGAGATTCAGTGGCCAAACTACTTAGAGTAGACTATTACTACATACGTTACATTTTCTTTAACTCGATAGGTCCATAAAAAAAAGAAAAGCATATATAGATTTGGAGAGAGTAATATCAGCTAAATTTTCGATTAACGCGACGCATCCGGTATAAATGCATTGTTGCTGGTTGCACACTGACTATGTAATCAATGAGAACAAATTATAAACATATTTTGAGAAGGACTACTGCCACACTGCTCTTAATATTCACTGAAATTTAAAGTTTCTTCCATATCATACTGAAAATAATATATTCATCGCCCTCTTAATTCTTTATTAAAATACCGTTACCCTGTTATTAAATTCCTGATAAAAAAAAGAGCAAGCTGCAGTTATATACAGAAAATTTAATAAACTAATAATGACATTCCATAAATGTGAACGTATTTCTAATATATGTATATGTATGTTAAGGACACAAGACAAACACCGTCAGTCGTTCTAGTTATACATTCTGTTACAATTTTCTCCTTCTCTATCTACCTTTTTACTTCTCCCAAGGCATGTCTTCTTTTTAGAACTTTTAGACATAGGGGCAGCCATCTAGAAAAGACCGTATTATGGTTTTATTGTGGGTAATTTTCAAATTAAGTATAACGCCAATTTCCTCTAAGACAAAGAAATATTGTTTTTTAGGTCAGAAGAGTTACAAACTTTCAACTTTTGGCCCGGACAACTTCGACAAAGGTCTAAACATTTCTACGAAAACGGTAAAGGTGGTTCTCTGCTGGGAATAAATACGTCAAAACTTCTAGTTAGCTTTACAACTTTCTTTTTAGAAGGTTTTATTGTTTCGAGAAAGTTCTTACTAAAGTTTTGACTTAATTTTTCATTGTTAATAAACTTAAAATGCATTATCATAATTAATTGGTCTTTAGAAAACCATTAAGGCCGTAAATGTGACCATATTTTTTAATATTATTTAAGTGAGCAGATTAAAACGGATTAAATAATGAGTGCTCGTCTGAGATTATCTCCAACTAAATGATTACATAATCAATAGACCTAATTTTGTACCGCACGAAGTTTCGACTGTTAATAATATCTCTTCCCTTCTGAGAACTGCTCACGTTAACTGACAAATTAATATTTACCATACAATTTTATATATTTTTGAAACTTGACACAACGCACAATTATTTACAAAGGTACGTGGCAAAATTAACAAAATTTAAACTACTCTTATTTTTTTACAGAAACTTATATTTGATTCGACGTGTATATTTACCTTGATTGTTTCCGAATGCTTTTGAAAATGTTTATCCACCTAATGATGAAGGTGTCGAAAAATAATTTTATTTCATACTGTTTAGTAAATCTACTTATCATGTACTGATTTACGGCCGGTAAATCGAACAGTACAGTATATGATACCGTAATGTGACATTACAACATCTGATAGAATAATTTTTTGCCTAGCAACACTACCATGATAATGTTATTAGGAAGCAATTATTTGTCAGGTTTGACTTTGACATTTCCTCACTCAAAAATATAAGAAATAAAACATTTGGTTTTATTTATTTGACAGTGACAAGAAAAAGACCTTAGATTAAGAATTAAAGTAGAGATCACAATTCATTCATAAATCACGTTAGGGGTATGCCCCAACATGGTTCCCCAGTTTTTGTCATTCTATCGATCAATGTTTACGATAAAACCAGTAGTGTGGATGGCCCATGTTCAAGCCGTAGCCATTGGCTGACGAATGCCAGTGGCTTCACTTCCCGCATAAGGAAATATCATTAATCGTGAAAAAATCATCGTTCCGGGTTTTTACAGATCTTCATGTTTTTCCATTACTGTCGGTCGGTCGGTCTGTTCCGGTTTAGCTAATCCACTTACTCGATTTACTTTAATTTTATTTAATTTTCCACAAAAATTACGGCTGATACAAAAAAATATTGGTATGAATTCAATATGGCGAAACAAAATGACGACCTGCTAAATTGTTTGATGTACGAAAATGAAGAAATGGGCCATTCTTCATTATCGTTGACAAAAGGAAGGATTCTTACCTATTCCTTAATGAGGCAAATAGGTATTTTTACAAATATCAAAGAAATAATAGTTCCCTACTTCACTACTAAAATCAAAGCAATAAGTTAGGTAAGTTTAAAAGGAAATTAGTTATTTATATAGTATTAAACTTTAGTTTTTAGTTATTTGCCTTATGTCACGGTCATTTTGAAATTGTGACATTTAGAAAAATTATTTGTTCAATTGTTAAAAATGTCATTTTAAACCTGTAAGTGTCAAGTTAGACCTTGTCTAAATTTAAACCTCTTTAGTGAGTACTATTGTTAGAGTTTTAAACTATAATCAATGCTTTTAACGCGCTTTTATCGGCTTCCTCCTCGTCTGATTGTATGTTTGTATGTGTGGTTCAAATCTTATAATGGATTTTTCACCACTTCCATTACCGACTATTTTCAAATTTGACATGCATACACTTTCGGAGATAAAAAATCCGAATTTTTTTAGTCAGCGTTTAGAAATACAAAATGGCGGCGCCAATACGGCTGCCTGAATTTTGTTACTTGTGTAGATTAAACTGAAAATTGGTGCCTAGGAAAATTTAAGAGTGTCAGCATTTAAAAATTCAAAATAGCCGTGCCAAAATAACAATGTCAACAGGTCGATCGGATGATTTTAACATTTGTGTGGATTATTTAAGACTGTACAACAAAAATCGAAATGGTGGTGCCAATATAGCGAACGAATCTTGTCATTTGTACAGATTCGACTGAAATATTAGTATCTGGAAGTATTTAAGAATGAAAGTTATAAAATTTTAGTCAATATTTGAGAATTAAAAATGGCGGCACCAACATGGCAGACTAATTTTTGTTCTGTTTGCAGATTTGATTAAAATTCGGCATTTAGGGATATTTAAGACTGCACATCATGAATTTGTACAGATTTGAGAATACATATCATACATTTTTAGTAAATATTTAAAAAATGAGAGTAGAAATGCCTAAATTGCGAGCGAATTTTAACATTTATACAGATTTGATAAGAAATCGATATTAAGTGTGCAATTTATACATTTTTAGTAATAAATATTCAAAATGGGGATGTCATCAATCAATCCGATAAATACTTTTTTCAGACATTTTTAAACGTTTAATAAGGCCACCGTTTTGTTCCCTCATTTTGAATTTGTCTCAACATTTTTACCAGTTCATCTCTATATAATATTTGATTTTTGAGCAAAATTTGAACATAATCCATGCAGTAGTTTTCTGCATTCACTTTTATAACATTTTATTAGGCCGCCATTTTTGGATTTGTAGCAAAACTTACCAGTTGATGGTTATGTCACACCTAATTTTTCTGCAAAATTTGGATAAAATGGATAAGCAGCTTTTTAGTAATATTTTTTTTAACATTTCAAAAGGGGCGAAATCAACCGAAACTTTATTATTTCCCCAAATGTCATCCAAAAATTTAGTGATTTTCGAAATCGCAGTATGTTTGTTGAGCGTGAGCCGCCCTTTGACTATTTTAATATAGTATAAACTATTGTGATCGTCAAAAAAATCACCTGAGTCTTTCTTGTATCATTTTGCTTCTGAAGATTCTCATATGACCCCCGACTAAATAAGGGTTCTATTATACTGAACCAGATTAGTCAATATGTCATGTGACCCAAAATAAGTGAATAAGGTATTTTCCATTAGAGATGTCTCCTGGAAAAAGAAATATTGCTGTTTACTTAGTGATTAAAAGAAAATTTCAAACTTAAACTGCCATCTTTTTACAAACTCACATTGCAGCACCATAGTTAGGTCAATTAAAGCTCTTAGTTTTACAATGTCCAAGATAAAGTAAATAAAACTTAGTTATTAAATATTTAAAAAATCAATGTTCTTCTAATGTCACCGCACCTTTAGAATGTTTCTTGAAGTAAGGCAACAAATAATTAGAAGATTTGAACCATATCAACAAATACACAATAATGCATTAAAACACATGCAGTAGTGACACTAAGAAAAGCTTGGTATCTAATAAAATATGTTTTGTATAATTTATTGTAGTTCACGACCCGCTATTTATTAGTTTTTAAGTCACGCCGATCACGTGTCCGTGTAACAATCATTACTGTAGACTATAATAGTTTTTTACTATAAGGATCCCTTGCCAATGAAAGTGGGATAGTCTAATATCACAGTGGGATGGTCTAATACGTGGAGTTGTCGATCGGGTTTGCCTTATCTAACTAAAACTCTTGTTACTGGTGTAATCTGATTTGAGGCTTTGCGTATTTTAGTTTGTATTTTACTATTTTGCAATGAAAGTAATTTCTTTATACTGCTTAGAAACTAATACTGGAAACACATTACTATTCTTTGTATGAAAATTTTATTGCATCATGTTTAAACATATTCACCGTAATATAATTTGGTATAAACATTGGTGTTGCTGGCTATCGATCGACCTTATAATGTAAAGTAATCGTGACAGTGGCTAAATATGTAAATAACGAACTCTATTTTTATTCTTACTCTAAGGAAAAGACAATCGTAATTAGCTATGGTAAACAACCAACATTAACGTGATACGATTGCTTAAGTACCAACTAATATTTTTTAAATTTTAATAAATATAACTTTTTATTCATTTCAAAAAAGATTATAAAGAGTATGAAATAAAATATTACACGATACACGTCCGTTAGGTGTTATTACAGTGCTCATTTATATTACATTAAACAGTCTCTAGATGGCCAAAGATACTTAAAGGTGTTCCGGAAAAGATAATGCTTTTTTATTTTATTCCTTATTAGTAACTTGTATGTAATATGCTAAATATTTATTTACTCTTTCCCATTTTATTCTACGCTCAATCACCGAACATAACTTGTTTATTCGAAATGTGTTCTTAAATTTCTTTTTGATCTTCAGAAAAAGCTTGCGCTAACAAGAGAAGTATATTTTACAGGGGCTGAAATGATAAGGCATTCATAATGTCAGAAATAAATTATAGAGTTTCGGAAAAATCTATAAGATTAATTCCAAAGCCTTACATACTCCTTGTGCAGCATGCCTTTTCTAGAATTATGTGTTTTGACACAATACAAAATTGTAATAATTTTTCTTAAATTCTGAAACTCCCAATACTAAATTCAACTACTATTACTTCAATTTTTTGTTATGATTTATGTTAAAATTTCTTTTGCATTTTAATATTAAGTCTACCACGGATTTTTATATTTTATAAAAAAGTTTTGCTAAAATAATAAGGTTTTAAAGTTTTATTGCGTTATTTAATAGAAAATGTAAATTAATGTAATCTAGTTTTTATAAGTTATACCAACTGGTATATTAGTATATAGATTAAACTTAAATGTTACAAAATATTTAATTTGCAATGTATTTAATAGTACAAGCAAACAGACGGTCAGAGAGACTGACAGAAATGGAAGAACACGTTTTTCGGGGTCCAGAGATAATGGCGCTCTGTTTGTATCTTTTACAGTTTAGTCATAAAAGTGACAAAAATTGTGCAATGAAACTGTCATTTTCAACGCATTGTGAATTTGGTCGTTATTATTAAATTCAAAATATATAATGAATATTAATTGAATAATTGGAATAAATTTTTATTGACTTTAAATAGTTTAATAGTTATATTCGGGGTTAGAAAAATGTGTTGAAAATTGTAATTATAGTAGAACTATGAATAAAAATTATTTTCTAGTAATGGTCAATATTAGAAGTCTTAATATTTTTTAAACTGTTGACTGAAAATTCGCTATCTTATCATTTATAAATTCAATCTCTTGGCATTTTGCATAAAGCCAGCCGTTGGCTTTTTAACAATTAATTTTAACTGTAAAAATGTGCAATTATTAGTTAGCATGATATTATGAAAACATTAACGAACGGTGCCAAAGATGCATTTTAGATGCACAATAATTTAGTTCTCAATAACATAATTATAATATGTGTTTTTAAATTTCTTGCTTGGATAACAATCAAAGAGTTAGAATGTTTTTCATTTCAAGACTAAAAATGCTCTTTATTTCTGTACAGGTAATATTTTGTTTTCTCTCGAAAAATATCTATATATATATATATATATATATATATATATATATATATATATATATATATATATATATATATATATAATTCGCTTTTACCCACAGCTTTCCCCCTACGTATATTTTACAACACAGTCTATATATGCATATAATTATGCGGTAATAACTTTATACAGCTCTTATATATTGTAATTAATTTCAATTTTTTTTTTAGTTTTTAATGAACTTTTTATTGTTATTAATAATATTGTTTACTTTGTACAACTTTATCTATATAGTCTAAAATAATAAATTATGTTCAAAGAAATAAAACTTTAGGGTAGGTAGGTAAATGTTTAAATTTTATTAGCCATTTTGTTTTACCATAACAAGATTTACACTAAAATTTCCCTAACCCTTCTCACTTGATTTTTGTGCAAAACATCAAGTCACCTGTATAAGTAGTTTTTTGATACTGAATTTTTAAATATTTCATTAGGCCACCATTTTAATCCGTCATAATGGCTTTACACAAAACACATTGTTGGGTAACTTTGAAGTCCATCCGATAAACAGTTTCCTAACGATGAACTTTTTATATTTTGTTGCCACCATTTTGTTCCGCCATATTGGTTTTTTCCAAAATAAAAACATTTTATGTCCTTATGATGCTTGATTTTTGACCAAAATTTGTCAATCGGATAAGTAGTTTTTGAGCTATGCAGCGTAAAGGGAGAACGACGAGTGACAGGCCGACAGACTGAAGGAAATGAAAGAACATGATTTTCTAATAAAATGAAAAGATCTGCAAAAATTTGTAAAAGTAAAAAGGAAAATGTGTCGCCATTTTGGTTATTTACATTGTGTTGTATATTCCAAAAAGAAAGGACTGTAGAAACTGTACTATTCAGCGGAAAGTGTTAAAATAAGGACGTATTACTTATCATAATTTTTTACTGATAAAAGATAATTTAATTACTAAACTAACATACGCAGCAAAATTTTAAAACTGGAACACGTCGCAATTTGGTCAATTACATTGTATCGTATTGTATCGAAATTATAGATAGAAAGGACATATTTTAACTGTAATAACTTCAGAGTTGAGCGAAATGCAAGAAAATTATCGGAAAAAATAATGCTTAGTCTTTGTCTGTGAATGTAGCTTTTTCTTTTAACGAAAAAAAATGTTCTTTTGGACATCCATGTGATATAAAATTTATAAAATATATTTTTTACTTTCCTATAATTATAAGAATTTTTGTTGCTAAAATTAGAAGCAGGTACTAATTACAGTGAAGAATTTTCCGCAAACTTTTATATGTGGTGGGCTATGGGAAACATAGCCCACTAAATGTACGACTTATTTTTACGAAAAAAAACTGTCAGTCTATGCAGTTTCGAACTATGGCGGAACAAAGGGTGGATATTGGAATGCAAGAGAGTTAATAATTACTAATTTGTAAAGCGTGTGAAAATAACAGAAAAAGCTATTTAAAAGGGTCCGCAAATCATTGGTTTTGGAGATACAAAGCGCTGAAAATACGTTTTAAATATATATGTTTTTTTTATTTAAAATATTAAAATAAGATTTTTATGGTTATCGATTAACCGTAAGGAGGCACGTTTCCATGCAACTATCAATTTTGAAACTCTTTCATCTTTCCGTTTGTTACAAAAAATAAATTCTTCAAAATAATAAGAACTTAAAATTTTGGTGTAGGAAGACATTTTGTTCATGTGCTACACCAAAATTATTTTTAATTTTTCACTAAACGACACTGTTTTATAGCAAATATAAAAAATAACTTTTTATCATCAATTCCGTGAAAGCAGGTAATAAAATTGGCAGATTTAGATAAATATTGTCTAGTGGACCCTCAATCAAAACAGGCGTTATTATGGTTTAAAATATTATTGCTATAATTTTGAATTCAGGTTAAATAGTCGACTAAAAGAAGATTATTTTTATTCCAAAGCTAACATCGTCCATATATAATAAAAAATACTTTGTCGGCACAAAAAATCACCTAAAAGCGAAAAACTTTTCTTGTGAATGCATGTAAGCAAATATTTTACACATCGCAACTTTAAACTATTATTAAATCCAAATTTTGTACATAAATAAAATAAAGTATATAAAGATGGCTTGATTGATTAAAAAAAATGTAATATTAAGAAATATTTATTTTAGGAATTTCTTAGAACTTTCTAGGATTATACATGTTGCAGTTATTTTTCCTCTTATACATTTTTAATGCAGATTTTAAATATTTGACTAGTATTTTATGTACCTACTTATTAATGAATTCTCTTTTATTCAATAATTATTGTACAGCCTAAATCTTCTTACAACCAGTGTAGATAAAAATTTCCACTTGAATTTTGGCACACTTCAATGGCAGACTAAATACTATTTCGTCTTAGGGGTTAAACGCGAAAAATATTAAATAGAAATAGAGGTCAACTGCCAAATGTTTTAAAATTAAAAAATGATATTTCCTGGGAATAGACCGTGTCTACTTGGAATTACTCTTCTACGTTTAGCCGATTGCACACACATACACACACACACTGAGACATCTTCAGGGATCTTTACTCCACGAGATCTGAACATTAAATGGGCTCGAAGACATCCTGGCAATCTTTTATACTCGACTTGTGCTTGCTGAAACGTGACTATTTTGTTTATAGTGCCATATATGTAGGGAAGAACAAGACTACCTAACGGTGGCCCTTTATCAATCTCCTTTCGCGGAGTTGGATTGCTCTATCTTTTAATTGAAAGCCTAATATTATCAGTGCAGTAGCCAATCTCTCTCCAAGCTTCGGTCAGTTTCGTTGTTTCTGCTGTTAGAGAAACTTGAACAGAAATTGATATTGCTCTAAATACTAGTGAGTTAATAACCACTTTCTTTTGAGCCTAGATGGAGGTGGAATGGATGTCTTTCATTTACAGCGTAGGGCTGTCCGACTGCTAGCGGGCCTGTTCTACAGGGCTGATTGAACACACAAAAAATCTTTCCAACACGAGATTTAAAAAAGAAATAATAAATTTTTTTATCAGTCAGGCCTTTTACAGCTTTGATGAGTTGTTTAAATATAAGTTTTAATATGTTTGTAACTGTATTGTTTCTTGGTTATGTTTATTTTAAATTTTATCTTTTTATTTTATTACTTACCTTAATTTTACACTATGAAATGAATGTGATTTAACGTAAATAGAAGTAAGCAATTTAAAAAAAAAAGAAAAAAAAATAAGTAGGACGTTATATTTTGTATAATGTGATTATCTTTATTCTGACGTATGTAAATACTCTAATGTATCTTAGCATCAATAAACTATTTGTATTTTTATATTATTTGTAAAATTGCATTTAAGTATCTATTTGCATGCTTTGGATATTTATACACACAATTCACTAGTATTTAAAGTCATTTCAAACTCTGGTCAAAATTCTCTAACATTGAAAGCAGCGAAACTGACCAAAGCTCTGAGAGGGAATGACTATTGCACTGAAGATATTACGCGTTCAATTAAAATATATAGTTATCCAACTCCGCAAAAGAAGAACGATGAGCGCCTACGTACATGGATGGCACTACAGACAAAATAGGACGATTACTTCTGTGATCCACCAGACGTACAATCTTGTATCTTTTCAAACAGGAGTATCCATTAGACTTAGGAAACAATGTATTAAAAGGACACAAATTGTTCAATCTGCTGTAGCTAAACACCAACATTATAAATGTAAAAGAAACCAAAGATCTAGCATGGGTTCTAGGATTTTATGAACAAAAGACAATCTATTAAAATGTTTAAACGTACAAAAAACATCAATAGAGATACGAATTACCTTCTACATCACACGTGGAAATCGATCTTAACACCGGGTCACGGTTCGGCTAGTACAAGTCGGGTATAAAAACACTCTCGATCTCTAAGAGCCCATTCAGTGTTCAAATCTCGTTGACTAAAGCTCGCTGAAGATGCAAACAATGGCGAAACTTCGGATAGTAATTCCAATTTTACATGCTCTAATTCTAGGGACCTGATTTCTTCTTTGACCAAAGCCGTGAAAACTTGCATTCTATGTTAAATGTTTTGAAATCCTTTTTTAATTAATTCATTCAAGAGATTAAAATTATCAATTTCAAAATTGCGAATATTTGTAAATGTGACTAAACTTAAATAATGAAAAATACAAGTTCTTGAAAACTTAGATAACTCAGTATTTTATGTCTCACCTGGACCCTAATTTAATTGTTTTTACGAATGTTTAATTCGATAAACTGATAAATTAGTGATATAATTCTATTACGGATTGAAGAAACTTGGTGATGTTTTAAATAAATAATATTGTATTATTGATTTATATAATGTGTGTTAAATACATACCAGTGACCTTAAAAGACATGCATATCTCTCTGGTGAGCTGTCTGGAATCGGTATCCTCTCAATGGATGATTAAGTAAATAAGAATTCTTTTTTAATACCACATTTTTCGTTTTCACCACAAAGACATAAAAACAATGAAGTAGACAAAATTGTTTAAATAACGTTCCATTAAAGGTCCAACCAATTATTGAAAAAGTAAAGAGTTTTGGACTTGTTATCGACTCCCAACTGCGTTTTAAGGATCACGTGACTTTTATTTTGAAAAAAGCATATTCTGCTTTAAAACTAATTTATCCACATAGACAATATCTTGAAAAAAAGGTAAAAAAACTTTTGTGTGACTCTTTAGTACAACCCGTAAAAGAAAATTGAATGTATAAATTTAGAATGACGGTACATGCACGTCGGAAACGAGCTACGAGGTCTTTGCCTAAGTGAGAAAAGCCTTTTCACCTTAAAGGCATGGCTTGTTGATAAAGCTCCTTTGAGAAAACCGAACTTCTTAAAGGTGCTATTGACTGTCGTCTTTTTTATTTCGAATAGGAAAGTAGTAGTTTTATGATTGTTTCAGAATTCAAAACCGATCAGTAATTAGTATATTATATTATTCTTATATAAGAGTCGCGTTACCGGATTTGCTGGAGTTGGGCTCTTGAACTTCAACAAGTTAAGCTTACGTTATGGCATTTTAGTTCCTAGGAAGAAAACTCATAATATAATATAAATTCATGATCACAAGGTAACTATGAGTTGAGGGATATATATATATATATATATATATATATATATATATATATATATATAATAATAATAATAATCGTTTATTGTTTACTCAGTACGCATTATAATACAATACAGTTTTGAACATACACTTTTTAAAAGAAATAAACAAAAGGCCGGCAAATTCAGAGTTCTGCACGCAGGCAGACTCTGGTCTTAAACAAAGCGGCCGTAAACTTAATTAAAGTATTTTTAAAGACATAGCTAATACAAACAACGTAAATAAAAATGTGATAGATAGAGACGAGGAGAGAGAGAGAGAGAGAGAGAGAAAGAGAAAGATAGAAAGCCAGAGAAAATAGAGGAACAGGAAAGATACATGGAGGGAAAGTTGGCTTGACATTGTTCCAAACAGTCATTGTTCATTCAATAAACTTACGGTTAGCTTTTCTTTTAAGATATTAACTGAGGTTGGTAGCTGACTTAAATCTAAATTTAAAGAGTTTATTGATTTAACAATATTATATGAAAATGACGATTTGAAAAATTCGTGATTATGTCTAGGAATATTAAGGGTTTTTCTACGAATATTCAGATGATGATCATCTGTTCGAAAAGTTACTTTATTATATAGATATGGAGGTGAATGATATGTAATAATTTTGTAATAAAATATTGTCGAATGGAGACTACGCCGATTATACATATTCAACCACGAAAGTTCTTTTAGTTTGTGAGATACTCGATTACGTCTTCTTATTCCAAAGATCAGCCGAATGCAGCAATTTTGAATCTTTTGAATTCTACGTTTGTCAGAATAATCTAGACAGGGGCCATAAACACTATCGCAGTGATTACAATGTGATAGCACTAAAGAGTCACACAAAAGTTTTTTTACCTTTTTTTCAAGATATTGTCTATGTGGATAAATTAGTTTTAAAGCAGAATTTGTTTTTGTCAAAATAAAAGTCACGTGATCCTTAAAACGCAGTTGGGAGTCGATAACAAGTCCTAAACTCTTTGCTTTTTCAACAATTGGAATTCTGACATTATCTATCTGAAAATTTAGTATGTTACGAAGGTTTGCAGTTAATGTTTTGTTACCAATTAATATGGCTGTTGATTTGGAAGGATTAAATTTTAATTTATGTTTGGAAGATATTTTAAAAAGAGCATTCAAATCAGACTTCACTTTATTTTCTGCAACAATGTATTCAGATGGTTTAAAAGAGAGGTAGAGTTGTGTGTCGTCTGCATATATTAAGAAAACAGAGGATGTAAATATACTAAATAACAGCGGTCCCAAAATACTTCCCTGGGGAACTCCAGTTATAACACTGAGAGAGTCAGACATATTATTTTCTATTTTAACTTGTTGGGTTCTACCACTTAAAAAAGATTTAATTAAATTTGAAGACTGCTGAGAGAAACCAATATAATGTAAAATTGATATCAATATTTTATGATCTACAAAGTCGAATGCTTTTGAGAAATCCAGCAAGATTAAGGCAGTTATTTCATTGTTGTTACGGTTACGAAAGATATCGTCTGTTAAATCAGCCATTGCAGAGGTGCAGCTGTAGCCACTTCTGAAACCTGACTGCTTTGGAGGCAAAATATTGTTAGTTTCTACGTACCTACGAATTTGATTATCTAATACGCGCTCCATAATTTTCGAAAAAGTTTGCAGAATACTGATGGAACGGACTAACTAAAGTCCGCAGGAATATTTACTTTGGGAAGAGGGGTAACAAATACTTCTTTCCATGCAATGGGAAAATAATTCCTTACAATACATTCATTTACAATATGTTTGAGATATTCGACGTCAAAAGCCTTTGTTTTTATTTTTAAAATTATAGATGAGATTTCATTATATTCTACTTCTTGAATTGGAACAAATTAAGTGTATTTTCTTTAACATTATTAGAATAAAAGTTTACAAGTTCATCATTGGTCGCATCAATATTTTTGGAAGAATTTACAAAATATTTATTAAAGTCGTTAACATTTTTAAACGATTCAGGTATATGTTTTAACTTTGAAGGTCTTAGTTTGTTCAGTTCCCTCCATTTTTCTTTAACTGTGGAGTTCCTAAATAAATTTTTATAATACGCCCTTTTTTCAGCTCTAACTGCAGAGGTAGTATAGTTTCTTAACTGTTTGTAATATTCCCATTTAGTGGCAGATCTAGCGTTTTTAAAATCTTTTAATGCCTTATTTCTAAGTTTTTGTAATAGTTTAATGTTGTCTGTTATCCAAGGGTTAAACTTATTTTTATGTGAGGAATAAGTTTGCACCGGCACATGATGATCAAGTAGGTCAAGTAAAATATGATTTAGAAAATAAATTTTGTCATCAATGTCATTTATAGTATAAATAAAGTCTAACGGGAGCATTTCTAAATCACGTTGAAAATATTCTAAGTTAATATTTTTTAAGGATCTGAATGTTATTTTGCGTGGTATTTCTGTAACTAGGGTACATTTTATTTCGCAGAAGACTGCTAAATGATCCGAGAAAGGGCATTCGAAAGTTCCTTTGTTAACAATACTGCTCGAGTTTGTAAAGATTATAAGTTATATTGCATATACAAGTTTATTGCATCCTTGTTAATATTCGAATTTAGCCAACTTTCGGTTATGGCAGTGACTTCAAAGTGTTTATTTAAGAAAAGGTCTTTAAAATCTGTGAAATGTGCGAACAGAGATCTTGCGTTTATATGCGCAACTTTAAAAGACCTTCAAACCAACAGTCCCTGGGAATTATAAGTAATGTTATTAAGATTTACAAAAACCGAAAGGAAAGAAAAGAGAATAGTATAAGAAAAAATAATATATAGAAGTAAGTAAAGGCAGAAAGGAAGGAAAATAGAATAGTATATTAGAAAGCTTAATATATAGAAGTAGAAAAAACAAATAATTTTCTTTTAAATTAGAAATAACACAAAAACGGGCATCAATCTGCATGCTTGGCTTAACGTATCTATTAATCCATTAACTTTATTCGACAATTCCATTTCTTATGTCTAGAATTATTTTGATTGAACTGCGGAAATTACCAAAATAAGGAAAAGTTTGCTTACTCTATAAAGTTGAGCTTTAAATAAATTTAATTAATCCAATTCTCAAGAAGACCTATTAAATCTGTGACAAATACATAATAGAAACGTAATAGGTATTTATCGCAAGTATATATCAAATTACAAATAAGAATTAAAACATACAAATTAGAAACATAATAGGAATTTATCCCAAGTATATATCCAATTACAAATAAGAATTAAATCATAGATATTTATATTTTTTTATTGAAAAACAGAATTTACTAAATCAAAAAAAAACTTATTCTTATAGTGTTTTTGATCAAAAGAATTAATATTAGCACTCACACACAGCTTAGGTACCTACTTCAAAGAGAAAAAAAATCGAGAAATATAAAAGTATATATCCTTAGTATATAGGAGGAGAGCTCCTCAAATAAATAATCATAAAATTATAGATATTTAAATTATTAACCAAATATAACTTATTTTCAAAGTCAATTAGAGTTCTTGTAAAATTTAAACCTAGTTCCTTTTTCAGAGAAAATGTTATCCTTGGTATACACCACTCATTTAAAACTAAAAAATGGGAGTCATAAAAACACAAATTCGACTTAAATCTTTTGTAGTAATAAAAATGGAAAATGCATTCTCTTAACCACAAAAGTAACAAAGGATAATGCAAACAAGCCTCCACCGCATTATGCACTGTTTACTTTGAGCAAGATTTATTTAATATCAGGTTGTTTATATACACAGTATATACATGTTTACATCAATTGTCAATAATAATTGTAAACGTAAATCGTAATAATTAATAAGACGGAGAGTAAAAGTACTTACATAGCCTCACTGTGCATCACACAAATATTTTTTTTTAGGTAAACACTCATTTACGCGAAAATTTTTGCAGATCTTGTTCCGATAAGATACGATGCACCGTTTCATCCACCTTTATCAAAATAACACCCTTAGAACACCACACTTGTCTTTTACTAAACGCGTTAACTGCTTTGTTTAATAATTGTAGACGGTAGTTGGTCAGATCCTCTTGGATTTGAATTCCGGTAGACTTTAATTTATTTCTATGTTTTAGGACAAGGTCACGAGCCCTGTCTCTAGAAAAACGAACCAATACTGCAGGCGGTCTAGGGTTCTCGATGTTTATTGTTTTGGAAGCAATCCTATGGCATTTTTTTATATCGGTATCGGAGATACAATTTATTTTTAGCGTATTTTGGAATAAATCGAGAATGATTTTTTGCAAATCTTCATCCTTTGTATTTTTAATACCAAATATACGTAGATTAAAGTTACGGGAAAGTTGTTCGGATGATTCCATTTGTTGTTCCAAGGTGCATTTTCATTGTATAAGACTATCACACTGCTTGGTAAGGTCGTTGATTGCAATCTGTTGCTCCCTTATGGCTTTATCATATTTTTCTGACAGGGAAGCCAGAATCTTTTCGGATATTGCTTTTACATGCTCTTCTGTGATTATTGTTATGACTTCATCCTGAAATAACTTCCGAATTATATCGATGTCCTTCGACCTCAAACCCATAATGGCGGCACACCTGTTCACTGACTGGAATTCGCCTTCAAGCGGGAACACTTATGTTTTGCACTGAGGATAACAGTTTTTATAAAAATATAATATGCACTATACCTCTACTTCAAGTAAGTGGCAATTGCACTATTTATGAACATTTAGGATTTAAAATAACTGTATAAAATACAAATATTGGCAGCAGACAGAAAACGTGCTTTTCACTTGCTAGCCATGCGCACACATTTTCATATGATTATTCTATTGTAACCTTTGATTTTGTAAATATTTAACTGTTATGGAAACGTGAGAAAAGCTTTTTTGATTATTTTTAATTTGTTTAGTACATTATGGTAATAGGATATAAAAAAGTTATCCTAATCGATATTTATTTATTGTTTAAAAACTGAGTATTTTAAATAGAGAATAAGAACAAAAATAAAATAATCCGACCACCAAAATCCCACTAAGGCGAGCTGCCAAGTTAAAAAGCTTGAAATATGGGGCTATTCAAAAAGGTAACAAATAATTATGAAAATAGTAATATTTATTAAAACGGATTTTTTTAAACTCTGTAAACAGAAAAGCATATATTAGTAATTATTTGGGGTTAGCTATTACTTTAACATAAATTAGAGAGTATTTTGACTAAGATGTTTTTATAAGAATAAAAATCAAAAGATTAAACCTAACAGAAATTTGACATCCGAGGATTGCGCTTACGCAAGAGCACTTTCTGAGCAGGGCTGTTCCTAATCTCCTATTGCACAAATTTTGGGCAAAACTCAGGGAGAAATTTCAAAAGTTCATAAAAGGTAGAGGGAAACTGGATCCAACCAAAGAAAACTAGGACAAGGCCGTCCTAGAGTAAGCAAACCCAACGAAGATCGTTTCGTGGGAGTGCAGTTCTTAAGGAAGCGACTTGTTGCGAGTTCGTAGCTAAAATCTGAATTTGTCGCTGCACATGGAAGGCAAATTAGTCTACAAATAGATTACGGGGAAGCTGATATATGACCCTATGTAGCAGCATTGGGTCCCAAGTTAGAAGCGACTCACCGCAGGGCACGCTTCCCGCATAACCAAAATATAAATAACCTGTATAGAATCTATATTGAAATCTTTACTTCGATAAAGGTAGTCTATACTATTTTGATACAGCGACGATAAGGGTTTAAATACATTCTGACTACAGATACCACAAAGGTATATTTATCCATGCGGTATCGCTACGATATAGTTTGTATTTAGATTGAATAAAGTTTTATTTATCGAATTGATATCGTTGCTATACAGATTCGATACAGATTCACTATACAATCCCTGTACAGGATATATATTAAATAGTTTATATTTCTATATGGTACCTGCAATGAAAATATTAAAGAATTTTATTCATATCAAATAGTTAAATTATAATTAAATTTTAAAAAATATATTTAAGTGGTATTTATTCGCAAATTTATATTTTTTATTATTTATAATTATCACTGTACTCATAAATCCTGAAAAAGCCCTTTTATTTTAATACCTTACCTCGTCGATTATTGTAGTCCCCGGTGAGGGTCGAACCGCTGCGTCCTAGAATGAAGATTAATCGTTTTCTTGCAGTTGGTGGTGTTACTCTCTCGGCTACCGGCTGGTTATGTGTTAAAGTGTAAAATCTGACTTTTATGTTATTTTTTCGTTTTGCATACAAAATAATTGACAATTTTGAAATAATAAATTTAATAAAATGCCAAAAATTAAAAGTGCGTTGTTGTTGGGCAAATGTCCGATCTGATAGTTCAATTAGAGGATATAAAGCTCGCCGAAATATGGATACGATAATTAATGGTAATAATCAACAAATTATATAGGTGGTAGATGTAAGTATAAACAAAATAAAATTGTTTTATAGAAACGCCGGCTCCGGTTCAAGACCCACAAGACACAATAAATAATGAGGCTATAAGTACAGATCAATCCACAGAAAATATAATTTTCGATACAAGTTTAAGTTGTGAAGATCAAGGAGCGTGTAGTACAGGTACATCATCCCCATCAGGTTCACCAGTCGTTAAAGACGTTAACGAAGTTGATGAGTAGAGATTGGATCAAGAGACATTCTCCGATAAATTGCGTGAATGGGCAGTAAATGGAAATATTCAGCTAACTGAGGTTTCCAAATTATTACGAATTTTGGTCAAATATGGTAATCATGTTGATCTTCCATTGGATGCTAGAGCTTTGCTTAAAACACCCAGATCTGTAAAAGTTCGTCGTATGGATAATGGTTATTATGTTCATTTGGGTATTAAGGACTATCTTAATACGTGTTTTGAATGTTTTGGAACCAATATATTAAATTTGAAATTACCATTCTTGCAGCTGTCGTTTAATATGGATGGAACGCCAATTAGCACAAGTGGTGGAGCAACCTTTTGGCCAATTTTAGGAAGTATAAACAATATATTTAATGGAAAACCAGATGTTTTTGTGGTAGGCATATTTAATGGCCTGCAAAAACCCGATTCTTATAATAATTATTTATTGGAATTTGTGGAAGAACTTAAAGATCTATTACAAAATGGATTTTTATGGAATGGTAATATTCATCCAGTTCAGGTAAAGGCTATTATATGCGATGCACCAGCTATGGCTTTTGTTAAAGCAATTAAAAGTCATGGTGGATATTACTGCTGTTCAAAATGTTACATAAAAGGAGAAGCAGTAGCTACTGGAAATAAAAGTAAAATAGTTTATCCTGATCTCCGTTCCGAACCAAGAACTGATGAAGCTTTCAGAGCTAGAAAGATGTTGCCATCTGGTGAAGAGGATACTGGGCATCACATGAAGAAAGAACCCAGTGTTCTACAACAACTCCCAATTGACATGATAAGGACATTTCCTGTCGACAAAATGCATTTGGTTGATGAAGGTGTAGTAAAGAAAATTATAAACATATGGATAGGCAAGCCCGGGCCACAAAAATTACAAGCTTCTAAAGTTATTGATATTAATCGGCACCTAGAAATGTGTCATTCTTATAGTCCCATGGACTTTCAGCGGAAACCAAGGAGCTTGAAATATGCACATTTTCTAAAAGCATCAGAATGTAGAGTTTTTTTACTTTATACAGGACCAATAGTGTTGAGAAATGTTCTGCCAAAGGAAACATTTGAACATTTTATGTCTTTAAGCCTGGCAATTCGAATCTTAACATCGCCATTGCATTTTAGAAGATATAACGAGTATGCTCATTCTCTTCTTGTTTATTTTGTCAAACATTTTATTACTCTTTATGGTAAACAAAATGCTACCTACAATGTCCACGGACTGTTGCATTTGGCAGAAGATGCAAATTACCTTGGCCCTCTAGATGAAAACAGTTGTTACTTATATGAAGCATTTATTAAAGTTATAAAACATAAACTGCACAGCTTCAATCGTCCACTACAACAGATCAGCAATAGAATGAATGAACTTAAACAATTAAATCTAAATAATTGTGAATGTAAAAATAAAATTGGGAAAGTGAAATCCGCAGGATATAACATACCAGCTTTGACGCGTTCTATAGAAAGTAATACATTTTTGACTGCTTCATTTAACAATTTTCAAATTCGAGCCAACCGGAAAAGTGATAATTGTATAATGTTGTCCAGTAAAAAAATTATAAGAGTACATTTTTTTTAAAAACAAAATGATAATATTGTCATTAATGGACAAGTTTTTAAAGTTTCAAAAGTTTTTTCAAAGACCAATAGAGAAGTTTATGAGTTTTTTTCTTTTTTCATTGGATATTTTGTTGAAGAAATTTCTACAATTTCTTTAACAGAAGATCCTATTACTTGCAAAATGTGCTGCCTTCCCCTTATTAATGAAAAAAATAACAATTTTTTTGTTGTACCCTTAAATCATACTCTGTGTTAAATAAAAAATATTTATATTGCCATAAAATTAATATAATATTTTGTCGGTGACTCTGAAAAACCTCGTATGAGATTTTTTTTTGTTTTTTTCTTGTATTAAAACCTCGTATTTTAGATTCGGTTATAAAAAATGTCATAGCTATTATACCCTGCAAAAAAAAATGTCATACGACATTTTGCAGAGTCACCCATGAATAATATGTCTTAAAAAACTATTGTTTTTTCAACGTAGCACGAACTCGATCAGTAACATGTTGCAGATGATACATATATTCATTTATCGCTTCAACATGGGTTCTATTAGTATTGCGTTGTAAAACTTCTGTAAAATAAAATGAATATTTTGTTAAGAATTTAATCGTTTTTTTTTATATAAATTAACTTATACCTAAAATTAACTTTGTTTGTAACAAATTTTTGGTGGAAAATTTATTCTCACGCCCAGGGTAGTTTAATTTTTGCTGCAACTCCAAAGAATAAATTTCTTTTATAATAAATTTAATTGATGTTTTGAGTGTTGTTCCGCCCAGCTGAAGCAAGAAAGATTTCTAAAAAATAAAAAGTATTTAATTATTTAACGAATAGCTAAAAGACATATAAATAAATTATTTTTTCTACAACCGTGCGTAAAGTACTCACTTTACGCACTATTTAAGACGTGTAAAGTTTGCCATTTTAAAAACAGTGCGTAAAATATTACACACTTGTTGCATAAATAACTATTGTTATACTCACAAATTCATTTACAGCGCCATTATCTCCCTTTTTCAAATCCTCTTCAAGGTCTTTAACGTTACTAATCGTTTCCATAGGAAAGATCCATCGGGTTTCCGTTGTCACTACATCAGTGTTATCATTATTTAACTTTGTATTTTTAAGTTTTTTTGCCATATTATTAACTAGTTCGGTAAGTTTCTCAATTTTTAAATTCTATTCTTGAATAAGACTGTTTTGAGCAATTATTAATTCTTTTAATTCATTCACTTGCCCTTCTGTTGCTAAAGATAATTGCTGCATGGAAACTCCTTCATCAGAAACTAATTCTACTTCATTATTGGATATTTGAATTTGATTTTTGTTCAGATCATTCTCATCATTCTCTCTGTTATCGTCTCCGATGACGTTAGAGTGGTTATTGTTCTGAGCATTATCTCCGTGAGCATGTGTAAATATTGGTAGCTTCATATTACCGTCATCTTCACTAGAAGATGAGTAGCTCCTGGAGGAGTAGCTGCTCTCTTCTATCGTAGCAGGGATTGGGCGCCGCCTTTTTTTGGATACAATGGGTGTGGTGGGGTGGGTAATCGCCTCTATATCTGTGGTGTCCAAGTCCGATTTCTCTAATAACACAGATTCTGCTTTATAAGCAGCATCATAGGAGTCTGCAAAAAAATATTAATTTTAAAAGATAAAAATCGAATAAAAAATTACTCCTGGTGGTTGGCGACGTTACGCAATAATTTATGTAATCTGTGATCTATCTGCTCAAAAAGACTTATTTTTTGTTTTAAGTATTTATTATATTTTAATTTAGACGTTTATGTGTATCAGAATAAATAAAATTAGTTAGTATTTGGCATATATTTATACTTTACCGAACAGTTTTGCACATATTGGTTTAACTTTGTACGTTGGCCATTTTTTGTAAGGAAGTTTTCCCTTTTTAGCATAATCTGAGGCTTTTTTGCTGTCATATTTCACCTTAAAAGTATTAAAAAATAAAATTAAAATTAAAATGTGCCTCGATTTGCTTTGTTAGTTCTCTTCTGTTTGCGCGCAAGTTGAAAACAAAAAAACAACAAAACAAATTAATCGGAGGGCGAGCACCGCGCAAGAGCGGCGCAGAGCGCTAGTGTATTTGCACTTTAAAAGCAAAATTTACAAAACAAGTGTAAAAGAATAGCTAATTTCACCAAAACAATGTACATATATATATATAATACCGTAAATTGGGGTTACTTTGCTCCTGTAGGGGTAACTATACCCCACTGCGAGAAAAAGAGTTTAATTTACTTATACACTGGACTATATAAACAAAGTTTGTGTTAATATTAAACAAACTATCAAAAACATTATAGTTCAGAGTGAAAGTAAATTAAACTCTTTTTCGCAGTGGGGTAGTTACCCCTACAGGCGCAAAGTAACCCCGATTTACGGTATGTTTAAAATTTTAAGATACTATGTTAAAAAAAGGTATTATACATTCCCTGTCCATCATTTACCCAATTGGTGGGTAACACACACGTTTCACCTGTCTCTATAAACTCATAAACAGAATAGGAACTCATTTTTTACAATGTAAATGTATTGCTTGAACTTGGAACATTAAATAACATAACCTCACTATAATTAACGCGCGAACGCGCATCCAAGTCCGAATCAATATAGATTTAATATAGATTTAGTACAGGAAACTAAACAGAATCTTTACTAATGCGTTATCCTGTCTACAATTCAACGTAACTTAGTATGTACCCTGGGAATCATATTCGGGTATCGGTTTAGTATAGAATAAATAACTCATAAGTATAGCATCATAAATATTTGTTGCTTTATAGGAAGGACTGTACAGAATCTATACTAATAAGATATTCGTAATATAATAATACTTTAAGTATACTGCAAGACGAAATTGTATATTCTATATAGGAAAAATATATATAGGCTAAACTTTATACTTACTGTATAGTTTAAATATCGAATAATCTGTAAATAAGATATTTATTTAAACTATAAATACGCTATATAGTTTACTTATTTATCAAAAAATCTGTATCGAATCTATATATTAAAAATATAGTAAAAAAATCTGTACCGTTTGGTTATACGGGTTAGAATTCGCGAAAGGTCCCTTCAACAAATCATTAAGAGTCCTAAGAGAATCTATACCAACGACAGAAGAATGAAAGTTTACAGACAGCCGGGGGAGAGGTATACCCAGTGTAATTTTAAGAAAACTGTAAGCTGCGGACATGGGTTGTAATGGTTTGGGGTGATATTTCGTTGGAGTCAAAAACGGACTTGGTATTTGTAGAACATTTGACGTCTGACCTATACATTACGGACATTTTAGAGCTCCCATCCTCAATTTTTGATGAATTTATTTTCATGCACACAACACGTGAATGTTCACACACGGTACAAGTGGTAAGGGAGTATCTGGTAGACTCTGAAATTTCCGTAATGGATTGGCCAGCCCGAAGCCATGATATTAACCCCAATGACCATGTATGGGACCATACGGCAAATTCAACAGGAGCTCAACTGAATTTGGCAAAACATAGACCAACAACTTATCCCCATGCCCAATAGATGTAAATTCTCTATTAATGCTAGGGGTGGGAATGCCAGATACTAAAAATGTTGATTATGTATTGTATTTATTTATTGTTACCAATTTCTTAAATTCCTAAACGAACGCTAGGCTATATTGTTTAACTTCTTTGTTACATAAATAAAGCTGTGAGTTTTTTGTCTTTTTTGCTTAGAAAAAAATAAATTAAATAAAAAATAGTGTACTTAGGAACTTATTTGAAATGGGAAAGTTAGACAAAGTCTAATTTTTTAAACAGACCTGCATATGCGAAAAAAAATTAGATTAAAAAAAATTTAGTACTAATTTTTTATATAGAACACTTTTTCCCAAACCGTCTAATAAAAATGCTAGGAATGGGTAAAATTTGTCAAAATACCGTGGGACACCCTGTATTTTACTGATATCCTTTACTGTTATTGTTAACGTAAAGGACATTAAGTTTAACAAAATTTAAATTAAATGCACTTAAATGCCCCCCCCCTATACAGCAAAGTCTGTATTCATCAAACATATACCGTGCTAAAAAGATAAAGAAATTACCTACTCGTAAAAAAAAATCATCTTGATTGGATTATTTACAACGAAAATATAGCCATCTGAAATTGACGTTCTTTTTGACCCATTCCATAATTTATGTGCGTTTTGTATAAGATTAACTGGGCTAGCTATGATCCATTTATCTTGTTGATCAAAATTTACTTAAGGCGCAATCTTGCGATAAAGAATAACTAATTCACGTTAAAATCGATTAATGAGAAGAAGACAAATAAAAATAAACTTTAATTATTAATTAATTTGCTATAAGAACAAAGTTTAGTCAAAAAAAGTTTATTTTCATTCTGGACTTTACACTTGTGGACTGGATCTACTACTGAAGCCGCTAAACTTCAAATAATCCACTAAAATTATCTGTATATCATCTGATATTACTTATGTAAACAAACCTAATGGTTTGTAAACACCTTTGAATAGATCAAATTTAACAATTGCTTAAATTAACTACAATTAAATTAAATACATAAATTTAGTAATTAAACGGCTAAGCTAAATTTTACTGCTACTCAAAGAGAATAAATGTGTAAATTGCTAAGATTTAAATTTATTGCTATGCTGATATAAACATAAATTAATTAGTCTTAACTTAACGAGAGGAATTCACTCTTAATTATAAATAAAGTTGAATAATTAAATATAAGAGAAATAAAATAGATCGTGAAGATAATTTTTCTTTATTTTTATTTGATATTCGATACGTCACTACATTAATTGAACGAATAAATTATTAAGGTAAGGTCACAAATCAGGTAAATCATCTAGGACTGAAATATCTAAATATTTACACAGTATATTACATGTAATTCGACCGAAGATAAATTCGTTGTGGTGGAATTTCTATTGTCTTCACACAACTACTTCGAAGATATTAATATTTGTGAGAGAAAAACTCTTTTTTATTAGACAAACAGAGAGACTTTTAACACATCAGTTAAGTTATAGCAATCCAATAAGTAAAGATAAATCTAGTTTAGATAGTACGCTATATCTGTAATTTTTATAATTGCAGTACTATATAGGATAATTTCACTTCAGATGTTATGAAGGGCATTATAAATTATACAAAAGTTATAAAGGACTATGACAACTTAGGGCCCGCTGGTTAGCTTATTTACGGAGATATGATTTTAGATAACTTTGTCCTTCAGAAGCTTGTAAGAAGACTGCTACTTTTACTAAATGCTCTTAAAAGGGCGCCACATACGAAAAAATTGATTTTTTATGTGTAGCCCTGTTCCTACTAATTTCCTTGTGTGTAGAATACAGAAATTATGCACTAGAAAATTTCAAAAATTAATAATTGAATATTTATTTTAATAGTTTCTGTTAGTTTTTTTTAGCAACTCCGACACAAGTCCTTCTTGAGGTGTGGTAGGCAAGGCCTGTAATAGTTCTGCGAAGTATGCCGCCTGCTATTCCTTAAATATCTGAGGGTATAGTTAAGTGATCCGTTTACGTTTGGTTTATGACCGAGGTCAGTGAGTATTCCCTGTGGAATATTTTTCAAAATGGTAGTCAGAAGCTAATCTCGTATAATTACAAGATCAAAACAAAATAAAAACGGCCGGTGTGCTGAAAAGAAAAGAAAAATACGCTGTAGCCGGTCCAAAGGAAATTAAAATAAAATGAAAGTAATTTGATAGAAAGATAAAAGAAAATAATTTACCTTGCCGCTTGTTCGGATCCAAATTCAAACAGAAATTATAAAATATACAAATCTGGGTGGGCGGTTGTTGCTTTTACCACTCACAAAATGGTAAAGACCGAGTCGAGTAATCAATTAGCTGTGAAGTACAATTTTATCCGGATAACAAAAAAAAAACAGGAATATTGGCTATTTGAAATGACCAGCATCCAAATAGCTACTTATTGTATGAAAGAAAGAACCGACTAATCCAATACAGTAATGGGCACGAAAAAGATAAGAGAGCCATAACCCTAAAATCGATGGAAAGCCTCGGCGAAACAGCCGATCATTGAGTCAAACACATGCTTTTTTTAAATACAATTAAATGTATCATTCAGTAATAATTGTGATAAATTATAACATCATAAAAATGAACAGTGATTTATCAACACATAATTATAAAAAATAGTTATGTGTTCGAAACTATTAGTTATACATGTGGTTTGGCACAACGTCAGCTTGACTCTCGTTTATCTAGAATATTTACACAAACTCTTAAGGAATATATGTTTAAATGATAATTCAAGGTCAAAATCGAAACTAAATTGTTAACCATGTAAAACTTGATAAATAGGCATACAGGCATACACCGCTATATGAAATGAATCATTAAGGATATTAAGAAATAAAGCTAATACTTAAAGGCATCCTATGAAATAAGGTAGAAACAAATATGCGTTTAAAAACCAGACTCCAAAATGAAGTTCTTAAAACCCAATTATATACCAAATATAACTAAAGGTTTTGAGTTTATCACAAGTTACAGATGGCAATTTGCTATCTAAATATACAGTGCGTGCAGTACTGTTAACATTGTTGGACTTAATTAAGATTAAACTTAAGATCTTAAATCTAAGGAAATTAACTAGAACTAGTTTCCCTGTTTCCTTTGCAAAATAGTGAAGGAAAATTGTGCTATTTTAATAGACCAGACATATCTGCGTAAGTGAAATGTTAGATAAATCTAGATAAGATAATACGTTATAACTCTAATTTTAGAATTAATGAGTGTTCGGAAATTATGTGAAAAATTTAAATGTATTTAAAAAACTAATTTACTCAAAGGCCACGAGATAGATCTAAATAAGAGATTTACGTTAATTTTCAAAAATTCGATTTAAAATTTTTTTATTAGAAAAACTAGGAAATTCACTGAAGTCTCTTGAAAGATTTAAATCATGTAGTATATATCTGGCCTATTTTAAATGAAGAAGTATCTATAAATGCCCATACTTCCAAGTTTGGATATATTTGAAAAATTCTTAAAGCCTGAACGAACTCCCAGAACCTAGACCTAATATAGGAAGTTTGCTAAAGGCATTTATTTTATGTAGTAATTTCTATTTATTACAGCAAGAAGTCATTTATTTCATTTAAACAGAGAATAAATGAGAGACAAAGATATAATTTTATAAAGAATGCACATTTTTTTTTATTCGACGGAAAGAAAATAAGTGAAATGTAGTTAACAAAAACAGACCATAGGAGTTTTCTAGGAGAAAATACTTATGGACCATGAAGTATTCCTTTTTTTTAAACGAACTACACAACTACTGACTCATGGTTATTATAGGTTTAATTAATATTTTTCATCAACAATAATAACTACCATCGACCAGTTGACAAACTATTTGAAAGATTTGTTATTTAAATTATTATTTAGTGAGTGTTGTGTCAGTTTTTAAAGATATTGTATTTCAGTATACATATACCTAATACGAAACCTTTTGGAAACTATTCGTCGGAGAAAATTGACGAAAATATTGATCATAGTATAGCATACAACACAGTGAAGACTTAAAGTTTCGTGTGGAAACAATTCACGAAATTTTGCGGTACAGAGGGATACGTACTTAATCAGAAATCTATTGTGTGCCCAATAGCAAACATTTTAGAAGATTGGGCCTTCAATATGCTCAAAAAAGATGGAGAGGAGTACAAGGAACAATAAAAACTATTTGGGATGTTACAGCAAAGATGCTGTTGGAAAAATATCATAGTGAGTATAGTGTCACGTTCAATCCCTTTAATCCAATTCAAGAATGTTCAAGATGTAAAAAATGCATGGAGAAGACAGCTTCATAAGTTGAAAAACAAGACTCTGTATTTTTAATACCCGACGAGCTTGAAAGGCTGATAGGAAATGGTCAGAAAGAAACTACTGATGGCTTACAGAAGAAGTTATTTTATATTTTGTCGTTTGAATTAGCTTGGGGAGGTGGCGAAGGGACCATATGTTACCTCACTTATTTCAAAGAAAAGCTGGATCATTCATGAAACAAGACCGGCAGAATAGAATATAATCCAATGTTCAGTAAGACAACGCCAGGTGGTGAAAATATATATATATATATATATATATATATATATATATATATATATATATATATATATAGCAACAATCAAAACAATAAAAATAAATATATTTCAATACCCTATATTCAGGGACTGTCGGAAAATTTACAAAAATCCCTTAAGAAACAAGATCTAACCGTATCTCACAAAAGTTACAATACCCTACAAAAATAATTTTTTTCCTCTTTAAAATCAGAAACACCTAAGTTTCAAAAAACACACACTATATACAAAATAAAATGCAACGACTGCCCAAAGGTCTATATAGGGCAAACGACACAGTATCTTAAAAATCGTTTGAATGGACACAAGTATGATAAAAAAAATAAAACAGCGCTTACAAATCACGAAACAGAATATAAACATACTTTTAACTTTCAAGATACTACTATTCTAAATACGGAAATTAATCAAAAAAAGAGAGAGTTTCTGGAAATGTTATACATAAAACGGGAGATCAATGCTATAAATGAGAAAACACACATAAAGAATTTGAGCCAAATATATTATAACGTTATCAAATAACTCTAAAACTGACTTCATATATACATTAAATTAATATATAAAAAAAAACAAACTAAATTAGCCCCCTTTCTTCTAAATTCAAAAGTAAATAAACAATATATCACCTTTTAAATAATAAAACAGTTCAAAACAAACCTAATTATCTTTGCTTTTTTAAACTAATATATATAAAAAAAAACCCATAGAATTCCTTAACCGACGTTTCACATGAATGCATTCTGCCAGTTAAAGCAGTGTCGCTCGAAGATAGACATACTCGTAGCAATTAATATTATAGTAATTTTAATCTGTATGACGTTCTTTTCAATGTTTTTAAATGTGCTTTAATTAAAATAAAAAAAAAAAACAAACTAAATTAGCCCCCTTTCTTCTAAATTCAAAAGTAAATAAACAATATATCACCTTTTAAATAATAAAACAGTTCAAAACAAACCTAATTATCTTTGCTTTTTTAAACTAATATATATAAAAAAAAAACCCATAGAATTCCTTAACCGACGTTTCACATGAATGCATTCTGCCAGTTAAAGCAGTGTCGCTCGAAGACAGACATACTCGTAGCAATTAATATTATAGTAATTTTAATCTGTATGACGTTCTTTTCAATGTTTTTAAATGTGCTGTTTCTGAGTGTTGTATGGAAAACGTGCTGTTTTTAAATGTTGCATAAAGATGAATTCTGAAAGATCCTTCTTATGGTAAGTCATCTAAAATGTTAAAATAATATTATTAATAATTTGTCCATACAATTTATAATAGTCTTTTAAGAAAAATATCTTATCTCTGTTTTCTATTGTTACAGACAACACAATTATATATATATATATATATATATATATATATATATATATATATATATATATATAAAGTATCAGTTTTGTTTATGACATTTGCTAAAATAGTTTTCAGGAATTTTGAGAGACCATTTAGAGGTGATTGGATACATGAGATGATAGGCCGTAAGGGTATAACATCCTTATGCAGTTTTTGCAGTTAAATAACATTAATAAAAATAATTCTAACCCCAGCAACAATCAAAACAATAAAAATAAATATATTTCAATACCCTATATTCAGGGACTGTCGGAAAATTTACAAAAATCTCTTAAAAAACAAGATCTAAGCGTATCTCACAAAAGTTACAATACCCTACAAAAACAATTTTTTTCCTCTTTAAAATCAAAAACACCTAAGTTTCAAAAAACACACACTATATACAAAATAAAATGCAACGACTGCCCAAAGGTCTATATAGGGCAAACCACACAGTATCTTAAAAATCGTTTGAATGGACACAAGTATGATAAAAAAAATAAAACAGCGCTTACAAATCACGAAACAGAATATAAACATACTTTTAACTTTCAAGATACTACTATTCTAAATTCTTAAATCTTGATGAAATATGAGTAAAAGTTAAGTAAAATTTTTCTCTAAGTGGCACCTTTCAAAAAATACAGGGTGTACATGTTAAAAACTATATTTTCTTTGTTATTTCCGTAGATAAGTACGGTGGCAAATTGAAATTTTAACCACAGTATGCATAAGTTAGGACTCATAATTTGACAAAATTTTACTTAACAGGGTCACTCCAGTGGCGTAAAACAGGAGGCGCCACAGCACATTATCGCCCGGAACGTTTTACCACCTGGTATATTTGATTTATTTTTAATGTTATTTTATTGGCCAGTTTATTTGTTACAAATTTGCTCCCTTAGAAATTTAGGAGAGGTTTAGTTTTCGAGATATTTTCACTTTTTTGCATGAATGTAGCTAAATTAATTCCGATTGGACAAAATTGTTCTTACTTAATTAGTTTTGAAACCCATTGTTATAAAAGCGCAGATGATTTATGCTGGATAAAAGGGGAAAAACAACAATTCTAAAAGCACTAATAACAAATTATTTTGTTTATTTACAATAAGTAGATTAGTTTGAAAAAGTAAAAAAGTAATTTAATATTAATATAAAGTCATTTTTATGACTATGCTACTTAACTAAAATTCTAACACATAGTTTAATCTATTCTACAATTAATGAAAATGGTTAACGTTTACGTCAATACATTTTCGAGCATTCCCTAAAAGTTTTGAGGAAGTGTTTGGCAGTGTATGCCTTGCAAGGGACAAGTCGTTGCAGGCAGCATCAATTCTAGCAGTAAGATGGTCAACAGAGAGAATTGGGGTAGAATACACTTTTTCTTTTAAAATACCCCAAATACCTTAATCCATCGGGTTTAAATCCGGAGAACACACGGGCCACTGTACAGGTGCATCTATTCCTATTCCAATCCATTTTCGGGGAAATTTTTGGTGTAGCCACATCCTTACTTCCCTTGAAAAGTGCGGTGGAGCACTGTCGCGCATGAACCATATCTGTTGCCTCGTTAAAATAGGGACATCGTCCAAAAGTCCATACAAATGGTTTCTCAGAAAGTCTAAATAACTGTTGCCGTTTAAATGCTCTGGTAGATAATAGAGACCTATAAAACGACTTCCTATTACACCTGCCCAAACATTTCTTTTGAACTGGTTTTGAAGATTCATTACATGTATAGCGTGAGGATTTTCGTTTTGCCAAACGTGTGCGTTATGGATGTTAAAAATTCCAGTTCTTGTGAAACACGCTTCGTCAGTAAATAATACTGTTGATTGAAAGTTATTATTTTCTTGGCACATTTGTAAATACCAATGACTGAAATCAAGACGTGGTTCAAAATCGGTTGGTAATAATTCATGTACCTTTCGCTTGTGATAGGGGTGCAAACCCATTGATTTTAATGTTCGCCAAGTTGATGTTAGAGCAACACCGGTCTGCATTGAAATTCTCCTGATACTTATTTCTGGATTCTCTTCTACCAAATTCAAAGTAGCTTCTTCATTTCTGACTGTCCTTACAAAGGTTTGTCGACCACGAAGATGTGCAGCAGGTTTAAACGACCCATTTTCTCTAAGGCGATGGTCGAAAGCTATGAAAGTTCTTCTATTTGGTAAATTTCGTCCAGGAAATTTTTGTGAATAGAGCCTTACTGCTCTTGCTGAGTTTTCTCGACATTCCCCAAGAACTAAGTGCATATCTGCATATTCCAAATTACTGTAAAACACCATATTTTTTAATATCGGAACAGATCTTTACTAGTTGTTTTCAACACTAAATCAATTTAAGAAATAGTTTGACAGGCGATTTAGTTATTTTGTTTCTAAACAGTGTCATAGCCTACTATAAATAATTTATGTCGAAAAACAAGAGCATGCATGGAACACATTTTTTACTGACAATACCTAGGACAATACTCACATAGTTTTGACTTCGTAATATAGGCCCAAATTAAAATCTGTTTAAACAAGGAAACTATTTTGAATTTGATGAAAGTGAATCCGGATACAAGGGTAAGGCAGTTTCATTGCAACCAGTATTGCTTCTACATCAACTTATCGAACATGAAAAGCAATGGATTTGCTCCCATATAATATGACAAGCAAGGGTAATACAGATTTTTTTTACTAAATGACATGCACGTCGAAAGTATTTGTCAGAAGGTCGCTTTAATAAACATAGTTTTGTTGAGGGAGGGGCTATACCACCCCCCTGTTAAACGTACTGAAAAAGTCGAAAATATGTGACGGGGACGACCCTAAAGAAAATTAATTTGCAAACAAATTTTCGACTTGGTCAGCCTAATATTTATTTATACACATAATAATATAAACTGATTTACATATTAAAATAACTTAACAGTTTTATATTGAATAAGCTTAAGAAAAGAGTAAAAATAAGTTCCACTTCTTTTAGTTTTAATGAAGCCAATCTGCCGGAAATTTTTGTGAATAAAGAATTGTTCTTTTTTTGAAGTTGGGTTTGTTTTTATATAAAAATGTTGATGGCATTATTCATAGAAAAACGGAATTCTAATTTTTTGTATCGTTCAACGATCGAAACACATGTTTTATAAAATTTTGTGGAGAAATTTGAATCGGTAATTTTTTTAACAAAAGCATAGTACGTGTATATATATTAGCCTGATGAGAAACAAAAAAATGAAATTTCTTCGCTTTCAAATTTCCTTTAAGACTCCGTTGGTTTTAGAAATCTGTACATATAAACTTTTCATAAAGAATATTAATATTTCCTTCAAAATATTACTTATCTGCAATAAATTTTGATACAAAACCTTTTCTTTTTTTAAGTAGTTAAATAGAAATACCTAAATTAGTAATTAAACTCCTGTTTCTACAAAATGCATGTTTTGATTAAAGTTTAGAGATAAATATTTCAATTGCGAAACACGATAATGAGATGCAGTTTTTCGGTTCGTTTGAACGATCTGTTCGGTATGTGCTTCTACTTGAATAACTGCGTATATGCATAAACAGTACATACAACATACAAGGCATGAAATCAAACAATTCTTTTCCTCGAATCAAAATAATCTTTGACAGAATGCAAAAAAATCGACTATTGATATTTTTGATTCCTTACAATATACAGGGTTTGTATGAAAATCTTGACATCGTCATACAAGTGGAACGTTGACTTAACAAACTGTATGCAAAACAAATCATTATTACCTAATTTATGATCAGTAGTAGTAACGGTATAATTAGTTTTAAAAAATACGGATAGAGGGTTTAACAAAAGTTAATTAAAATTAACCCAACACTAACCTTATATTCTGCACATTTTAGTACAACTTATTTTGAAAATTTTGTCAGACGTGAGATAATTACGATATACCGGCTGTAATAAAACTTTTGTGAACTATGGGCTTTTTTCCAGAATATTTATCTTATTTTAACTCTAGCCATTTTATTGTTTTTTTTAGAGTTATACAAGATATAAAAAAACTAACACCCTGTATCTAAAAAACGAAGGTTTTGCAGACACATTTAGCCCTTAAATGAGCTATGCAATTGCCCCTGCATTTTTAGCCACCAAATACCCTAAACCAAGACTAATAAAGCAGTGAAAATGAAAAAACTGTTAAAAAAACCATAATTCAAAAATTTTTAACTCAGCTGGTCTGACATAATTGCAAAAGGAATTATGACAAAAATTTTAAAATACAATAAGTTAGGCACTTTGTCACATTCATTATCTTCCTAATACTTATAATAACTGTATAACTACTGTTTATAAATTAGGTCATAGAGAATTGTTTCTTAAACAGTTTGTTATTTAATCGAGAAGTTAACGAAGCACTTGTATGAAGACATTAAAATTTTAAACTTTAAACAACTTTGTAAAACTACAGGGATCTCATTTCCCACCCTGTAGGTGTGATTTTTATGCACATATGCAGTATTGAAAATAAAAGCACTTATCTAACAGATTGGCTAAACGAACGTCTAAAAAAAATTTGATCAAAAAATCTTGATGCACTATTAATAGCCAGCAGTTTATATTTCGAGTATAATTTTAAAGAGATTAAAAATGAGAAAGTTTCATAATTATTATTTCATTATCTTAAAAGTTTTTAAGAAAACACCCTCAGCCATTTAAGACTTCCGACGTCCCTGTCAACCGATTAGTTGATTATGGCAAATAAAAAAATAAAACTTTTATCGTTTGTGCTTTGTGTTTTTTTTTATTTACAACAACGGGTTTCAAAACTAATTAAGGAAGAACAATTTTGTCTAATTGGAATTAATTAAGCTACATTCATGCAAAAAAGTGAATATGTCTCGAAAACTAAACCTCCCGTAGGAAGTTTCTAAGGGAGCAAATTTTTAACAAATCAACTGGCCAATAAAATAACTTTAAAAAAAATCAAATATACGGGGTAGTAAAAAGTTCCGGGCGACAATGTGCTGTAGCTACCCCTGTTCTACGCCAGTGGAGTGACCTTGTTAAGCAGAATTTTGTCAAATTATGAGTCCTAACTTACGCATACTGTGGTTAAAATTTCAATTTGCCACCGTACATATAACACTACATGTAACACCCTGTATTTTTTGAAAGGTGCGACTTAGAGAAAAATTTTACTTAACTTTTTTTCATATTTCATCAAAATCTATAAACAGGCAAATTTAAGGCACTTATTTCTGAAACACCCTGTATACATACATTTATATATATATATATATATATATATATATATATATATATATATATATATATATATATATATATATATATATATATATATATATATATATATATATATATATATATATATATATATATATATATATATATATATATATATATATATATATATATATATATATATATATATATATATATATATATATATATATATATATATATATATATATATATATATATATATATATATATATATATATATATATATATATATATATATATATATATATATATATATATATATATATATATATATATATATATATATATATATATATATATATATATATATATATATATATATATATATATATAAGTGTCATTTTGGTTGCGTTGATTTATATTAGTTGACGATATACAGAAGGATGTGACTTTTTAATCTTTCGAACTGCAAGTGAAATTTTGAAAGCTCACTGCAAAGTTACTAGCAACAAGTAAGAGATTATTAAGTATGGACGAATATTATTCATTTGTTTTTAGTGGAGCGAGCAACAAATAGCTTTATAAAATGCGGCTGATTATAACATATTTCTTCAATGCAGTTCTTGAGTGTATGGATACGTTTTTGACATGCATTTTGTTTGCATTTCTATAAGAGTGATGTATGTTTTGCAGTTATATTGTGTAGTTGTTTCTGTGTCAGTAATGTGACACAGAAAGAGTTTATTTGTTTGTTGTGTGTACTGGAGTTTAATTTCTGAGATAATTAACATAGATATGCCCTAATAGCCTTAAATTGGACATTAAACAAGGTTATTTGCTCTTAATTCTACAATTTTTTAAAAGTGCTGAGTTAAGGAAACAATCTATCGTTTATTCAGATCGTGAAGACATGCTTAGAAAATTATATGTTGGAGTGTGCTATCGACTGTATATGTAAAATTACTGGTAAGAGAAAACAAATAATTCATGTGGGGTAACGTAAGAGTGAGATGGCTAAGATGATTTTGTGGAAGCCAAACTAATAATATTTTGATTGGAAAGAAAACTGGCAATCCAATCACAGAGTAGTGAAAGCAGGTCAATAAAACACCTTAGCGAGGGTTTCAAAAATGTCAAGAAATATAATTTGTAATTTGCCATGAAATGCCTTGAATTCAAAGGTAATAATTTAGTTTGAAGATATTTAGTGGTCATAGCTGTAATTTAAAAAGAAATGTAACAATTAAAGAAAATTCTGTTTTATTTTTTAGCGTTAAAATTAATTAATCTTAAAGTACACTATTTTAAAAAACGACTTGAAATTAAAAAAATAAAATTTTGAATAATTTGCATTCTGCACAAAAACTCGTTTTGTATTACATTATTTTCTTCAGATATAGAATTGTAAAATGGTTTTAAATCATATTCTCACGCCTTCAATGTAAATAAAATAGAACTTTTCAAAATGTCTCTGAACACCACAAAACGGCAATCAATAGCGTATTAGTCTTCTATGAAGTTATCGGTCGGTTTTCTCAAAGGATTTCATCAAATAATCTACGACTTTCAGGTTAAAAGGCTTTCTCTAGCAAAAATTTTTATAGTGGTCGCTTTACTCCTAAGCTATCGACTCTGCATCCATTCCAATGATTTAGATTTAAAGTTTAAAATTCCAATTAAATATTTTTTTTTTATTTTTGATTTCATAAATAACAATCATATATTATGGGTTTCTGAGAATAATTTTATTATAGATGAATAAGAATAAGATAGAACATTAAATTTTAAAATTACGAAAAACTGGTTCAATTTAAAGCAATGTTCGGTAGTATCAGATCCAAATATTGCTGTAGTAACATCATTTTAGCTCGGGCGTAATTCTGATTTTAATGATATTAAATTCTTGGATGGGAACAATCAAAACAGCAAACGTGGTCTCAGTGAAATGTTTCACATAACTCCAAACAATGTCATTAATTCTGGGCCTAATCAGCAGGATCTAAATGGAAAATATAATTACTTATTTAGCCGCTCTTTGCGATGATTGATATATCACTTTTAATAGTTCAGCAGTCATAGTCGAAGTCTTAATGTGCTTAAATATTTGTATGCTAATTATTTTATATTAATGTTTTTATTTTTTTTTATTTTTCAATGGAATTTTTTAAATGCATTTCTCTTGAAATAGTCAATGTAATTCAATTAAAATGCTTGTTATTTTACAAGAGCTCTTTTGAGCCTTTTGTTGCATTATATTTTAAAAATTAAAACTTTAAAATGTTTCTTTTTCCATTTGTGTTTAAATATGACCATTTTCTCCCACCATATTGGATTCGTATTAAACAGTTTCTAACTATGCCCTTACTCGATTTTGAACAATTAGTTTTTACACTATTTCTTTAAGACCGAAAATGTCTTCCATCATACTGCATTCGTACAAGTTTATCCCTATATCACAATTAATTTTTGTGCAGTCTATTGAATAAGAAGATATTTTTACGTTGTTTTTTTAAACATCTTATTTGACCCCATTTTGCTCCACCATCTTGAATTTATATCACAACTTTACCAGTTTATCTATCTGTATATCGCGCTTAATGCTTGCACAAAATTTGATTTTTTAAATATTTTATTAGGTCGCCAATTTGTTTTGTTAGTTTGGATTCGTACCAAACGGCTACCAGTTCAGTTCAATGTAACACTTAATTTTGTGCAAAATTTAAGGTAAATGATTTGATGTCAATCGGGTAAGTAGTTTTTCAGTGATGCCGCAAACTGACAGTCAGACAGACCGACGAAATTGAGAAAATGTGTTTTTTGGCATCTAAGGACGCGAAAAAGTGAAGATATATAAAATTTGAAGGGATGATTTTCACATTTTATTTGGCCACCGTTTGTTCCACAATCTTGAATTGATACTGCACAGAAATGAAGCAAAATGTACAACATTTGAAGTAAACTGGGTGATTAGTAGTTTATTTAGCTATGTCGCGAAGAGACAGACAGATGGAGTTGAGAAAACATATTTTTCGGCGTTAAGATCTGCAAAAATCTCGAATTGTGATTGATTTTTTTACGACTACAAACATTTTATTTGGCCGCCATTTTGTTCCGCCACCTTGAATTCGTACCACAAATTTTCTAGTTCATTCTTAAATTATAGTTAATTCTTACACAAAAATTGAAATCTACCTAATAAGTAGTTTTTCAGGCTGATTTTTTAAAGATTTTATTAGGCCCCCATTTTGTTTCGCCATCTTGAATACATACCAAAATTTTACCAGTAAATTGGATTATTCGTTTTTTAGTAATTAATTTTTTAACATTTCACTGTGCTGCCATTTTGTTCCGCCATATTGGATTTTTACCAAAATGTTACCAGGTCATCCACATGACTCTTTGACCGAAAAAAAAAACAGGCAGACAGAATGATAGACTGACAGAATTGAGAACACATGTTTTTCAGCATCTAGGGACCCCGAAACGCGACGATCTGCAAAAATCTCAAAAAGCGATTTTTTCTCAAGGAATAGAGATGTAAGTTCCTAAAGTAACCTAAAGTTCAAAATGGCACGTTATTTAAGAGTGAAATTTAAATTGCGATTAGAAAATCTAATTTTTGATCATTTACTTATGTTGACTAGGTAAATTGTTGTAAAAAATTCGATCTAGCATTTTAATAATTTAAATACACTTGTGTATTTTAGGATTATAATTTTGTGAGTGTGTTCATTTTGTGTCAGCTTTATAAAAAGAGTATTTTTTGTCGTTTTAATCTCGATTAAATTAAAATATTTAGGCAATCTGTCACTAACACTTGGTGGGGTGGAGCATATTCTATCTATTCTATTTCCTATTTTGTTCTGTCTTTGTGGTTAACTTAATTTAACCCATAGTACTTTACAAATAAAGTCAAGCCGAAATAAATCCGTTTATGACATTTGGGTTTTAAGGTACATATACAAACTTGTTGATCCAATGATAAAAATTTAAATTTGGACGGATGATTGAGTAGCAATTAAGATTTATTTGTAGTATTAACTGTTGATTGTTTAGTCATTGTAAATAATCAGGTTTATAAAAATTTGCACCTGGTTTGCCTTATTAAGTGTCAATTAACTAAAAATAAAATATATAAAACAAAACTGCACTTGTGTTCTAGGGCAAAAACTAAATAGGTCCTCCGAAATAATTTGTTAGCAACTGATAAAGATTTTAAATTCTATTTTATCACAGTTACCTGAATACAAATAGAGTTACCCAGCCAGTCATTTTCAAAAAAAACCTCACTATTTTGACGAAGTTACTAATTTATTTTTTCGAGGTTCTTTACTGAAATAATATTAAGCTTGGTTGTATTATATACAAACTAAATAATTCCTTGAGTATTTAGTAGAATAAATTAAGGGAATCAAATTTATAAAATATGCGTTCATGTTCATATAGAAAAGCAAAGGTTTTTTCGAAAAGTTTAAGTAAGAAAAAACTTTTCATTATGCCAAATGGATATAGCGGTCTGAAAAGGTTTATTCAGAGTGTCGTGCAATTTGTGTCAATTGGCTTGCTCAGGGTATTTTGCAAAAGTAAATAAAATCTTGGAGCTTGTATAAGCTAAAAGTTTCGCTTGAATTACATAGAAATTTTTTTATTTAGAAAATATAGAAAAACCCACATGTAAGTGAAAAAACTGGAGTATTTACATTCTGTAATATCGATAGGTAAACAATCGTAATTTTTTTCTCCAAAATTATTAATAGAATATCGGAAATAATTTAAATTCTTGCATTTAAAAATGTTTTTTTGCATAATAAAAGAAATCGTCTTGAAAAGAATGTGTAATAAAATTGTGTAATCCTTATAAACAGAACGTAGAAAAATAACAAAACTTGGAAAAGGCTGTAGTTTTTAAAAGTAATCAAAAGAATTCATGAGAGAAAAGTATCAACTTTCTCCAAATTTGACATCTATCTAGAAACAACTTACTTTCACTTAAGACATGATTTCCTCGTCGATAAACAAAACCTATAAAAGAAAACGCGTTTTAGAGTTAGTTAAGTGAATTTAAGAGATCTTCCTAAAAATCTGCATAAAAAAACAAGCATGTTAGCACGATTTAGTAGTGTAGTGTATTTGAGAATACATTTTTGTTGGGCGATATATAGGCAGAGGAAGAATTCACTTCATCCTTTCTATATTAATATGAACCAAGTGACAAGTTTGATTAGTGGTACAAATTCCTGTCGACATTATCAGGAATACATTTCTTACTTCATTTAATTTCCAATTGCGTTTTACTTCGGTAAATATACTTTCTACATTTCTCTTGTTCTGTCTTGAATAGAATATGTGACAGTGGAATTCAGATGTAAATAATTCATGTTTTTTTAGCTTTATTGAGAAGTAGGACGTTTGGACGATTGTAGTCAATAGTGATGATTGGTCGGTCCCAGCAGAGTAGATATTGGGCGGATTCCAATACCGCATCATGTGTATATTTACAATAGAGCAATGCCATTTTTATTAGGTTGTATTTTATTGCTAAACGGAAATATATACTCTTAGCTGTTGGCAGAAGTAATCAGTGTCTGCAAGAACGAAGCATGAACCAATAATGTGGTCGATGGTTTCTCCTGGTTGCACACATTTTCGGTAATTTATCAATGGCGTTTTTCCTCAGAATGTGTTTTTCATACTCCTTGGTCTTCCTATCCTGGTTTGCCATCATGAATCCCTTTCTGTATACAAACTACCTTACTTCAAGAAGAAGATTGGTTTACCAATATCTGCTGTAAGCAGTTGCAAGAGTATTTCCCCATTTAAGATCTTCTTTTTCCAAAAATCTATTCTGCTGGACTTTGAATTTATTTGTTACTCGAGTTGTGGGGAAGGCAGGTTGAGGAGTGGTGTATATGCTTGGTATGTTTGGAAATTATTCAGATGTGAGGGACCATATTTTTTAGCTTTTGAAAAGTCACTTAAGTAATATTTGCAGTCCACGTCCTCCTTCGTTGCGAGGAATGTATATATTATTATTATTAAATTAAGAACAAACATAATGTACCTAAACGTTTTTATGCCATAATATTGCAGGAACTATCGATATATTGATACTTTCCAAATTTACCTATTTTATTCGATATATCGATAATTATCGATGTATCCCATCCCTAATTGTGTCATGAGGGATTAACTTGGGTACGGATTTTCTTAGGAGGCAAAATATACTCAAAAACAAAAATGTTAAAGTAGTGGTAAAAATTCAAATTTGTATAGTTTACTACATAGATATAAATTAAACCAAGTCAGATATTAAAGAGTAACTAAATTATATCTTGGCTCAGCAAATAAATTTTATACTCAATCCAAGCCGATGACAACATACAATTCTTTGCACTCTTATATAATAAAGGACTATATCCAAAGCTGTCGTAGCGAGCTAAAGCTTACATTACCGAATGTTAGAATACAGACCCCTAAGAGTATCTGTTTTCAAAACATTCTATCTACTTTAGTAAAGTACACAATAAAGAGAAAACACAATTAATTCATATTATCGAATGCGAACGTAACATTACACATATAAGTGTCCGGGATAATAATATTTTTTAAATCCTTTTTTGTTCAAATTTAATTTTAATCTAAATTGAAATTCACCCTTCGAGATTTTTTGCATCTTCATGTATTAAAGATCCTCCATTCTTTTCTATTTCTGTAATTTTCTCTGTTACCCGATTTGCGTCATATTTCAGTTGACTTTAAAATTTACGCAAGAATCGTAAAATTTTGTCTAAACTTTTTTGCATAATTACCACCCTAGTCGAGATATCGAAAAAATGCACAGTAAAATTAACGAGTAATACATATTTTTAAAGAATTCAAGTAAGTTTGAGAATGCTTAAAACTATTTACATGCATATGAATAACAATCACGCAGCTTTTAACTCCGTCATATGCACTGAAGAATATACATAATAAATTATTAATTAAAATAAACAAGGCAACTCAAAAGTGGTTAACCAACTCCAATATCCCGTTTAAAGCTTCTTGTTTCATTTTTAATATTCCGTAACAAATATTTCGGCTTTCTTTATACAAAAACCTCTTTATTTAACTTAGAGAGAGTGCCTTTACGTATTGATTATCCGATATTAAAAAAGTTTTGTTTGGATAAATTGGCCAAAATCTAATAAAGAAAACATTTTCGAGGGCTGAAATTTTTGTTACGAAATTACTTACATTAGACCCACACTTTTTTGTTCACGTATCCAGAAAAAAATAAGAAAAACACAATATTTAAAAATATATTTTAACACAACCATTTAGTAAAGCATGTGGTTTTCTTTTCAAGCTGTTTGAGATATGTGTACATCTGTTTCACTTACTAGTCTGACCACTGTTCAATACAGGATATGCGAAATTGTTATAAAATTAAATCAAATTAAAAAAAAATTGAAACTTAAAAGATTTCTTTTTAAAGTATTTAGGATAAATGAACGTCTATTTCATTCACCAAGCATCGACAGGATAAATATTGTAAATGTGATAAGCTTTAAGTACCCCCAGACGTTTTTTTTTTTGGCAGTGCCTCTACGAACTTGATCATAGCAAAATATACGCTAGGTCATATAGAAAATAGACAAAATAAAAAATGGTAAAAATAAATTTTATAAATTCAGATTTTCAGTGCTAACTGAAGTTGTCACACTCGATCGGCCTGGCGGCAAGCGAAAGGCTTTACTCTCTTGAAGATTGCGGCAAACCTAATCAAACCCAGAGGCAGCGTCGATAGATTCAGAACCGGGCGACACAGCTCCAGGTCCCATACCATTCAGACAGAAGTGTTACAACATATTCTAGATAAAAGTTGAGTAAATTTAGGGATGACCCTTTAAGATGGGTCGTTTGAGTTCCTGCCTCCTATTTGCGTAGTCCTCTCGGACCTGGAGAAGAAACTGCAGCAGTGATATTTTGGCAGAATTATTATCGCAACGCCGTCCACAACCCAAGGCAGGGATGGACACAAAGAGTGTTTTCTTCCCTCTCGTGCCCCATCCTTTCGTGGTGGAAGGTTGGCCAGCGCTCTCTATATAACAGATATAAAGCCAGGCACCACTGCTTTCTAAGTCCTTTTGTAAGCCCGCGAAAGAAGAGTTCTTTTTCCTTTTAAAGTTAAAATCTTCATCTCAGGCACTTTGTTAATTTTTGTAAAACTTCTTCCTTCAACATTTGTTGCTCGAGATTGATCAGTTTCCCATTCAAAATAATTAAGCTACCACAATTTCAACTTTTGAAGACTACTTTAGTTCATCATATATCATGGATACTACGGCAGAGAATATTCAGCCTTATTAGTGAAACAGACCTGCATACATCTAAAAAAACTTAAAAAAAATTTTCCAGTCCAGTTTCTTCAAATCTGAATTATTTTTATAACATTGTTTGCACACCCTGTATTATATACCCGGGGGTCTAGTCCAATGAGTGAAACATTCGTACATGTATCTTGGAGATTTAAGGCATAAAATCTTCAAGGTCCAGTTTTTTTAAGATTTGCTTTAATCTAGATACTATACACCTTGTGTTGAATACACCAGAGTGTCCCATATAGTGATGATTTATTATACGAATAATATACCTAAGCGTATCTGCCACACTTAAACAAATAATCTCTATACTTTAGATTTTGTTTCACGATCATATACATTTTGAATCAATGTACGAGTTACGTAGTTTCAATTTTTCCTCGTACAATAAAACAAAACGTGTGATTTGATAGTCCCCTGGAGAAAGGAATTCTTATACAAAAGTTTTTAAATCAATTATTGTGGGAATTTAAAATTAACAGTAATAATAGTCTTTTTATATTTGGACATACCTCGAAGGCCTGAGGCCTATGATTAAAGCCTCTCTTACATTAAACCGTGGTTGCCTTTTTTGATGATCCATACCCAGCATTGCAGGGCGCGGAGTCTATGTTTCCACCGAAGTTTTCCAAAAGCCGAAACATGCATTGCACTTCACGGTACCTTTTATAGAAAACGCGGTAGTACTGCCACAGCTGTTATTGTACCTACAAGAACTACGACCTATTGTTAGCAGCCCGTCTCTCACTACAGCAAATAGTTGATGTAATACGATTGTTGACAGTGTATTTTATTAAATATGATATAGAGTAATAACTATTATTGAACTATGTCATGCATGTTTATGTATTACACAGGTATACCGTGTTCCACATAAAAGTATCCACTATACAGTCTGGAATTACGTAATAGATCCAGAAAAAAAAGTTCCATACAAAAATTTCTTTAAATTTGAAGCTTTTTTAAAATATAATATCTCCATGTATATTGGGTGTCCCAATTTTGCTGGGACGACATCAACCATAAAATTTTAAATAGGACATGTATCTTTTTCATTATTTGATTCTTTGTCAAAAATAAACATAAGTTACCTATTTAAATTATAGTCGATTTCTGTGTAGTTTCCGGGATAATTAAGGTTATGTGTGATTTTTGGAAAACTGGAGCTATTTTTCAAATCACTATATCAATCAGTTTATAAAGCATCAATGCGTATACAAAATAAAAAAAAATTGTCCTCACCTATACATGCTGGGCATACTACGAAATATATACCTAAAATCAATGGTTACAGAGAAAATCGTAATTTCACAGAAAATCTTAATTATTTCTTGAATATTGTGATGCTGCATACTCCAAAAAAAAACTATGGGGTCATGGAATAGATAATATAACTGTTTGTTTTAAATTTGACTGTTTTTCAATTTATTTATGTTTTTAGTGGTTGTTGTTTTTATTGAAATCATTTATAATGAAAATAAATTAGACTTTGTATTGTATGGAGTTTACCAGTTCTATTTCAAAAAATGGCTCAATATTCAAGTCAAGAGCGACTAAATTTTAATAACTGTTACATTGAAAATAATAAAAGTCCAGCACTTGCATTAAGAAAATATCGCCGAATATTTTCCATAGCAAGGATACCAAACAAGAAAATTTTTGACAAAATTTGCAATAATTTATTGAGTTTTGAAATATAGAAAAAGGGAAAAAGCCCGTTTAGTCGTCTCTGATGTTTTCAAATGGAGATTTTATTATATTTCATTGTATATCTTATCAACCCTTTAAGAGATCCACAAAGGGATTTGAATTTTTCCAAGACCAGCATACATCGAGTATTAAAACAAAACAAAATATCTCCATATAAGTTTCTTCCAGTTCAATGTTTAAGTAAAGCTGATTATCAGATCAGATTGGATTTTTATATGCAAATGATGGACCTGCATTTGGAGAGAGGGATTTTAAATAAAATTCTTTGTATAGAAGATAATATTTTTCACTGTGGGAAAAAAATACTCAATATTATTACTACATACTATTACTATAAATATACAATAAGTTACGCAAATTGAAATATTCTCTATTCCATGGCCTTCTATAGATTTTTTTGAGTATGCAGCATCACAATATTCAAGAAATAAGTGAGATTTTTCTGTTAAATTGCGATTTTCTCTGTAACCATTCAATTTAGGTATAGAACATATATATATATATATATATATATATATATATATATATATATATATATATATATATATATGAAAAAGTAGGTATTTTTATGATCATTTGCATAAATAAAAAACATAGTGAGTGTTTTATTTAAGAAAATCGAATTATTTCAAAAAGGTGTAAGATTGATTTAGTAGTATATCCACCCTGTATAGTTGTGGACAAAAATAGTATATTCCGTATATGTTTTGATGCCTTATAAACTAGAAATTACTATCCAAACGTCCAATTTTAGACTTTTGCTATTTTTTATAGTGATTTGAAAAATAGCACCAGTTTTCAAAAAATCTCACATAACCTTAATTATCTAGGAAACTATGCAGAAATCGATTATAATTTAAATTGGTAACTTATATTTATTTTTGACAAGGAATCAAATAATGAACAAAAATACAGGGTGTCCCATTTAAAATTTTAGAATTGAGGTCGTCCCAACAAAGTTGGAACACGCTGTATACATGGAAATATTATATTTGAAAAGAACTTCAAATTTAAAGAAACTTTGAAACGAAAATTCGTATTTTTATATGAAAAGTGGGTACTTTGTACTTTACACGCGGTGTAATTACGATAATCCTCGCACAGTGCTGACGTCAAGTAACTTTCAGTACTGGTGATTAAACAGCCCAAGCGCCCTTCCACCAAGACTCTAGATAAACCTTTAACCAAGCAAAGCAATAATTTGGTTTAAGTTTACAGGAGAGTGTTTATCAGCTTACAATGTGAGAGAATTTGGGAACTATAGGATGCGAGCCAAGCTGCTAGAGGTAACTTTATGTGAGACATGAGACGCAGTCAAATAGAAACATGAAGTATCCTCTGCAGATAAGTTAAATATCTACCTAGAACCCCCTACTCACTATTCGTTGATTCGTCCGAATAATGTAAAGGGTCCGGTTCGTCCGTGCGATTGGTTGCGGGACAATTCTGACTTTTGGGCGAATAATTAAGTAGGCTTTGACTTCGGCGAATCTGCTGAATACTAGGATGCCTGCAAGGAACAACCTTTATCTTCATTAAAATTTATGAGATACATTTTTTTTCTCTGTTTGTTTGTCTGGCTCAATTCTTGTAATGGAGTTTTCACCCACTTTCTCATTTTCGATTAACTCCAATTTAGCGGGCAAGTATTATTTTTTTGTGTTTCGATTCGACGGAAAATCAGTATCTTGGGTGATTATATTGCGCTGACGGTATTGCCGTGGTTTCGTCAAATAAAATATCAAAGGTATGATGTGAATATGCATGATGTGAGTTACGAAGTTCACAGTCATAGAAATATCACAAATGAAATATTTTGCTTGAGATTCAAATAAAGCCCTTCTGGGGTGCTTTATTTTATTTGAGCATATTAGATTAAACACCGGTATCTAGAGATATGCAGCAGTGAATTATGAATGTTGCAGGACCTAAAAGTATAAAATAAATAATATATTTAAAACATTTTAAACCACGCCTTTATAAAGTAAACTAAAAATTAAGGAATAAAATTTGAGAACACTTTTATAGATTTTATTAAACTAATGTTTCAAAAATTTTAAAAAAATATTTTTTTTAGTTACAATTACTACCTACGTTTATATACTAACTAATTTATTCAATTTTAACTAAATAATTGTAAGTTTCCAAAACATATCCTTTCGTCATAAATTTGAACATTAACAAATTAAATTATGAAGTTATACACTCCGCTTAAGATATTTTATAACTATGTACGGCCGGAATCCCTTCAAGAATTCTAAGTGAATTATTCAGAAAGTAGAAATAATTAATGTTAATTTGAGAGAAGTCGCTTGCCCAATTGCATATCTCCAGAGGCGGCGAAATAATTGTTCCTAAACTTCACGTTGAAAAGTTGCCAAATGCGGGACCAGCGAGACAAAAATTAGAAAACTCTAACAATCCCGGTGGGCATCCCTTTGTATTTTATCACATGCATCGTAAATATCGTAAATGCCTTGTTAATTATTAAAACAATATAAAAGTTTTTGTCGAAAATTAACGCATTCGCGGTTTTCAAATGTCAATACGATTTCGACTGTGAGTATTTTCTTATTCTCGACGATATACACAAAATCCTATAAGTAGTTAACCCACCATTTGTCACAAAATGAATAATAATGTCGCTTAGGATAATTCTCTTGGACTGAACATAGTAAGATAGCGTTTATACAAAAGGGTTGAGGGTTTCTAAAAATAGGCCAAATATCAGGTTTTTTTTTATTTTACTACGTTTCGATAGATGTTTCCTACCTTCATCAATATAAGAAGATTTTTTTTGAAGAATTTAGAAAACTGATAATATTATAGTTTGAGGGTAACCAAGAAAAAAAATTTTTGTGTCATATATTAGAAAAAAAAAACATTTCTTTTTATTTTTTATGAAGTTCATAAATAACGTCATCAAATCGTTAAGAAATTAATAGATAATAAACATATCTTTTGGGAGGTGTACATTGTTGTTAATTTGTTTACGCAGGATTATATCGTTAATTTGAGGAATTTGCTTGAATTATCTTTTAGGAATATCAAAAATTAAGAAAATTCGTTAATAGATATAAATATAGACACAACCTATATATTTCATACTTTTTAGATCTGAAAAACTGGTGGTTCACCATGTGAATCCCGCCATTTTGAATTTCTAAATGTTGACTAAAATTTCATAATTTGAACTCCTAAAAACACCCAAATACAGATTTTCAGGCGTGTACATAAGTGACAAAATTGTTTCGTCATTTTGGCATTTAGTTCTTAAATTTTGAACAAAATTTCTTCGATAGCTCCAGATACCGATTTGCAGTCGAATCTGCAGAAATGACAAAATTCTTCATCCATTTTGAATTTTTAAACGTTAACAAAATATTCATAATTTGCACTCTGAGATACCAATTTTCAGTTGAATCGGATTACAAACAACGATAACTTTCCACTACATTGAAGCCCCCAATTTTTTATATATCAAATTTCACGTTAATTTATTAAATGGAAATGGGTGAAGGTGAAAACTTTGTTACAAAAGGTAAGGTTTTCAAAATATTTAAAAGTTTCTCTACATTTAAAGATGATTTTCCGTTTATTCCTTCATTATTTATTAGAGCAATCATAATAAACGAAACCCCTATATTAAGCTTTAATGAATTAAGTTAGGCTGTGTCCATAATTTTTTACCGTTTCTCTATATTCGAATACCCTGAATAAAATAAAATACATTTTTTATTGGTTTTTCCACTGCTTTATTTAGAAATCATGGTTCTTGGAAATAGACTATACGAGGCATCTTCAGAGATCTTTACTAGAGATTTGAACTCCTTTTATACCTGACTTGTGCTCGCTGAACCGTAACCCCGTGTTAAGATCGATTTCCGCGAATGATGTAGACCGTAACCCGTTTCTGTAAGTTTTTTGATGTTTAAACATTTCAACAAATTTTTCGCTTCTAAAATCCTGGAACCGACGCTAGAACCTTGGTGTATTTTACATTTATAATGCGGCCAGTAATATGTTGGCGTTCAGCTACAGCAGATTAACAATTTGTTTATATTTAATACATCTTTCATGTTCTTTAAGTCTAGTGGATATTGGGCGTCCTGTTTTCCTCCATGCTCTTCTCCACAGTAGCAAGGAATTTTATATACTCTTTCTGTTTCAAAAAGGTTCGATATCTTCCGGGGATCGCAAGCATTCTCCAGTCTTCTTATGTGTATTGAAGATTGAACGTGTGTTGAACCGCAGAAGTAATCGACTTATTTTGTCAGTAGTATCAGAATGTAGAAAAGAACAAGACTCCCTAACGGTGGCTCCTTATCATTCACCTTTCACGGAGTTGGATTTCTATGTGTTTTAATTGAACGCATAATATATTCAGTGTAATAGTTATTCCCTTTCAGAGCATCCGTCAGCTTCGATGATTCCGATGTTAGAAAATCTTGATCAGAAATCGAATGTCTCCTACCGATTTCTTCTGTGCTGGATGATGGTGGGAATTTGCATTTAAGTATCTATTTGTATGAGTCGATTTTCTACACAGAATATCTTAATGTACGTTTTTCTTCCTTTGAACAAATACATCCAGAAACGGAATAGTTCCATTAAATTCAATTTCCATTGTGAATTAAATATTATCATGTTGCCGATTAAGGTGATCCAGAAATTTGAGGATTTTCCTGTTCATGAGGCCAAACAACAATTTCTACATCTACATATCTGAGCCAGTGTTTTGATTTCAGTGAAGCGGATGTTAAAGCAATATCCCTAATAAAATAATAAATAATAATAAAATATTCTTATATACTTGAATATTCATTATTGGTACTGCATTTGAGTTTTTCAATATCCCGGTAGAATCTTTTAACCTAACCCAATCAATAGGTATATTCTTCATTAAGAGACTTAAAACCATTATTTATATTTATTTTGGACACAAAAAATACAAAATGTATATTACGACTAGAAAACTAAAGTATAAACATCACCTAAAATTGGAAGGGTTTATTTAAGCCACTTACAATGGATAAAGATATTACAGACGTGACTTTCAGCTTGAAGGAATTATATGCCTCTAACTTTTTTATTCCGGAATATTGTTAGTTAACCTCGTATACATTAGACTTTCATCCACTGTTATCTCGGAAAATGATAATTTTTCATGATCTTTTTTGAATAAAAATTTTAAAAAGTCAATAAATGTTACACATAACCTTCTTCCACTCGCCACTTCATTTATTTATTTTAATATTTCGCATTAATTATTTATCCGTAAATCTAATTTTCATAATACCTCCATACAATTATATTAAAAATTTAATTACCAATAACGTTCCCGTAAAAAAGGAGAAAAATTATAAAGTATCGCTTGAAAACTTTCTTTGCCTCGAATGAACTTCCTTCCGTGCAACTAAAAAGATCTTTCGTCTCCCGACGCCTATTTAAAAATACTTGAAAATTCTGCTTCAATACGCCCAATACTCCATTGTGTGGAAAATGCCTTTTATTCGCTTTCAACTCGCCCCTTTATCGATTTGGCAATATTAAAAAAGTTTTGTTGACCGATATATCGAAGATCTAATAAAAAGATACTGCCCGTGATTTTGCTTCAAGTTATCACGACTGAATATATTTTCGGTTCTCAGATAGACGTGAAGTATTTCGGAAGAAAAAAAAATATAATTTTAAAAAGTAAACAGGATAGTTTACATTTCAAGTACGTTCTGAGACAGAAAATTGAAATTTCATAATATGTTAAGCCATTTTGACCCAACTTGATTAGCAGTATTATTATCACTCTGTCCCCTCATACAGTCATTGGGATTTTGGCGGTCTACCAAAATTCACTAAATTTTAATATGTTATTCATTTATTTCAACCTCACTAAAGTTGTTTAAGGGCATAAAACAATCCTATGACTAGTTTCGGAAACACAGGGTGATAATGATGTTATTTTTTATTTCAATTATATTTTCTTATTTTATCTTTTTAGGGTTTTTTTGCTGATAAACAGCAGTTTCTTTTTTTTTCCTATTGTTTTTTTTAAATAATAGTTAAGCAGTGGTTCTGCTACAATTTCAATTTTTCGTCAATTAAAAATTGGAACAAATGTTATATATATATATATATATATATATATATATATATATATATATATATATATATATGGTATTATTTAGAGCATTAAATTATTTAAATTAAAAGAAAATTGTACTTGACTTGATACATTTTAATATATATATATATATATATATATATGTTGATTTTTACTCCTTCACGGATGGAAAAATACAATGTGTTTTCATTCCGGGTGTACATCCGTTCACTACTGTCGTTCTGAAAATAACAGTTTTGCTGACGTTTCGCCAAAATCACATTTGGCATTTTAGAAGCTTTATTTCCCGCGTCCGAATAGAGACTCATTTCTCTATTCGGACGCGAGAAAGAAAGCTTCGAAAATGCCAAATGTGATTTTGGTGAAACGTCAGCAAAACTGTTCTTTTCAGAACGACAGTAGTGAACGGATGTACACCCGGAATGAAAACACATATATATATATATATATATATATATATATATATATATATATATATATATATATATATATATATATATATATATATATATATATATATATATATATATATATATATATATATATATATATATATATATATATATATATATATATATATATATATATATATATATATATATATATATATATATATATATATATATATGTAGAATAGCAGAAATATATAATTTCTGCAGGTGCAAAACGGCCTACAAGAAGAATTGCTTTCGATTATGTCACATATGGAAAGTATGGTATAGTAGTATTACTATAAATTTCTTCTTTCCTATGGGTTATCCAAAAATAACTGTCTACTAACAAAGGCTGTTTTTTACTCCCCAATACGAGTGTGTATGACACAATATTGAAAGTTGGTTAATTTTATTAATTAAATTACTGTTTTTCTACTAATTTTAAAAGGAATTTATCACCTATAAAATTTCGTTTCAAGTCTAATGGAGTTCTATGGTTTCAGCTTCAATTACGGGTATATGAGTACTGTTAAAAAAACCCAGGCTTAGTCTTAGACATTTGTTTTATTTTTTTTTTTAATTTATTTAAACGAATTTGAACTGCAGATCGATAAAAAATGCTAGAGTAGTTCATAATCGATCGAACGGAGGCTTTGTAAAACAAAGGGCATGTTAGGGTCTGCTCCCCACCTTTTGTGACTCAAGGCTCTTATTATATTCAATCCATTGTCTGTTCCTTTTATAAGATGTTGTATTTGGTCTTTCCACTTCAATTTTTTATCAAGAGAAAGACCTAGATATTTAAAAGCTATTTTTTACGGATAGATCACCCTCCTAAATTGATGTTTTTTGAATTTTGTCTTCGGCTTCTTGTAAAATTACATAACACTGTCTTCTCGGGTGAAATGTTTAGTCCATTATCTTTCATCCACCTTAACATTTGGCCAAAAGGTTCTTGCAGATTTTGTTGGTATATTTCAGGAGATTTGCTAGTCGTGTAAATACATATATCATCAGCAAATTGAAGAGTTTACATTACCGTTATTAAAATTTTGTTCAAGGTCATATGTTATTTTATGTACAAAAGTAGGCTTAGTATACTACCTTGAGGAAGTCCAATTTTTGTTTCTCTGCTTTAGATAAACCTTCATTAGTTGGTATTAATATTTGTCGGCTGTTATAGATCATATAAGTTTTTTACTATTTTCAATGGGATTCCAGTTTTAGGCATTTTTTTCACAAGAATATTGTAAATAATATTATCGTACGGCCCTTGAAAACAGGATGAATACAAATTAGTTTTTGAATATATTTAACAAATAATAGGAAAAAAGTTTTATGTGAACATAGATCCGAGAACACTTGGTTTCCGGGATATAGGAAAAATAATATATACAATATAACACCGTATCGAGAACAAGGCAATTGCGGACACATGTTCATATAAAAGTTTTTTCTTATTTTGGGAAATACGGTATGCTAAATATTTTATATGATATTTAGGAAAAGGAAAAGTTTAACACTATATCTTAGAAACTGGTCATAGGATTGTTTTGGGTCTATGGATAACTTTGATCGGGAAGTCAAGATACAAGGTAGGTACTAAAATTTTGTGAGTTTTGGTAGACGGCCTAAATCCCGTTGAATATCTGTGGAGTCCTTTGATGAAAGTAAGAACTAATAACTTTTTCAAACTACCAATTTTCTCGGTATATCCCCCCCCTGTTGTGAATCTTTCCTTAAATTAAGAATTGTAAAAAACAAAACAATTATCATTTGTACCTCTTGCTAAATAACTATGTGCGGATCTGAATTAGATTGATCATACTTTACGTTTTTGATCACAACAAGGTAAGTTCTGGGTAAACCGAATTTACCACAAATATCCCAGTCAATGGTAAAGACAATTATCAGAAAACATTCCAAAAACATCTAAAACTCAAACCATATAAATTACAAATTTTGCAGCAGTTAAAAGAGAGTGATTTTCGTTCGATAAAACAATGTTTTTGAGAACCGAATTGAACTGAATTGGAAGAGAAGGCCCTATACCATGGCCTCCTCGTTCTCCGGACTTAACCGTTCCAGCTTCCAGCTCTTCTCTTTGTAATGGATCGTGCTTATTTGATTATTCTAATTAGCCATATTATTATTACTTTCACCCCGCACACAATCAATGAGATTTTAGGCGTCTAACAAAATTCAACAAATGTCAGCTGTTATGTATTTCAACTTTCTGATTAAAGTTGTTTGAGGGTATAAAATAATCATATGACTAGTTTCCGAAATACAGGGTGTTAAACTTTGCCAGATCCAATACAAAATACTCAGGGGAAAGTTGGTTTGTCGATATATTTAACGCATAGTACATCCCATAATAAGCACAAAGTTTTAGTTGAACATAGATCCGAGAGCGCTCGGATTTCGTGATATAGGGAGGATTAAGATTGCAATATAAGACCCTGTATATCGAAAATAAAGTATTTTTAGACATTTGTTCATATATATTTTTTTCTTATTTTGGGAAGTACCTACCATATATATGCTAAAATTATGAAAAAGCATATTTCTCTCATCTTCTTTCCCCTATGTATTTTATTATGATATTTGGAAAATGTTTAACCCCTATATCTTAAAAACTAGTCATAGGATTGTTCCGCAGCTATGGATAACTTTGATCGGAAAGTTGAAACACAAGATATAGGTACTCGAATTTCGTGAATTTTGATAGACGACCAAAATCCCATTGATTGAAAATAAAAACTAATAACTTAATACTTCTTGAGACTTAATAAGTATTTTCGTAAGAAGAAAAGACAAAAACATGATGATATTGGATCCGCAGGCGTTACTAATTTGGAACAAGTGAGATAATTCGCTATGCTCAAAATAATGTGAATATAATGACAATCTTATGGCAATAACAATATATTTATACGTTTTCATATAAATATTTTTGAAATAAACCCCAGTTGAATGATTTTTCGCAAAAAAATTATAAACAAAGCAGTGGCGTATAAAAAAACACTGAGCCTAGCTAAATTCCCTCCACCTGTTGTGAATCCTTCCTTATCTCAAGAAGATTAAAAAACAAAACAATTTTTATCTGTACTCTTGCTAAATAACTACTTGCGGATCTGAACTAGGTCATACTTTACTTTCTTTGACAAAAGGAAAAATTCATAACGAGGTAAGTTCTGGGTAAAGCCAATTTACTTATTCTTTTATTCCTTTTGATATTAAGTTTTATCAGGAAACGGCTAATTTGGAAAAACGTAAATTTAAAATAAAATTTCTATATTAAAATTGAAGTAATAAAACATAAAAATGTGTTTTGACAAACATAGTATTTCTTCGTATGCGGTTTATGCGCAAAAATACAAAGTTGCTATTTAAGTTTTGACCTTAATTATCGCGAAAAAAAATTATCGAGGTGCGGTTTTTACTGACTAATTTCATTTTAGCGGAAGCACCGAAAAATATATAGCCGATTTTCTGGTACAGGGAAACTTTGTTACCTTAAATAATATACCCAAATCCAAGATCATAAAGCTTGTTCCGTACCCATTTCAAAAATTGAACCCAAGTTATAGTTATATTTTAAAAAAGCAGATATATTGATAGGGGAGCCGGTGGCCGAGAGCGTAAACCTTTAGGTTTACACCAGTGTTGGTCTCGCAAGTCCTGGGTTTGAATCCTAGGTGGGTGCACGACTTTTCAAGTCTGCAGCTAATATTAGCGGTATAAAAACAAGGAAGAGTGTAATATGAATTTCACTTTCCACGCTGCCATTCACGGTAACCAGGTAGTTTGGGGGTAAATTCATACTCCCCGCCATAACATACCCTTTCAGGTGGAGGGAATGGCCGAGGTTCGGACTCCTCGATAAACTGTAGAGTCCGTCTTGCTGACATTCCTCAGACGTAAAATTCCTTCCCCTATCCCAGAAGGGCGATTCTAGTCCCCTTCTCCGCGCACCCTTTCGACTCTCTATATCTTGTCCGAACAAAAAGTGAACGGAAATTGACTAGAATGGCCATCGTAGCCTAGACCACTAAAGCAGAACTGTCAAGTCAGGTTTATTGATCTTCGAAAAGATGTGAAGAAAGATGTTGCGGTTTATTTTATTTTTGATTGGTCGGCTTTGGAAACAAATGTATGTAAGCGTGTTACATACTGTTATAAAACATCAGTGTCGGTGTTGACAAGTTAGTTGCTGTGTGCTGTTTTCTTTAAGTGAAAAAGGTAGATGTATAATATTATTACTGCCGAAACTAAGTCACTAAAACGAACACAAACTAGATATAGGAATGTTTCAAAAGTATCCGCTTACCTTTAATTCGATTAAGTCATGGTATAGAAACTTTTAGACCATAGGATATTTTAAAGCGCAAAAACAGTATCAAAACAAAACAGTCAATAACAAAAATGTATTAAACAAAACACAGCATGTTCTAAAAGTAACGCAAGCAGATCTAAGCTTCTCAACAAGTAAGATCGCTGGTTGTACCGCAATACCCCAATCAAGAGTAAAGACTTAAGACAATTGTGAATAAATATCTGAAACTCAAACCATATAAATTAGAAATCTTGCAGCAGATAAAGGAATATGATTGTCCAAAAATACAAATGGAAATAAACTAAATGGCAAAATAAATAAGCACAACTGCAGAATATGGGCACTAGAAAACTCCCAATATTTTCAATAATTTGTGAAAGATTCGCCAAGATAATAGTTTGGTGTGGAAACTCTAAACAGCCTTTTATTTTTGCCAACACAATAGTTAATTCTATTTTATAAGTCAACTCTTTTACTTCTTCAACAAGATGGGGATATACCGATTTACGCTATAATTACTAAAAATTCGTTAAACAATGCCTCCTCGCTCTTCGGATTTGACCGTTTCCAGCTTTTTTCGTTGGGGATACGTAAAGGATCGCGTCTATAATCCGCTGCCACAAACATTGGATTAATTGAAATTAAATATTTGAGATGTAATAGAAAATATAGTCGAAGATTTCAACAAATTGATAGTTAAATTAACTAAATGTATTGAATTTAATGGAAAATATTTTCAACATTTTCCATATTAAATTGTTTTTAATAATGTAATATAAACAAATTTGATAATTTTTATATTTTTTACATACATTTTGACGTGTTTTGCCAGTTTTTTAGAAATACTAATAGTTTAAAAATCTGTTTTACACTTCTAGGGTCACCCTGCTTAATAAAAAAATATATAGATGTACAAAAAATAAAATAAATTTGGCGTCTTCCACCGTTTAAAAAACAATATTAATTATATAAAAAAATCGCTTTTATATGCAAAAAAAATTCTTTCATTTTGCCGCGAAATTGTTTGAGTGCCACACCAAAGTTTTCCTTCACTAGAGCTACACCATGTTCTTTGTTTTCGGGTACTATTTATCTCTGAGGTCTACGATTATTATGCCGATCGTTTAGATTCTCCAGATCCCGCGATTGTGTCTACATTGCCCATGAATAAGTAACATATTCATTATTTATTTACATTTGTAGAATCCACACTAAGTATTAAGTCGGTATAGTCTTATTGTCTTACACACCAACATTTAAGGCAGGTATGAGCGGAAGCAACAAAAATAAAACAATTACAACTGCTATGTTGCTTGCTTGCTACTTAAGGTTGTGACATTCATCAGTTGGTATTTCGTCATTTACAAGTGGTAACTATTCGGATGCACTTTCGTGCATCTAAGAGGCCCCCATATCCATTATTGTTTGAGGTTAACTTTAATCGAAGATATGCTAGCAGGTTTTAAGGATTTTTGGTTAGGAAGTGGAGTCAAGAACTGGAGGTTTTCTTTCCAAATATTGTGTATTATCAATGTTTAGTAAAAAAAGAGTTCAACCGGTAAAGTTGTGTAATTAAATATTTATTTTATTTTCTTTTAAATAATCAATAACAGTTTTGTTTCTTTCATAGTTTAGGTTTTGAAATAGAGAATGGAGTAGGAATGTTATAATAGAGAATGAAGTAGAAATATTGGTTTTAGCTGATTTGAAGTAGATGTAATTTTTATGTGGACAATCCAAAATCAAATGTTGGAGACTTCCCTCCTTTCTACATTCGCACTAAAAGTCGTTCTTGCATTTGATTTTAGAGAGGTGTTTATATGTTGCGCAGTGACCCGTTCTCATTCTTGTCATAGTTTTTAAGTGTCTATGATCTAAATATTGCATATTTTAGGTTGAAATGGGAATGAGGGTTGGACTTGTTTCTACCACTGTTCCTTTTCCTGTCTGGATTCTTTCCAGTGGTCTTTCTATGTTGTATTATGAAGTCCTTTGATTTTAGGGATATATTATTTTGCTTTTAAAAAGATGTCAGGGAGGACCCTTAAAATTCTTCCTATATTAGATAGGTGAACTGCTTCCTCGTTGCATTCTTTTAACAGATACCTTGAAATCCATCCTAATTTTATGCCGAATCCTACTATTCCCGCATCTAGTAGAGGTTGTCTTGTGGCAAAAGTGATATTGTCTGTGCTATTTTTCAATCCTGTCTTAAAAACTTTTTGAATTGCGTCCTTTGAATCAGTCAGAATTATTATGATAAAAATGTCGTTATTTATATAATTTTCTATAGTCTTATGAATTGCAATGACTTCCGCAGTAGTAAATTAGGTTAGGTTAGGAGTATGAACTTAGGCAAATTTGGCCATTATCGAGTCTTTCTCTAAGTCTAAATTAATAACTTTAATGGGCTTAAATTGATTAGAATAGTTATATTCAAAGCAGGGTAAATTATGATGTTTTTGTATTTTGCTATTTAAATGTTTTAAGATATGTTGGATTAGATAGGATTTACTCCTAGCTCTAAAATAGTTTGCGTTTTTCCAATTATTATTCAGTAGTTCGGTGTGAAAAATAACCAGATTATTGATAATTCTCATGTTTTTAAGAATACATTTTTAACCTAGCCAGGTTCTTCTAAATTATAGATAAGTTTCCGAGAATTCTGCCAATAAAACATTAGTGGGTGTGGACTTCATGCAACCTGTAATTATCCTTAGGGCTTCAAATTGAATTTTGTCACTTTTTTTATATTTCCAATATTGGAGCAGTTATCAAAGTGTGATCTTATTATAGCTTTGTATACCATAGGTAGGATTTTTGCGTGTGCTCACCACCACACTCCGGAGATGGCCCTTAGTACATTAATCCCCTTCGCTATCTATGTGTTTTGTCCAATTAAAATTGTATTTAAGGGTTACTTCCAGATGTAATAGCTTCTGTCCAATTTATCTGTTCTCCTTGGTAGAAAATTAGATGCAGGTTCAATTCTTTTTTCCTATAAGGAATAAATAACATGGCCTTAGTTTTATCTAAAGAAAGAGAAAATTCATGGTTATTCATCCAATGAGATAAAATTTTTATAGCCTTATTGCTTTTTTGAAACAAATCTGAGAGATTGGGTAACATGAAAATTAATACCAGATTGTCAATGCATTGTAATGTAAAACTATGGTTCTCTAGTATCTGGTGAATGGAAGCAGTATAAATATTGAAAAGCAGGGGGCTTGACGATGATCCATTGAAGATTTTCACATATAAGGTTACAGAGAATTGAAATACTTTCTACACATTCTGAATCCTATTTGGTATTTCGGTAACAAATTAGAATGTTCCAATTTCTATTCCAATCTATTCTTGCAGTTCCAGTAACTTCCCCACATTCGAGCGCAGGGCTATTGGTCTGTAATGTAAATGGGGAGAATTATTAAGATTTTTTCCAACCCCTTTGGATATGTGTAGTTTGAAGGCAGTTATTTTAAAATTCTATAACTTTTACTCTTAAGTTGTATAGAAATTTTTTAATCCTAGAATACGAAATGGCATCTAGGCATGGAGAATAATCTTTTTCGTTGCTGATTTTCGCATTGGGTTTATGAATGGAGAAACACTTTATATTGTCATCTAGGGTTTAAAGTGAAAAGCCCGGGTCTATATTATTTCGGGATAGACCGTCTATAATTTCTTGAAAGGTTAATTTTGATATATTTTTAGGCCTGTTGGTATACTTTTCCCTGAAATATTTGTTTATGGTTTTCCAAATCTTTAGAGATTGCCGATTCTCTATTTTTAGATTCACAGAAAGATATAAAGCTGTTTTTTTTCTTTTGTTTAATTTTTATTTGCTTTGGCCATTATGAATTTTGTTCAGAGACTCGTGCTTATTATAACTTAAAACTTATAATGTTTTATGAAATTTTAACAAGTAATGTAGTAATGTGTTTAAATAATTGTGGTTGTTGTCACAATGTGTAATGTCTATGTTGTTCTATACGCAATTTTGAAAAAGGCTGAAGTAGCCGAAACGTTAATTAATTAAAACACTTATGAAACCGCTATAGTCTTTCAATACATACTATATAACCAGATATCCAAGAAGACTTTTACAAGAAAAAAAATAATATATATATATATATATATATATATATATATATATATATATATATATATAAATCTTTCAGTCTTAAACCGATTAAGCTTCCGCAAAAGTATATTCTCTATAGTATCAGTCCTATCTATCACTGTACTTGCGCTCAATCTCCTTGGAATTTTCTGAAAACTTTCTCTTTTTATATACTCAACAGAGTCAAAGTTCTTAGGAAACAATCGAAATGAGAATTTTAAAAGTGCACTTTTAAGTAATTTGAACATAATTTTTATGACTTAGGAAAAATATTTTCTGTTTAAGTAATTTGTCTTTAGAAATTAAGCAAAATGCAGACATCTCGCCATATTTTACTCTTGATCTTTGTTCATATCACAATATTTTTTTAAGCGGTCCCATCCTAAATCACCTTAAGCAGCAAATCTCCTTTAATCCCGTTACCTCGCTCCTGAATGTTTATATTTTAATCCCCTAGGCTTAATTTCGTCCCAAAACACTTTCACGGACTACTTGCCTCTTTCCTATGAGATGTCTGGTACACATTTTACACAAGAATGGAAGAGAAAAGTGAAATTGAAGGCATTTTATAAAATGACATTTTATTAAGAGCAGCAATATTTGTAGGTAAGAAAATCTTAACAGAAAACTTTTTGGGTCTTCTATGGATTGCCATAATTTTTTTTCTCTTACTATTTTTGCACAACTTTAATGTATTTCTTTTTCTATTTTTGGGACGTTATGCTTGAATGGGAAAAAAACTTTCAAATACAAGGTGTCCTTTTTTAGACTTGTCATCAGCTGTTGTTTTTAATATGGGCCTAAAATGTTGTATTATTTTTTTACACACTAGAGTGATACTTCGATGAAATCAATATCAATAACATTATATATGAACACCGCACTCTTAAACGATCTATTTACCTGAAATTAGACTCTAATCTACAAAGAATACCGTATTCCAGTGTAGTCCTGCTCATTTGCCCCTCAACGCACATACAGCAATATTGCCATTTACCTAGGCAAAAATACGTATGTTTTTTTTTAGATTTCATGCAATGTTGCAACATTTTCAGTTGTTAGGAAAATGCGTTTCTTAATTTTGTTTTTTTTTTAATTACTGATGTAACACGTGCTGGTACCATTAAGGATGTTTGTCATAAGTCATAAATACTTTTTCATCTATGAGCAGATCACGAAGGCAGAAGGCCTAAGTACTATGTACCGGGGTTGTTTTAAGTGAAGAGATGAAAAGTTTATTGATGAGAGATTTAAAGACTTGCAGATAAGAAGACTTTTGCTGGTAACACACTCCATAATCGGGATACTATCACAATAAAAGAACGAACAAAGTGGGAGGTCCTTGGCCAGTTGGACAGGGAAAAAATGCATGTTGGTGGATGCTGGTGTCTCTTTAGTAGGTATGACTTAGGAAAGTTTTACGGATTATAATTGATGTGAACAGAAGCGGTGCTAGTATCTGTAGTAGTGACTGCAGTTTCCTTGTGATGTTTGGATCACCAATCGGGCGAATAAGTCTTCTTTGGACAGAGTCAAGGATGTTAGAAACTGAATGAAAAGCTGCTCCCCATATATGCGAGCAATACTCAAGGTTGTGTCTGATTTGCGAAGTATGAAGGGTATACAAGTTGGCAGAAGAAAAGTGTTTTTCGAGCTCGGAAAAAGAAACCCAATTTCTTCGCGTCTGCTGTGGCAATTGAGGTGATGTGATCATGCCAGCGAAATTGTTTCTGAAAAGTGTAGGCTAAAGGAATCTATGGCTTCAAGCATTTGATTATTCATTTGAATAGCGCGGGTATTGAACAATAATTTGTGAGATAGTAAACATGATATTACATGAGGAATTGGGTAGGTGCCAACTATAAACCCTATGGAATGCCTCCGTTGATCTCCTGTTGAAAAAAAAATCTGACAATCCAAGTATAAAACTTTAGAGAAAGACTATAGGCAGGAAGTTTGTTAAATGCGTTATGACAGACTTAATCAAATATTTAGATATGTCGAGAGCAATTGTGGCTTACGAAGATAAGGAGATCTGCTCTAAAGGGAGCCATATTACATGTCATTATTAATATACTCATACTCATAATTAGAAGTAGGGATATGGGTCTGTAGTTAGAGGGAACTGTTTTGAATTTCTTTTTGGGCACCGGTTGTACACGGGCAGACTTCCAGCTTTTGAGGAAAATGCCCTTGACAAGAATAATTTGTAAACTTAAGGCTAGTTCAGAAGTTGATTTTTTTAAGACTATTTAAAGCTATGGCCGGAATATCACCAAAGCCAGAGGATTTTTTGATATTAGGTGTATTGAGAGTCTGTCTTACATTTTTAACATTGAAGGTAATTTCGTCCATATTGTTATTGATAAAGTTAAACTGATAGAAGGGGAAAGTGAAGAAGAGGAATTAAAGTAGAATACACGGCGAATTGTTTTGCAAAAATCTCAGCTTTTGCTTAGACGTCGAGACAATTTCATCATCAGAAATTAAGGGTGGTAAGGAGCTTTTTCAGGAGTTTTGATTAAGATTTTTGGCAAACGACCAAAAGAATCGGCTATCATGAAAGGAATTTGTCTTTTTTTATGTATGTGTTGAAGGCATTTTGGCGACGGAAATAATGAAATTGTGATGGTTTTGTGTCTCATTTTTTGTCTAAAAATTTTCTGAAGTAGGAGTCTAACAACTACTTATCCAATTTACCTTAAATTTTTGCTTACAAATCAAGTATTATGCAACAAAATGGCTACTTGATAAAATATTTAAAATTTCAAAATGAAAAAAACTAGTTTACGGGTTAAAATTTTGTGCATTAATTAATTGTCGTATAGAGATAAACTAGTAAAATTTTGGTACTAATTCAAGATGGCGGAATAAAATGGTGACCAAGTAAGGTGTTTCTAATCGTGAAACATCACCCTCTCAGATTTAACATATTTTCACATTTTAGCCTCCATAGATTTCAAAATACCTGTTTTATGAATTCCGTTGGTCTCTCTGTCAATCTGTCTACTTAAAAACTACTTACCCGTCATATAGGGATTACCTGGTAATATTTTGGTAAGAATCCAATATGGCAAGACAAGATGGCGGACTAGTGAAGTGTTAAAAAAATATTACTTTAAAATTAATCACCCAATTTACCTCAAATATCGGTATGAATTCAAAGGAGCAAAATCAAATAGCCGCCAAATAAAATATCTAGTAAATCAGCCTGAAAAAACTATTTATTATATTAATTTAAAATGTTGTGCAAGCAATACGTGTGATATAAAGATAAACTGCTAAAATTGCGGTGTGAATCAAAATGATGGACAAGAAAATGTTGAAAATCAACGTAAAAAACCTTTTTATTCAGTTGACCAAATTTACAGAAAAATGAAACAATATAGAGATAAATTGGTGCGAAATCAACATGACGGAACAAATAAAATGGCGATATGTGTCAGAGTAAGTTATGACCAGAAGTTAAGTGTAGAATAGATAGAAACGGGTAAAATATTGATAGAAATACATCATGGTGGAACAAAATGGCACCTAATATAAATGTTTAAAAAGACAGTGCATATGTGTTAGTAAATGACTATATGCCAATATTCGGTCACACTTCATTTTTCCTAAAAAAAGAAATATTCATAACGAGGGTAGGTCTAGGTAGAGAAAATGTATCGATTTTTTTATAGTTGTTGTTCTTGATCTCCTGAAATTTAAGCATAATGTAATCCCATGATTAGTTTTTAACATAAAAGGTGTTAAAATTTGTGCAAAAATTTCATATAAATTACATGGGGAAAACAGCACCAAATTTGTTTTTTCAACATAATGAATGTACACTACTTTTTAAAATAAGAAAAATATTCGTATAAAAATATGAACACAGTTTTGCAAATGTTTTATTCTCGATGTACGGGGTTTTTTATTGCAAACATTTTTAGTCCTATATCTCGGAACTAATGAGTTTTCTAATCTATATTCATATTAAAGTTTCTTTTTTAAGTTTTGGCAATTACAAAATTTTAAATCTGTTAAGGAAACCAATTTGATGGGATTTATGCAAATTTCAACACCAAAATTATTAGTTTAGCGTTTCTACCCTCATACCCAACTACAAAATGGTGTTCTCATTGCTTACTTAATTGCCGTCGTCGTCGTTTATCCTGGGATTTATTTCTCTGAATGCTATCTACCAAAACATCTTGCAACACGGGGGCCTAGCCAGTGGAATATTTTTATTGGACGTACAAATAAGAACAAAATTTCATTGCTTGGGCTGGGTATATAAAAACGCTCCAATAAAAAAGTAATGGTCTCAGACCATAGAGTAACCGAAACTCTCAAAAATTGCTACTCATATGTCCAGAGCGCAAATAAGAATGCTTAATTAAATTTTAAACATTCTCACCTCAGAAAACCCCTGGCCATCAAATTGTATGCGAAAATATCGTTCCCCGTAAAAGTTATTTTAAAACATTGAAAATAAGATTCAGATTCAAAAACCAAACATTTACGGATCCAGGTACATACGAACTTATCACCTTATTTTTTGACAAGGAATCTCCCATTAAGCGATGGCTCATGCTTTTTGAAACATGCTGTATAATTACTTGGTAATAACTTTATCCTACAACCTGCAATTTATTTTATATTTCTTTAATTTATTACCATACAACTAAACACGTTCAAAATTTAAAGGCGGTTTAAATAGGGTTTTGGGACTGAGTGCTTTGGTTCATCCTAAATGTCTGTCTTGTGCCAGATTATTATATTCTCACGGGACGAAGGGCTCTTTGTATTTCAACGGATAGACATCAAAAAAGTATATGCAATAAATGTTTCTTGTTGCCATGTTGCCGCTACCTTTTTTATGAACAACGTATATATAAAACTTTAAGGGCAAACTAATGTATCTCAGGACACCTGGAAAAATAATAACAAATAATAACAGGAATTAAATGCAAACATTCTCTACAAATTGGCATAAAAATATCTCCTAGTTGATAAACTCTATAATATTAGATATGTTAGTTTTGAGTTGATCTCCTGAACAAAAGATACCATGGGTACAATCTAATCCTATGACTAGTTTTCAACAAACAGGGTGTTAAACTTATAAATATTCGACCTATATATCGGAATTAAATGGTTTTGGTTTCATATAAAGCTTAATATGTTAAAAAAAACTAAGTTAAAGGCTAATTTAATTAATAGATTGTACCCATGTTATGTTTTACTCAGAAAGTCAAAACCTACAATATATAAAAAATTTAGCCAATACCAGCAATGCCGGTTTTCCATAAGATTTTTTCATGTAGTCCTTTATAATGAAATGTACAAATTTACCATTTCCTTCATTTACTGTATTTCTTTCAAGAAAGAGCGTGTGCTGGGAATTGAACAGTTTCCACTTCTGGAAATATCAAAATTATTTAAATTTAACGCCCTTAGAACACTTATCCACTGTCAAAATACTGTTCTTAAATTTGGCATACTGAATTGCCGTCGTGCGTCGTTTTCGGCACAAAGGAATTAGCTTATACCTAAAATTTAAAATTTAAAGTTTTTTCTGAGATTTATTCCTCTGAATGTTGGGTAAGCTAATGTGTTTCAAGACATCTAGAAATAATCTAAACAACAGGAACTAAATGTAAATATTTTCTACCAATCGGTATGTACAAAATATGTCTTAATTGATGGTAGATCAGCTCAATAACATTAAATGGGTTAGTTATTAATAAGTGCGCATCTGTACATCGAAGAAAACAATAATTACAAATATTTTTGTGCTCACATGATTTGTTTAACGGTATTGACCATATATTATTATAATTATATTATCATTATTATATATTATTTATAAACAAGTTTAGACTAACACTTTATAGAGACACCAAAATAAAAGCACTTGTAAATCTGTTATTATAGGCTTTGCGCATTATTCTTTTACATATACAGGATGTTGGAAGGTATAAAAACCATATTTGATGTAAAAAATACTCATCTGCGGCAAAACAGTTCATTTTTCCCAAATGCATTTTTTATTTTCAGGTTCTTTTTTACGTAAGAAATACTATTTTAAAATAATAGTCAACTTACTTTAAAATATAACAATTAAATAAATAAAAATAACACAGACAGGCAAAACTAGAAAAGAAGCAAGAGAAATATTAAAAAAAACCTTAATAAAATACTTTACTTATACATCTGAATTAATCACAGAATTAAAGAAAAAATGGAAATATTTTGGGCCAAAGTCCAATAAAGGTCATATATGTATAAATTGTGACAAAAAGAATGACATCAGAAATAGTAAAAACATTAATTAAATTACACACCCCTTACATATGACCCTTGATTTTAAGCAAAATTTAAAGTCGATTAAAGAACATTTTTCTTTGAATCTCCTGTCGTTTTTACCGTGTGTCATTTTTTGAGATTTGCAATATGGCCAATGTTTTCTCAAAATTTAAGTATGTTTTCCAACTCCCACTTGCGGTGATTTTTCCGGATTAGAGGAACCAATGATATATTAAAACAAACATTAGCTTTCGAATTTTTTCTTGTTTACAAACCTTGAATCTATATACTAAAAATGGACAAAGGCTAAAATTTAAAAAAAATGAATGAAATAAGTTGATGATGAAAGTCTACTACAAAAAGTGTTAGTCTTTACCTGGGTCCTAACATGAATAAGCAGAAAACAAAAATTATTAGAAACACTAACTAACCATTTAAAAGCTGTAAAATGGATAGAGCGATAATAAGTATAAAATTCAAAGATTGTTTAAGAAACACAGATATTTGTCAACGAACAAACCTCTAAGATATTACTTATAAATACAACTAGGTTTAGGTTATTCTTAATGTAAAAAATACCATTTTACTTACTTTAAAATCTAATAATGAAATAAATAAAAATAACGAAGACAAGGAAAACTAAAAAAAGCAAGGAAAATGTTAAAAAGAAGCTTAATAAAATGGTATGTTTATATAACTGAAATAATTACAGAAGAAAAGAAAGATTTGTCTTACGCGAAAACCAAATATATGTCATATATGCATAAATTGTGAAGAAGCCAGTGAAGTCAGAAACAGTAAAAACAACAATTAAATTACACACGACTTATATATAACCTTTGGTTTTAAGGGAAAATTTCAAGTTAATAAAAAGACGTTTTTCATAAATCTGCTGTCGTTCTTGCAGTGTGTCATTTTTTGAAATTTGGCAATATGGCTGATATTTTTTTAAAATTTATGTACGTTTCACAACTTCCACTTTCAAAGGTTTTTCGGTACTAGAGGGTCCAATGATATACTAATACAAAAATTATCTTCCAGAATTTTTCCCGTTTCCAAGATTTGAATTTCTGTACTAAAAACGGAGAACTACCAAAATTCAAAAAAAATTAATGATGATGTAAATTGATGATGAAAGTCTGTGATTGTAAATAAAACAGGCACATAGAAAAATTGATGATATTAGGCAAAAAATAAAAATGGCGCATTTAAACGAAACCCAAAACTGGGACAACGCATTTGACAATCTTACTACTGCAAGTGCCTAAAAAATTATTATGATAAATGAAAATGAACTAGTAATATAGGCACTCTTTTTTTACAACTATATAATATATTGCAAATTAATAGCAAACAACAAGTAGCGGTGGTTCCTGGATTTTTGAGATTATGTAATGACAATTAATAGGTATGTAACAATCCTGTTGACTAAAAACAGAGCTACGTGATGAAATGATCAGGCTATATAATATTTTAACTCCAAAGAAAGTGTTTAATTTATTAACAATATCACTATGCTTATTTAAAAATTCTTTCAGACTACGTAAAGAAGTAAACATTGAGTTCGCACGCCACTGTTTTAGTAAACATCTTCGTAATTTTCTCTGCTCTTCTTTAACGCTTTTACATGGTTTTCTTAAACCTTTAATTACTTCGGAGTGTCTAAGTATCCAGTTCAGAGGCCTGTGCATCCTGTGACATGAAGGCAAGTTTCGTAATTTTTTCCAAGGGGCATAATTGCATGTAAATGTTTGTGCAAAACACGTTTTGAGTCCTGGTGCTACCATTTGCATGTTGATCCATCTATTGCTCAACCTAAAAACTCCGCTGCGAAATTTGCATATTTCAGCCTCTGTTGTTGGTGCTGCCATCCTAACTATAATGGCTAAAGTAACGTTAGAAGATCTCTACCGCTCAATAGAAGAAGTGAAACTACAAAATGCTGAAATAAAAACAGAACTCGGTGCGTTGCAAGTGAGCGTAGGCCACGATATTTCTAATCTGCATGAAAAGATGGCAGCACTAGAGCAAGAAAATCAAAGCTTAAAAACCAGAGTTCTGCAATCTGAACGAAAGCTGAAGAAATATAACCTCGTATTTTATGGTATTGTCGAACAGCCAAATGAGAAGGAGCAGCCTAATTTGATTATCAAAGAAATTACAAATAAATATCTTAAGATGTCTCTTAGCGACTCTGAGATCAGGGATGCATACCGTATACCTAATAGTCAACCTGACAAATCTAGGCCCATAATAGTTGAATTTCTAAATCATTTCAGAAAGACAGAAATACTTAAAAATGCAACACTATTTAAAAATTCTGGAATTTTTGTGACGAATGATTACACAAGGGAAGACTACAATAACAAGAAACAATTATTGGAATTTGGTAAAAATTTTAAAACCAACCAAATTGACGCCAAAGTTATTGGGACCGAAAAATTGTTGGTGCAAAACTATATTTACAATTTTGAAGAAATAAAACATCTACAACCACATGATATAGTCGCATACCATCAACGAAAAGTGTCTTTTCAAAATAATACACGTAGTTTACGTACTACACCTACAACAGTCGGCTCACAGTCATCGCAGCGTATCGATGTTTCTGGTGGTACTGGGAATGGTAGCAGAGCACCGGCTTCGTCTGGCTTGTTTAATGCGCGTACTGCAGAAAATAACCGCGCCGGAGGAGCGTTAGATTTGAATCTTCGGTCTAGGGGGAACAAGAAATAGACAGTTTAATAAATTGTTTCACGTTTCTTCAATAATATACATTTGTGTCTATAATTTATAACTAGGTATAATTTTACAAAAACATTTTTTGTTGTATTTTATAAGTAACATATTTTCGTACTTTTTTTTTTTTTTTTTTATATAGATAAATAATGTCCGAGCTGCATGTTGCTCATTTAAATACTAGATCTCTGATCAGTGGCTTTGCAGAGAGTCGCGCGCTTGTGGTTGATTATGAGATATTCGCTGTAACTGAGACGTGGCTTAATGACGGAATTTCCTCGGACACAGTTGCGATACCAGGTTACTTTTTTTACAGATGTGATAGAAAGCTAGACGCTGGACGACTGCGCCGCGGCGGTGGAATTGGATTGTATGTTAAAGATTATTTTAAATGTGAAATTAAAAATTTCTTTATTAATAGTGCCTCCGGCCTGGAATCTCTTTGGGTCCAGATAAATCTAAAAAATCGGGAAAATATCATTGTAGGTGTAATCTATCGCCCTCCTGACACAAACTTAAATAGTATCGTTGAAGCACTTGATGAAAACTTATCAACAATTACGCCAATGTATAATAAAATAATTCTTTTAGGGGACGTTAATGTTAATTTTCTCGGAAATGGACCTAATATTTTGTCACGATGTATTGAATCATATGGGCTTGTGCAGGTTATTAAGGAGCCCACTCGCATAACACATACAACTGGGACGCTCATTGATATAATCTGCACGAATATGTCTGACCTAGTTTCGGCCTCGGGTACTTTGGATACCAGTTGTCTTTCGGACCACCAATTAGTTTATTGTAACCTTAAATTAAAGGTTACTAAATTCAAACAAAAGTTTGTTACTTATCGCGACTTTAAAAATTTTGACCAGGTGGCTTTTGAACATGACCTGCAGCAAATCGATTGGGATTTCATTTACTATATAAATAATATTGATGTAAAAATTGAATTCTTAACCCACCATATTTTGATTCTTTTTGAACACCATGCGCCGTATAGAACAGTGAGGGTCAGCAAGCCCCCTTGTCCCTGGCTAACATCAAATCTTAAAGCTATTCTAAAACATAAAGATAAAGCCTTGTCTAAATATAAATCACAGAAAACCGAAACTAATTGGCTTGAGTATAGGAGGCTAAGAAATTTTTCACTTTCATGTATTCGGCAAGAAAAGGCTGCCTATCTGTGTCATTTGGAACGTCAGAAAAATGATAAATCACTGTGGTCTGCACTTAAGAATTTAAATATTCAAACCATAAAAAATACTTCATTACCCCAACATCTCATGAATCCGAACAACATAAACAATTTCTTTACCAGTGTTTTTTGCAAATCTAACAATTCCACTGAAAAAATACATTTTTATCAGAATAATAGATTTCGAGATGGTTTGAATTTCAATTTTCAACTTTCCGATTTTCAAACAGTAAATGCAGCAGTTGACTCCATTAAGTCAAATGGTAGTGGCAACGACAACATTTCTCTAACTATGATTAAACTCTGCAAACATAAAATCCTATATCATGTGACTCATATAATCAACTGCTGCCTGGAGTTGGGATACTTCCCGTCATCTTGGAAGCGCTCACTTGTTTGTCCTTTGCCGAAGATATCCAATCCTCAGTCTGTCGGAGATCTTCGTCCGATTAGCCTAATCCCGACACTATCCAAAATTCTGGAAAAGATAGTCTCTTTGCAGATGACAACTTATTTGGTTAAAAATAATATCCTCCCGAAGTATCAAAGTGGTTTTAGAAAAATGTTCAGCACCACCTCTGCCCTTTTAGACTTGACTGACAACATTTTTCGTAGCCTTGACAAGGGTATGGCTGCGGTCTTGGTGGCTTTAGACTTTTCAAAAGCTTTCGACACTATAGATCACGACCTTCTATGTGGAAAATTGCACTATTATGGTTTTGATGAAGCCGCAGTTAATTTTTTCGGAAGCTATCTCTCGGGGCGCTCACAATGTGTAGTACTTAGTGGTGAACGGTCAGAGTATCGAGAGGTAATCTCGGGTGTCCCTCAGGGTTCAATTTTAGGGCCCCTTCTATTTACTCTTTATACGGCGCATCTTTTCGAACAAGACTTAAATTGTTGCCTCCGTTCATATGCGGATGATACCCAGATGTTGTTCCCTTTTGACTACAATGATATTGATAATGCACAAATTATCATTAATAGTGATTTAGAAACTATACTTGAGTACTCAAGAACTCATAATTTGAAACTAAATGCTAACAAAACAAACATAATAGTTTTTTCTTCGGAACGTAGAAGAAAGTATGTACAGGATAATCTTATTATAAGAATAGAAAACGTTGTCTTGAAATATGCGCAGAAGGTAAAAGTGTTGGGTGTCACAATAGATGAGAGGTTAAAGTTTTATGATCATATATCAAATTTAGTTAGAATTGCATATTGTAAGCTCAGAGTCCTTTATACTAACAAGTTAATTTTAAATTTCAAAGTGCGCAAAAAATTGTCGGAAAGTTTAGTCATGTCAGTCCTTAATTATTGCAACATTGTTTACTATCCTTGCCTTGATGTCATAACAAAAAAAAGAGTTCAAAGTATTCAAAACACATGCTGTCGATTTGTATTTCGACTACGTAAGTATGATCATATTTCCCCTAAATTTGTCGAACTAAATTGGTTAAAATTTAACAAAATCGTACACCTTCATTACTTTGCATTTCTCCATAAGTTGTTTATAAATTCTGAACCAATGTATCTCCGTGAAAAACTTATAGCTAGAAGCGCAATACATGATCTAAATATACGCTCGTCTACCACCCTCACAATGCCGATTCACTCCACCGCCCTCTTTCAAAACTCTTTTACATTCAACGCTGTAAAATTGTATAATTCCTTAAGCACCCACAATAAATCACTTCCGCCTCTGGCGTTTCGGCGAAATATCAAAATCGGCCTTCATCATAATCAACTCATTACTCTGTTCTGATTTTTTTTTTTTTTCATTTCTCCAGTTATCTTATTGTCTATCATGCGACCCGGTCATTTGTTTGTTTATCTGATATTAATTTTTCATTAAACTAACATTACTATTTGAAATTCTGTGTATGTGTGTGTATGTATGTATATATGTATTTGTGTATGTATGTATATATGTATATATATGTATGTGTGTATGTATGTATATGTATATATATACATATATAATATAATATAATATAATTTATTTTACATTATTTATATTGTTATTTTTTAATATTATAGATAATTTTGTTATTTTAGGTAAGTTACTATTAATAATTTTTACTAGTAACATGGTTAAGTGTAAGAGTAGCCTTAGGCTAAACTTCGCCATTTACATCTATTCATCATCTTGTACTATACCACACCATTGTAAAAAATTATTTAAATAAAAGCCGTTAAGTAAGTAAGTAAGTTTCAATAAACGACCTAAGTCATTATTATTAACATTTATGTATAAATGTCTGAATCTGTAGTAAGCCCCTAGAGAAAAAAGGTTGTTAATTTGTAAAGTAATTCCATGTCGAAAGTTTCCAACTCTCGAGAAGGAGAATTCCTCTGGAGAATTCTCAATAATTCTGTTCGGACTTGCGACCCGTTTCGGTATAAATAAATTAGATCTGGTTGATTTATAATTTACATAACTTGGGGAAGATTTTTAAACATTATTGAAGCTTATAACTTTTTACATTTATGGTTTCATGAAAGCAGTAATATAATTGGACATATTGGACAAAATTTTAAAATCAGAATGTCAATTAAACGCGTTTCTGAATGGTCAAAATTTAAACCATATTCGGTTAAACTATGTGTAATCCTCAACCAGGCTAAAACTGTAATGGTACACTATACAGGCTACCCTATGTATGCTGCATTATTTCAGAACTGTAAGACATATAGTAAAAGTTTCGTACGAAATTTCCTTGGTGTAATTTAATTCTATAATTATATCCCTTTTATGTAATCAGAGAGATTATGTTGCACGAGCCGGTATGAACTATTTATTTTTTAAAAATGTATCGCCTGATGCATTTTCTTAACAATTTTTTTATTTTAAATGTCATTTTATTGTAGACAATATAAACGATTTATTTTGAAAAGTGCAGTGATAATTTAATTTGAGTTTGCTTACATTCGGGTAGGTGAAGTAAATTTTACGTAAACTGTTAGTATTGAAATTTGATATATATCTAAAAACTATTTTTTTTTATTTTTGAATAAATAAATAATTAAAATAAAATTTTCTGCCATTTAAAAAAAGTCAAATTGATGGGTAAGATAAATCACATGTCTAATTTTTTTATTGCCATTTTGCATTATTTTTTAAGCATAAACTTTCAGCTAACTCAAATTTTACTAAGGTCAATTTATTTTAAAAATCCTATTTGAAACACTGTACCTTATAATAACATCTATATGTATTTCGAAGTAAAACCTCTGAAGATATTAATCAAATGTTTGATAGTTTTACACTCTTACAGAATTATGACTTCACTTAAAGTTTGTCACACGAATCTGAGTCTATGAAAAGAATGTGAGTAACTATGGAAACGGTGCAATGATCTTTCGCGATTGGCTACAACTCTGTATATCCATGGAAACGGCCTGCTTTTGACATACCTCCTCCTTACGTCGATGTTTTCGATCTATGTGGTGTACTTTAGAGCCACATTTTGGCACACTCTGTATATTTTCTTAAAATGGGCCATAGGTGTCATCAATTTGTATGTTACATACAAAATTATGCCATTTTTGTTACAAAGTAGTAAACAAAAAACTGCCAAAAACGTTCCGAGATATGGGCTTAGGCCTCAAAACATCAATCTGTTATAACGAAAAAAACCGTTTATAAAAAAATACACCTTGTTTTAATTGTTTGCATTAATATTGTAAGAAAAGCATTCCCTACTGCTGATTCTACACGAAACAAACTATTTGTATACGAAAAGTTTATTCAAATCGGCCAAGATATAAATTTTATGTCAAATGAACCTTTGTCGTTCTTTTTGAAAAACACGTATGTTTATGCAATGCCCTCCTCTTTTAATTGCTGGCCACCTCAAGTGCATAAAGCAAAATCTTGATCCAAATTATATATATATATATATATATATATATATATATATATATATATATATATATATATATATATATATATATATATATATATATATATATATATATATATATATATATATATATATATATATATATATATATATATATATATATATATATATATATATATATATATATATATATATATATATATATATATATATATATATATATATATATATATATATATATATATATATATATATATATATATATATATATATATATATATATATATATATATATATATATATATATATATGTTACATAGGGTATTTAAAAAATTTCAAATTTGAAAATGAAAGATTTTTAATGAAAAAAATCTTCTTCATATTAGGATTATTGAGGTTTTTAGAACTTTAACTAACTTAATATACTTACATCTTAAACGCGGAACACAATTAAAATTACGTCAATCGTTTACGGCGATTAACGTCAAACTTAATTTTTCTTTAAGTATTTTTTGGCATTTTGTTAGATACTTTTTTGAAATGTAGGTTATAAAGGGTTATATTTAGTTACAACGTCAAAATTATCATCCCTAATTGTACCACAAATATGTTCCTCCTTTTCAAGTTTCGTTTTTGTTTGTTAATTTTTAAACGTTAAACGTTTACGAGAGTTCCATTCTATTTCTAGCGTAAAGCTTGAGATGGTTCGAAACTGTTTTGCTAACTTTGTTAATTGTGCGTAACAACAGTAAAAAAATTGTAAGGTTGTGTTGTGTAATTCTTGCCCAGGAGCAGATACATCTCATATAAATAAGAAAAAAAGTTTATATAAACAGTGGTCAGCAAGCGTTTTGTGTTCAAAATACTAGGAGTTAAAAGGTTAATATTTATTTAGTTTTAGATATTCCACGTTCAAATCGGGTACACTAAGCGACTAAATATGTTTTGGAAAAATCTACAGGGTGCTCTTTTTTCCGGGTTGCAACCCGTTTGACACTGTAGAACTTTTTATCTTGATTTGTATTCTTTTGGTCTCCTACGTGTTTTCGATACTTTTAGAAGTGGTTTAGCAAAATGTACGTTTTTTACAATTTTCTTGAAATCGGGTCTAAGTTTATCAAAAATGTAATTTAGAAGATATTTTTCTTTAATGCTTAATATTTTTAAACTCTTTCGTCAGACTAGCAATTTTTAGCTACAATCAACAAAATTGTATATTTTTTCTATACATTTCTTAAATTACATTGTCAAATTAAAAAGTAATGCTCCAGCTCTTGGCCAATGAGCAAAAACCGACTAAACATTCTACCCTGATTAATCAAATAATTTTCATTGTACTTGTTTTATTACTACGGATAATAATTAACTTGGCTGCATTACTACCGCATTTGTATATTTAAAAGTTATTACATATTTGGTAATATCATTTTGATCCCACTTGTTCCATAAACAACCCTTATTGTAATCTAAACTTACTTTGGAGAATGAACTGTCAACGAGAAATTAGTATTAATGTCTCTCTTTACATGGGTTTTAAACATAAGAGTAAATTATACGTCGTATTAAAAATGTTTACAGTGAAAATAAATTTCCTTTCACAAACAAATTTAGCTGGATTACTTCCAGAGACTGCCTTATTTAAATAAGAATCCATGCAAATCAAAAGTAACGAATCCCAGTTAATAAAAGCTTTCCAAAGAATATCGCTTCGTTTAAGATTATTTTACGAACCTAGAGAGTGCCCGTATATGTCACTATATCAAAAAAATATTTTCTTAAAATCCGGATAAAGATCCCTTAGTTTTTCATCTTATTCTGCTATGATGGAGTGGCTTTTGTGGTTTAGAAACTTCAATTACGTTTTGCTTCTAAGAATTGTGTCCATCGTTGCGTTTCTAAAATTTGCTTTCCTTGTTTTTTTTATATTTAGTGATAATATTATTGGTAAATATTAGTACTGATTTTGTTTTCAATTTGTTGCAGTAAACTAATTTAATCCCTTATTTACCCTTTATTTATATTATAATAATCGCTTTTTTTATATTTAATTATGTCGTGAAGATTTAGGGCCTGAATTGTTCTAAGTCCGGTTTAGTTACCCCAAGTTAAGATATGGGATTTATGAAAAAAAAAAAAAATTCCGCACAAAATATACGGAATTCTAACCATTTACATAGACTTACGCGTTGATTTTAACGAATATAGAAAATATTGAAAGCGTTTAATTATGTAATTAAATATTAATTTTACAAAAGAACAAATATAGATATATTTGAGTTTTCCTTACCTCGTAAGAATAATGCTATGTAACGTGATATAATAGTTATCTACACAATAAGGGAGGTAGATAACAGATAGCGAGGGCTGGCAAAAACTCCGAGACTGGTCAAGAGACAGATTTAAAGAATCACTTTGCCAGTGTCAAATTTTGTCAATCGATTTTTTACCTCAATTTTAAACAATTTACTACATCCCTAGGGAAGCAGGGAAGCAATCATTTAATTCCCTCCCTGAAGAGATAAAACGTATTTACCTCGCCCAAATCAGTGTCACAAAGTAGTAGAATATGAAGTAGAGAAAATATAATAACATTATTGCTCCCACCGAAAGTCCGAAGTCAACAGTTGTTTCTGTGATTCCACTTTGTGCCTTTACTCTGCAGCATTGCAGAACTTTTTCCAGAAAGGGTCGTATTGTTATTACGTTATTATAGTTATTAAGATACCAAGGGTATTATTAGGGTAATAACGCTTGAGATCAATACAGTGTTTCCCGAGAGCCTCTGGCCCGAGAGATATACGTCGACCGAAAACATTATCCCTTATAATAATCTGGTGACGTTTAATGTCCGAGTAAGTAATTTTTTTTTGGAAAAATCTAGTTTTAATAATAATAAAGCTAATTATTATTTTTAATATACTAAGGCGTTATTTTTTATAATAACGTCTTAGGGCGTTAACTGACTTTGACATAATGACATTATCACGTCTCCTGAATATCGCCCCGAAACTCTCCAAAAAGTAAGAAATATCTTAAAATCTAATCATTTTCCTGGAAGGTTTATCAAAAAATTAACTAAACAAAGAACCCACAAACATTATAAGCAAACTAATTAATTAAAACAAGATAACACTAAAAAAAAATATGTAGCAATATCTTACACAAATCAGTTATCAGAAAAAATAAAGAACATTTTAAGAAAACATAATATAATTGCATGTCACAAAGCACACAACTTAATTGGTTCTTTGTTTACTATAATAAAAAGTAAAGTACCAAAAAATAAAAAATCTAATCTAATCTACTCAGTACCCTGTTTAAACTGTCCAGCAAAATATATAGGCATGACTACTCAACTATTGGAGAATAGGTTGAAGAACACAAGTATACAAAAAATGCATCGACAGCCTTACACAAACACGAAAAAACAGAAAAACATGAATTCGATTACGCCAGTACCAAAATATTAGATACTGACAATAAATATCATAAATTTATTATAAAAGAAATGCTTCATATAAAAAAAGGAAAATCCGCTGTTAATGACAAGCAAGACGTAAAAAATCTAAGCCAAATTTACCATAATTTAATACATGCAGTATAACAAAATATAATAATTTCTCCATCACCTATATTTATTAATTTACAATAGATTTCAATCGTTATCTCGAATTACTGATTCTACCTTGACTAAGCCTTAAAAAAAAAGGGAAAAAATATATTCTTCAAGTGTTGATTTTTAAACAAATTAGTTGGCAAGCAGATTAGCAAACGAGAAGTAAACAATAAACGTTTTTCGAGGTATGTACCAATTTCTGTTCCTGTTTCTATCCCATTTTCGTTTAAATTTTAAAATGTATTGTTCCTTTTTATTCTAAAATATACGATATTTTAAATGTAAGTTTTATATTAATGTTAACAATTTGTAAAATTTCAAAATCATTTTAGGTTTAACATATAATTTCAAAATGGAAAAAAACTTAAATAATAAATAAGACCTTTTGAAAAAGCCTACTAAGACGGGCGAAACGTCAAGGAAATAGCAAGTTTCATAATATTCATATTTAAGGTTTAAGAAAAAGAGAATTATATTCTACGTATATATATATATATATATATATATATATATATATATATATATATATATATATATATATATATATATATATATATATTATATATATATATACATACATGTATATATATATATATATATATATATATATATATATATATATATATATATATATATATATATATATAATAAATAATACAAAAGTAAATTTAAAAAAATTTGTAAACTGGCTTTACCCGGAACTTTCCTTGTTATAAATCTTTCCTTTAACAAGTAGCGTAGCTAAGGTTTTAATAAAAATAATTTAAATTACTATTTTAAATTCCCGAGGGCGTTAATTATTATTTATAATTTAATTATTATTTATAATGCCCTATGGCATTACTTTTCCATAATAATGTCGTAGGGCGTTATTTCTTATTTAACTAACTTTGACATAATGTCATTATTCGTCAATAATAAAGTAATCGAACATTAAATCTATTAAAAACCGAAATCGCAATAAACGGAAAAAAATGTTTTAGTAGATGATAATGGCCTGACATTAAATAATTTGTAAAAAACAATCGGAAATATTGTTCTTTATTCTGAATTTAAAGCATTTTTTAAACTTACTACGGATAAATTCTAATCTTTTCGTATTCTGAACTCATTTATCGGGGATTTAGTAAGTAAACAAAAAATAAATACACGGAAAAATATCTATCAAAACAATGAACCGTGACCAAGAGATCGGATCCTCACCAACCACCATGCACCACTAAAATTACTCTTCATCTATTGATTGCCTAAACGAGATGATCCTGATCGATTTGAAAAGATAGTGTCATTGAATGTCACTTATGTCAGTCATATTGTTTAAGGTTTATCGATTAGCGTCCTTCACGAGTTTTTTTACAGCTCTTAGTGTATTTTTATAGTGTTTAGGGGATATGAGGACAAATAAATACCATTTACTGCATGACGAAACAGTTTACTGTTTGTGGTCGGAGTTAAAAAACCGGAGCTTAATTATCTTTTAACGGATAGTTTTAGAGACTCTTCTCATTGTCGGTACACAGCAGTTAAGGCAGGAAACTTTTTAAATGTAAAGTAATAATCTAATTCTTATGTTTGTAACAGAATTAAGATCATTTTGTCTTATGACCAATATATTGCTGATAATTAAAGAGATTATTCGAGTTGTACGATTTTTAGTTGCAGAAAAGTATTGCATTTATTATACATTGGTTTAATTAAAAAGTACTCCTTTTCAAAGTATAAAAGCAGTGTGTTATTTTACTATCCCTTTGCTCACCCATGAATTAATTTGTAGTTTATAAAAATACATTATTTCTTACAAAAATAGAGAGAACTTTATGTCAATAAATCTATTAATTTTCCCGTACTTAAACTTAAAATTAAAATAATGTATAAATATTTTAAAGTATAATTTTATTCATATTCGACATTTTTCTGTGCAACAAAAGAGTTTTCCAAAAGCTAGTACAGTTTCATACAGTTCTCAAAAAGTAAATATCAATAAATTAAATATAGTTATTACGATTGTTCATTTTGTATATGAAAACTACCCGGTGTTTATTTCTAGTTTTATAAATTTGAGATAAAACCATAAACCATTTAGTTTAGTTGCTGGGTGGAGGCAGAAGAAAAAACCAACTGAATTAAAAAAACGCCCAGGCTTTTGTGTTTGTTACAATAGTCAACTATCAAAACGATCAAAAAACAAATGCCACGCATTTTTATAATAGTTGTGGTTGTTTGTGAGCGTGTCTCGTAATTTGCCAACTAATAGCTAATGCAACCACATTTTAGCCAACGCAACCATACTCAAGATACTAGGGGGGGCTGCCTCTCTTAGTGACAACCCTGGGCGTCAAATTACGAAAAGTATATGCATTTGGGTAATTTTGTTTAAGTCAGTCAAATATTTTAGGCATAAATGATTATAAAAGGTCAGTAAAAAATCTTAAACATTCGAATTTAATAATCACGCCAAAATTATAAAAAGGCAGACATGCTAAAAAATACACTAGGCTATATTTTTATCATAAGCCAACAACCTTCTGTCCCTTCTAATTAAAAATGTCAACCGGGAAAGGGCTCAAGTAGTGACACCTGGTTTGAGAGGTTTTCAACAGTCCTACATTTTATTATCAAATTATATAAAAACTAAAAACAATTCAAACGAAATTTCACTTGACCCGCCTTCCCGTTTAACATTTTTAAGGGTTTTAAAAGAGTGTATTTAAATCTTCTTGTAAAATATGGGTCCCGTGTCCACACTAGTTAACATTGTACCTATTTTGGCTATTTTTTTAGATACGATAAATTGGAGTTTTCAAATAAGCACCCTTTATATTTAACTTCTATAATTGTATCTTTCTAATATTATATCGAAAAACTCAAGGAAATGATCTGTCCTTTGGGATCTGGAATTATATTTAGTATTTTTTATCTTTTTAAGGCTCAAATTAAAACTCGTTATATCATCACAGTAACAAAATAAAATAATATAAAAATCATTTTCTCTTCCAGTTTACGTTTAGAGTGTAATTTTCGGTAAAATCATTTATAAGAAACTAATTAATTACTCGTTTTTTTCCCTTTCAGTTTAGCAGACGGGGGTCCTTTTGGAAGTACCTGCCAAATACACGGGCCAATGGCGTCAACTCCTGCTACCGGTTCAGAGGATATAACGGATTCTATAGATAATGGTAACGGTACCGATGGAGGTCCGGGGGGACTAAAGAGCCCTTTACTGCTCAAAAATCCAGCCTTTAGTCATTCTCGATGTCCGCTCGAAGTACATAAAACTTGCTTTTGCGTACGGTTTATAGCGGAACATACAAAGATGGTTGAAGACTCAACAAAGGTTCGTATATATACTTTAAAATATTAAAATCAATAAGGTAATTCAAAATGTTAACCGATCTCAAAAAAGAGGAGGTTCTCAATTCGACCCTATGTATTTTTATATTTTTTAATGTACAGGGTGTCCCAAATTCGAGGCGTATCGTTGGGATCTCGGAAACTATAAGAGATACAAAGTCGGTTAAATTAGGGCAAGTTGCGCTATTTCATCCCAATCAAAATGCCGCTTTAAAAATGTGAAAATTCGACGTTTCGCAACCATCATCAACTTTGTATTTTTAAATACAATTAATTTAATTACAATTTAATTAACTATAATTTAAATTCTGAATTCAATGACACCACACAACACCTGCGACGTTTCGAGCCGAAAATCCATCATCAGTGTTTGTTGCTGATGATGACGATGGAACGAAACGTCCGATCAAAAACCTGATGAGGTCATCTTGTAGAGATGAAAAAATTGCCATGAAAATGTCTAATGTTCGTTCGATAAGGCATCCGTTATTTCTTGTATATCAAATCTATATATTAAGTAAAATTAAAAAAATCATTTTGTTAAAATTTACAATTCCAATTAATTCCCAAATATTTGTTTTTTCTTGATTTTGTCTGGGATATATTCAAAACTAAAAATTTTGTGTACAAAAATTTTACAAATTTAAAAGAAAAAATGCACTTCAAATACATTACTTTATTTAAAAAATCACCAAAATCTTCAAAAGTATTTTGCACCAACGACAACGATCACAAATTAAAAACCGTTTTTCAATACATTTCTAATCATCTTCATTTTGTAAGGGATTGCGCATTGGATGCAAGTAAAGAAAAATGTTACTCCTGCCATTTCTCTCACTAAATTTTAACTGAGTTCTTCGATATTTTCGGTCAAATATTGCTATTGTAGAACATGGTTGCGAAGATACGAAACGTCGGATCGAAGATCTAGCAGCGTCATCTTGAAAAGCAGAAAAAGTAACAATGAGAATGTGGAATTTATTTTGTCACATCACTTCAAATAGAGTCAGAAAAAAATAAAAACCGAATCGCGGGTATTTGTTTTTTTTAATATCTTCGGATGTAATGTAATTTTCAAACTTTTAAGGCGGCATTTTTATTGCCATGAAATTGCGCAACTTTGTCCTAATTTAACCCACCTTGTATCTCCTATAGTTTCCGAGATCCCAATGACACGCCTCGAAATTGGGACCCCCGTATATACAGCGATTTCTCCGTGATGGCTTGACCAACTTGGATGAAATTTTTAGGAAGTATTTAAGATGTCAGGATGGTCCCATGCATAGTAAGCTAATTAAAATACTTAAAATAGTGGAATAGCACCAGTTTGAACCTTTTGAAAGTAATTTGCATACCTTGAAGTATATCTCCCGATCTAGGGAGGGGAATCTGTTTTTTGTAAGGTTATATAAACCTAGTGGATGTTGAAAATAGTAAACAACTTTATTTTTGTGACGATAAGATAAGTGTATGCCGGAGGAAGACTGGGGGTGAAGGGGTAAAAACGTCGAGTTTCATATTGCCTTCAGAATTTTGGGAAAACAAAATTCAATTCTAAGAATCATTTTAGGTTTTGACAATTTGTTTTATTTATTCTCTATAAATATATATATATATATAGATGGCACTTTGTATATAATAATATTTACCATCATTCTATCAAAATTTTATGTGAAATAGATTCCAGTTTAGGACTGCATATAATGGAGACAAAAATAAGTTTTCTTAGAACGTAAGAATTATATAAACAAATAATTGGTTTGGCATCATTAAAGGGATTGCATTTTCTTATAATATGACCTGACATTTTGGAGATAGAGTTAACGACAGAATCAACATATAGATCGACAAGTTTAGAGTCGAATAAGATCTAAAACCCGAACACATTCAATGCCTTTCATAGGGACGTTCAAAAGATGATATGTTTGGATTATTCGAGTTTGAATTTTGGAAAATATAACTGTGCTACATTTTGAAAGATTAAGGAAAATGTTAACACAGTACCAGACGATTGTAATCCTTCTATAACGGGTCACAAGTATGGAAGTGGGTTATAAAAATAAAAATTTTTAAATCGCTTTGCAAAAAAAATCTAACGTGAGAACTAAGTAAAAGTGGATTTCATCTCCGAACAAGTTCTTTTCCTTGTATTGATTTTTTTTACAATATTCAAAAATAACGTGCACTGGTGTCATTTCGAAAGGATAAAAACAGGAAAAACGGAATGATAAAATTACACTGGAGTGTTAACCATTGCTCAAATTTCATATAAAATGAAAGGGGAAAGCCAAACATAAGAAATATATATATATATATATATATATATATATATATATATATATGAGCATTAACATAGGTCCCAAAAACGCATTGTTTTCAAGATATAGGGCGAATAACGTGTCCGATAGCACAGAAATGTTACTTTATCTTTAATTCTTACGTTACATTTGTGCCAAATGTTCTTATAAATGACCTAGAGTTAAATCCTTGAAGTGAAACGAATTGATTGATTGATTTTGCTTATGGATCCATAGTTTATTACGTTGTCCTTTAACTTCTTCGTTGTGCTCCAGCTCATGCAGAACCTTCAGAACTATCTCTTGGCGTAATGAAATACTTTAATAACATATTACAAATTAAAATGAACTAAGCATAAATCATTAAAATTACAATCTCGCCATTTTTCGAGAACTTTTATTTAGTTTATTAAAGGCAGAGTGGATATTTCCTCGGAAATTTCATTTAGATTTTTAATTAAAAAATTAAAATAGCTAATGTTCAACAATATTTAGCATATAGATTACAATAAGCTTTTATAAAATTAGAGATTATACGAAGACCTTATAAAAATACATACCATTTTAATTTTCGGTTTTTTTCTAGACCAATAATACCCACACGATGAGCGTTTTCCGTCAAACACCGTTTTTAATTATCTCATTCAAGAGAATTTTCCCATTTCACTAGCGTCGGCACTTATACCAAATGAACTTTTGACTCTAAATTTAACTAGGAAATTAGAATAGGACTGAATAAAAATGTCGAGCGAATTTATTTTCATTTAAATCGGGATCGAGATATAAATGAATTAAAAGACCAGGAAAGGATGGAGAGTTTCTTCTTTCCGGATTATCCGGCGTCAATTTAGCACCGGAGATGTGTTTTCAGCGAATTTGTGCGATTATGAAAACTCCTTCTAATTCTTTATTGTCAGTTTCTAGATTAAATCACTTTTTTGTTATACGATTTGCAGACAAGACAAGACAATGCTGATTTTGTTTATATTCATGATGACATTTAAAACTCAAATAAATTGCACTTCGGGAATGATGCTATGAGTTTAATATCCACTAATTCAGGCAAAATACTAGTACTAGTACTACTTGTTATATTTCTGACTTTATTTAGAGGCAGCTTGCTAGCTCAAAACGGTGGTGTTTTGGTATTATCCGACTCAAAACTTCAAATTTATTAAATTTCAAAAGGATACAGGCTGTCCAGTTTTCGTTGATACATTAGGGTTGCGATTTTCGCGAACGTGTGCTACTTTTAAGTTTTAAAATTATAATTAAAAAAGGTCAGGAACATGGCGTCCAGTTTCCGTTGATATTATGGCGTATCTGACTTATTAGTAAACAAACAAACAACAAAGGGCGACATTGAAAATATTGCATCTCTTTAGAATCTGGGTTACCGTTTTATTTATGAAACATTAAAAACTGGCACTTCTACCTTTTTTGCGAAGAATCCAGTGACGTAAGACCTGTCATAATCCTAAGTTGTGTTTTTTATAAATATATTGTATTATAAAACATACATCCTGTATGTTTACATAATTCGTATCCTTTAACTTAATTATTGTAGAAGAACTTTCGTTGGTTTTCACAATGCCAACGTTTCAGGGATAACAAAAAACGAACTAATATAATTACCAAGAGTACTCCTTTAAGTTTCGGCAATAATCTAAACAATTCAAACCTAAATAATATACGCGATTTAAAAATTAAGTACACTAAAATTCCCTATGTCAAAAATGTTTCAAAACAACTTAAAAGAGTTTTAGCTAGTGAGACAAATAAAATTGTTTTTTATCTTCCGAAAAAGTTAAGTAATTTGTTTTAATTCCGTGACAGGAAAGTTATATATTAAAATAATGACTAATATTGTTTATAAAATACCCTGCTTACATGGTTCTGGAGTATATATAGGACAGACAACACTTGTATGTACATAAGAATTCACGCAAGAGACAATATAGAGATAAGCCGAAAAACACCGCCTTAGCCAGACATCATTTTTCTTCTTGTCACAACTTTGATATTATTTCAGTTAAAATATTGGATAGAGAATCAAGATATTCGAAGAAACTAATTATTAAAATATTTTGTATTAAATTGTGATAAGAAAAGTGACACTAAGAACCTTAGTCATATTTACACCAATATGATATCGAAAATTAAAATATAATAAAGTCAAGTTTCTTCAAAGCATAGCAGACAATAATTATTCTCTTAACATATTGACAACGTCGGATATCTATCGGTTTGGTGTGATTTTTGTGCAATAGTAGTTAATTTTAAATTCAGATGTGCGTTAAGGTGTAATTTGGGTGGTTGAATGTTTGTCCTATGAACAAAATAAATGTTAAATGTGTAATTGCTATTACGTTGACATACCTGTGTTATAGGTCAAACATTTTTAAGTAATTTTATATCCCACAATTTTATTTTTTAATAGTTTAAATTTTAAACGTTACTAGAAACTTTATATTTAATATTTTTATTTTATGTATTGCACATACGGTACGATGCAATTTGTTTGTTTAAAAAATTTTTTCAAAATTTCATTTTATCTCAATTAAATCTACAGTGTTTTGTATTCCTTATTGTAGCCCTAAGCAAGATCTTAAAAAAAAATCGAAACTTTGGCATTGTGAAAAATAAGGCCTTTTATTATCCTTAAAATATATCTTGTATATATTAATTTAGATCAGGTTTATTTCTGCGTTTTTAAAAATATATAATTCTTGGTGCTTATTCCTGTTATTAAGGCAGCATTTCATATTCCTTTCATTTTCTTATAGTAGGACGTTGTTTCGGATTAAGATTACTATTTTTTATCATATAGTTCCTCGTAAAAATTTACAATAAAATCACTTATATACTCCCCACCTATTATTACAAATTATACCATGAATCGAAAATTATCAAAAAAGTAAATTGAAAAAACTATTTAATTTTTATTTACAAAAACCAAATATAGATTTATTATTTTAAACAACTAACTTAGCAAACATGTAATATTAATATTTTACTATAAAAAAAAAACAACAAAACTAAGGATTATGGAAAGGTGAATTCTAGCAATTAATCCTAAGCAACAAACTCTTATCAAAAAACTGACTGAGTCACTGGATCTGTGAAAATTGTACAAATGTGAGTTTTTACCATCTCGATAAGTACAATGAAAACCGAGACACGAGGGGTGCCCCAAAATGCAATATTTTGTCATATCTGAATCAGACTGAAAAAGAAAAGCTACAAATATTTCAACATAAAGCTATGAGAATAATGTTAAGGGTTGATCGTTACAGTAGGATCTCTTATATGTTATCTGCTTTAAATTTTGTGTCAATTAATCGAGGATTAACTATGTTAAATATGTTATTTATTTCGTAGGATTGTTCATAGGATGCTACCAGGGTATATTATGTGTACTAAGATTAACTTTATTAATGTAGTGCATTCTTATAATACTCGGACAAGTGCAAATATTTATGTTTCGGTTGCCCGAAAGAGTGGAATACAGAATTCTTTATTTTAAACGGGTTGTTAGCCTATAATGCCCTACCATTATATATAAAAGCAGCAGTAACTTAGAGAATTTAGGAAATTAAGTATAGGGTTTATAAAAGAAAACTACTAGTTTCTTTAGAGTTGTTATTTTTGTATTTATTTATGGTTTGGTTTGTTATCTATAGCAGTATTTTGCTAATAAAATTATTTCATTTAATTTCATTTGAATTAGGCATGAAACAACTAGAACAACCCCCGTAAAGGACTGGTTACTTTAGACAGGTCACATGCTCTCAATATCCCTAAAAAGAAACCAACAGAGATACTTTAGAGCGTGATACATCGATGTAAACCGATGTGTGGCGCATGAAAGGAGCAAAATGCTTAATGGTTGAAGTAAGATATATGACACTAAGTAAAAAAAAACAAAATTTTACTTAAAAATTTCACTATATTATAGAAAAAACGAACTTATAACATGTTTCGCCAACACTGTGGCTTCATCGGACGATACAAATAAAATTAAAATAAAATTACGGAACAAAACCGTTTTACATGTTTAATAATGGGTTTTTCATATTTAGCTAAATCTATATTAACAAATTAAGTTCATTTTGAAAATCCTGGTTATTTAGGGGTTTATGTTATATTAGATGACAGGAAGTGTAATTTATAGTTGTATCAGTGTGTGTGGGTCTGAAAAAAATGTGCTTATTATTTTCTCTTTTTATGGTGAAATCAAGAAAGTTAAACAGAAAATTAGTTTCGTTTTTTATAGTGTATTTTATATAAATTATTTATGAATTCTAGAAATATATTTAATTGTCTTTCCGTTCCAGTGAAACAATCATCTCATCTACATACCTGTGCCAATAAAGAAAACGGGGTGTTGGGTAATTTTGTTTTCTAGAAAATCCATAATGGACTGAGAAGATTTTCCATTCTCAGACCATTATTAGTTGTATATATATCTTTATTAAATTCAAAATAGTTTCGCTCTAAACAAACTGAAAGTAAATTCATTATTCTTGTTTTTTCGCATGAATTTTTAATCAAATATTTTGCTAAAAAATAGTGCTGTGTATAATAATATCTATAAATTTTTTTAAAAACTTGTAAAGTGCTTAGACAAAGGAGAGGACAGGTCTAATCGGATAGCCTGTTTTATGAACTTCTTTTTCTGTGAAATTTGTATTGGATAGTTTTACAAATCTGTCAAAAAATTTATGATCTGAAATATGATTATCTTTAGGTAATTTATCGAGTTAGCCGTTACTTGATGGAAATTCATTATCACTAGTATAATAAATAAACAAACTATATTTATAAAAGCAATAAAAAGAAAGAAAAAGGCTTACATTAGGTAGCAAAGTCAGTTAGGGTCCAAAATAGTGTATAATGCTTTATATAATCTTCATATATATCAAAAAAATTAAAATATTTCTAGTATTTCTGACGACATTTCTGATGTCGACTTAATTAAACAACACTTTGTGTTCTCTAATCCGAATCAAAATATAGATTTACTTGACTTTGAAGCTTTATATAACGGTACTAAAGAAAATATTGACTCTTTTTTATCTTTTAAGTGTATCTCAAAGAAAGATGTTTCAATTTCCCTATTTTCTATAAAATCCTGTGCTGTCGGGGCAGATGGTATCCACATTAATTTTATAATTATGTGCTGTCCTTTTATTCTTAATTATTTAACGCATTTAGTTAATTTTTTTATTGAGCACTCAGTTTTTCCATCTGATTGAAAAACAGCGCATATTATACCTCTACTTAAGGTTAGCAAACCCTCTGGATATAATGATCTTAGGCCGATAAGTATCCTGCCAGTCCTGTCTAAGATACTGGAATATGCGGTCAAACGTCAACTAGTTAAACATGTTGAAAAATTTAAGATCCTTCCTGAAACACAATCGGGATTCAGGAAGGGACACGGGTGCGCGACGACATTACGTAATGTAACTGATCACATTTTTGCGGCTGCTGATAAGGGTCTATGCACTAGTTTAATTTTACTTGATTATTCCAAGGCTTTTGATACCTTGAATCACGCGGCTTTGGAAATAATACTAAGATTTTGCGGTTTAAGTCAGTCTGCTGTGCTTTTTTTCAAAAATTGTCTTAAAGATAGGAAACAAGCTGTTGTGCTTAGTGGCACTATCTATAAACTACTAAAGGTGTACCGCAAGGGTCAGTTTTGGGTCCGATTTTGTTTACTTTGTATACATCTATGTTGCCTACCTTCATAACTAACTGCAACGTACAAATGTACGCTGACGATACGCAAATCTTTTACTCTTTTCATCCGAATGCTGCAGAATATAGCTGTCAACTTATAAATGCGGATCTGAGTATTATTCGCAGAGTTTCCCTTGATCATTGCTTGAGATTAAATCCGGACAAGTGTACAGCTATGTTATTTGAAAGGCCGGGCGATAGAACTAAAGTTTCGGGTAGATTGAGCATTCGCATTGACAACCAGGAGATACCATTTAGGAATGAAGCAAAAAATCTGGGACTGATTTTGGACTGTGATCTAAGATTCGAAAAGCATATTTCGAATTGTATTAAAAAAGCAATTGTTAGATTAAAACTTCTTTATAATTCAAGGCATATTATTGACTTAAATCTAAAACGGATTTTGTAGGATTCTTTGCTGCTATCGATTTTCAATTATTGCGATGTTGTGTATGGACCCTGTCTTTCAGCTGCGACGGCACAACGGGTGCAGAGGATACAAAATTGCTGTCTTAGATTTATATATGGAATAAGAAAACGTCACCCCGTGAGTCACAAACTTTTCAAATCTCGATGGCTTAACATGAAAGGGCGACTTAGGTTTCACTGTGCAGTATTATATCATAACATATTAACTAATAAAAAGCCTTCCTATCTGTATCGTAAAGTATTATTCAGAACAGACGTTCACACATTAAATATTAGGTTTAAGGGTACTCTGATTCCGCCTATGCATAGACCCTCGTTTTTTGAAAGGTCGTTTTCTTATCAGATCGTCTCTGTTTGTAATGCCTTACGTGTCTTCGTTCCGATATAATTTTATTTAAAAAATATTTATTTATTAATTAACTTAAAAAAAAAGTAAAAAAAATAACTCTAATTAGTTTTCTGCCAGATAGTCCTGTTTTACTGAAATTTAAAAAAAAAGTGAACATCAATTAAATTATTAAACGTCAGTGTAGTTATTATGCTAAGTATGTGTAGATATACATTTTTATTATTTCCTTTTGGGTTAAGTGTAAAAACACCTTATCGAGGTTTGTCTCAATAAGGTGAATTTCGTCTTTTCATCTTTTATAAAAAAGTGTTTTGCATATTTGTATTTTTTTTTTGAATAAAGAGTTTAATTATTATTATTTAGTAATTTCTACTGATTTATTTCCGTTTGACAGATGTTTCGACACACTGTGTCTTTTTCAAAAACCAATTTAACACTGATTCTAAAAGAAGATTTTTTAACAGTAATAAAAGATTCTACCTACCTAACCTTAGCAGATTTTAGGTATAAAGATTTAACAGTGGGGACCTGTTTAGGTCCATTTGATCGTTCCATAAAATATTATGGTTTCTCCTCTTATTAATTTCTAGATTTTCCAAGTAATTTAACTTTTAGCTTTTATTAGCTGAATGCAACGTTTTAAATTCATTATCAAAATTATGATTTGTTTCTAATAAATGTTTTGCATAATTAGAATCAGTTTTTTCTTTAATATATGATATTTTATGTTCTTTGATACGTTTATAAAAAGATCTACCCGTTTCACCAATATATACTTTTTCGCAAGAACCGTTTTAATTTATATACCCCTGATTTTTGGTCCTTATTTGTATTAGACTTGTTATTCTTAATATATCTACTAATAGTATTATTGGTACAAAAAGCTACTTTATGATTTGTTTTTTAAGATATTTCTCAATTTTAGTGCTAATTTTTCTAGTATATGTGTTAAACTGTCTTTTGTTGGAAATTAGGATAAACAAAATTGAGTGTTTTTTTATATTGTTTTTTATTTACGATTTTGTCTATTATGTTTACGTCATAACCATTATTAACTGCAATCTGTGCAAATCTACAAAACTATGAAAAGCTGCCATCTTATGTGTGAACGGTTGGTTTGATGTATTATGTATTGTTATATCTGTATAGGACGGTTTATGATAAATTTCAAAAATCGTGTTTATTTTTAGTGTTCCTGATTTATAAATCTAAAAAGTTTATGGACTTGTTTTGTTCTAATTCTAAAGCAAATCTTATATTTTTATGTAATTTATTAATAGAATTTATAAAGAGATTAAGTTCTCTCTGTACCAATAAATAAACTTGTCTCGTACAGGGTGATTAGCTATTATTTGTTCCAAGTTATCAAGAAATATTTCAGCTAAAATAGGACTTAACGGGTTACCCATTATTAAACCTTCTTTACTTAAATTCAAAATAATTTTGATCAAGGCAGACTGCCAACAAATTTAATATGTCATCGTTAACAATAGGGTTGACTTTATTTTTTAATAACAAATTATCCACTAAGTTCATAGCCTCAATTTGTATTTTTGTAACTAAAATCTGCTAGGGTTAGGTAGGTAGACTCTTTATTACTGTTAAAAAATCTTGTTTTAGAATCAGTCTTAAGTTGGTTTTTGAAAAAGACACAGTGGGTCGAAACAGCTGTCAAATGGAAATAAATTAGTGGAAGTTACTAAATAAATATAGTTTGTTTGTTTATTATACTAGTGATTATCTTTAGGATTTGGTTTGTTTTTGTTAGAATTTAAAATAAGTGAATATAATTTATGTTTCTGAATTAAGTATTTCTTATGAATAATATTACCTACTTTTTTTCTAGTGTCTCTATCCAAAACAAAAAATTGTGTGAAACGCATGTAGTGAAAAAAAAGTACAAGTTACCTACAAAAAAAAATCTTATACATTTTAGATCATTTACAGTTTCAGTAACCCTATCTTTTGAATAATCGGGAATTGTGATGCTTTTTTACCTGGCTTTTTCAGATTCATGTTGTCTCAAGTCTCATCCCACACCTAATTGCCTTAAATAAGATTGCATAAATGCTGCTTATAAGGTAGATATGTAATTGTAAAAATATTCCAAAAAAAATAAATCCAAACAGGACATTTGCCCCAAGTGTAAAACCTTATGTAGTTTTTTGCAAAAAAAAATTAACAAAAAAACAAGCATTTATCACCTGATAATCAAGCAACAAAATAATATTGTGCTATCTACAAAATCTCTTTTACTCAAAATAACGTAGCACTTTATTCACATGTTGATGACAAAATCGAGGTTCACTTTTCACGCCAAATACGTACGAAATTTGTAGCAGTAGCAGTAGACTTGATAGTCTTGAATTTTTATAATATATTAAAAAAAACAAAAAACTGGCTCAAGTAAGGCCTACCAATTTCCAAGTATGGGGGCATTTGACTGTAGGTGGATTTTTAACATTCGAGTTCTTGATATTATGGCGAATGTATATTATAACGTAGAGATGGTCATAGAAATTAGATCTGTATTGTGAAAGTACTCCAAATATTCAGCTGCATTTAGGGCCCATGTTGCCAATACACCAGGTATACCCGGGCCAAGGGCCCCATTATCAGATAGGCCCTACCCTCGGCCTGAATGTACTCAATGAATATTTAAAAAGAAAGTATATGTATATGTGTTACCAAATGACTTTGTACGGAACTAAATTGGGTCACACTTCACTATTCCTTATAAAAAAAATATTCATAACTAGGGACATTCCGAGTAAGGAAAATTTACTGATTTTTTTTATATTGCAGATAAAGTTGAAATGGGAAATACGTGGCGAGAATTATATTTTACCTATACATATACGGCAACGCGTGCACTTAATGCCGCAGCTGCTGAAGCGTTCTCCTCGTAATCCATTTTCATTCAATTAAAAAGTTGATTTCCTCTCTCCACGTACACAAAAGACGATGCTCCAGAACTCCTTATTTAGTTTCATATAGAAACAAAAGAAGCAATTTAATGAAAAAAGTCTGAATTTGACAGTCGTGAGTGATATTTAAAGCTCAAGCTCAAAAGCTGGAACACTTCTTAGAAAAAACTAAAAAAAAAATATTAAAAAGTGGATGTTTTAAGCTTTCTAATACTAATACTAATACTAAATGTGAAGCGAATTAATAATTTCTGTGATTTTAATTTGCTGTTGATTATAACATTTTCGAAAAGTCCGCGAAAGTATTAAAAAGCAAGAAATCATTGACCATATAAACAAACCGAGGTTTTTAGTGCAATACTATGTTTCCAGGTCCTCTAGGGAAGATGATACCGTCGTTGGACTAAGTTAATAAACAATCATTAGAAATAATTATAAAACGATTGAAATTGTAAAGCCTAAAAGTATTGGACAAAAAAATAGTTTTGCCATATTTTGGAATGTGTACAGGTAAAACACATTATTTCCAGTTTTCTCTTTTATATTTATTTCCTAAACATCAAAAAATTTTAGTTTTTAGTGGCTTTCTAATGAGTTCTACCCAATTGCAGTTGCAATAGCAGTCGATGCTCAATTTTTTATTTTCCAATTGTCTTTTGTTTAATTTGTTAACTGATTCTGATGGTTTAGGTAGAATGAAATAACTTTTACATAAAACATTTTCTTCTACCTTGAATAGGACACTTTGTTGGGGGTGTCAAAATATACGTGAACACCCTGTATATTGTGTGGGTTCTTTTATTTGAATTTTGTTTAATAACTAAATAAGTAGTTTTACAGGCTGATTTTTTAAATTTGTTGTTAAGCCGCTATTTTGTTTCGCCATCTTGGATTAGTAACAAAATTTTACCATCAGTTGATTCTTACGTAATACTTATTTTTTTGTACGAAATTTCAGGAAAATTTGGATAAGTTGTTAGTAATAACTTTTTAACATTTCACGGCGCCGCCATTTTAATTCACCAATTGGGATTTTTACCAAAATGTTACCATTTTGTCCCCAACTCTTATATTTTTATCAAAATTTGAAGTCAATCGGATAAGTAGTTTTGTTAAGCCGCAAGTAGACCGAAAGACCGGAGTAAAAATGTATGGATGGAAATTAACCATAACAAATACTGTTTTTTCTAAACCGAATGTTGCCTGTAAAGAAATGCGGTTTTTTAAGCACAATCGCCAATCTGAAAGAAAGTAATAGCCGATCCGCTACTAAAATGTTTTGTTTCTAAATTATTATAAAGGTTAACTGTAATTGCAATATAACCCTCATTTTATCTTTCAAATGCGAGCTGGATGGCGATCTAGGGTTTATTTCTATTTCTCAAAATAAATCCGGACCTTGTCAACGTCTAAGCGAAACGTTTAACATAAAACTGTGTCATCAGAACAGAAATAAAACAATTCCCCACCGGCCTTTGTCAAGATTGCGTTTAAGATAGTGCGACCAAGGCGATTTTTACCCCCGTGGGCATTACGAGATATTATTTTTGTTCAACGATAAAAAGCGACGCGGCCTGTGTTAGAAAGATGAGGAATTGCGGAAGCTTACAAGAAAGTAACGAGTTTCCAGAATAGAATACTGAGCATTACCAAAGTCCGTTTGTATTTCGTAGAGACTCACAGTTACAAAAATTTAGCGTATTAATTGCTCGTATCTCCGTTTAATCGTAATTTTAGCTTATATATTTCACGATCTGACGCGGTGTTGAGAGTAGCGCAATTTATGTCTAGTTGCTTACAAATATTTGAATACTTATCTCAAGGGTGTTGAAAATTAAAACGCAAAAACTGCGTTTTAAAGAAACCAGTAAAATAGCTAACTATAAATTGGAGGCCGCCGCGGAGTCAACAACTTTGGTTGTTATACGCGTTGAGTTTCTCGACAACTCGACGCATTATAACTCAAACGAAAGACGTCAAAGTTTAGATCTACTTAGGGCGACTTTTATTTTCCAATTGCTAGGTTGTCTATTTGGAGTATAATCTTTGGCAATAACTAGAATTTATCACAAAAAAATCGACTGATGATTGGCATTACGGTAGAGACAAATAGATTTGTGATAGCCAAAAATCATCCTATTATTTAGTCAAATATCCACGTTTCCGTTCACATAGACACTAAAAAGACCATACAAAATTCTGTACGGTGCATTTGCTTGTGCATGTGGAAATGATTTTGGTGCATACTATTCAATTCTTCAATTAACTTATAACAATATATAGTTCCTAAAATTTTATTGACTTTTTCATTTTAATTCATTTGTGAATATTGACTTAAGTTTTTTAATGATTTTAAATGAGGACAAAAAAAAACTTAAATCAGATTAATGAATAACCGCTTTAGTCTTTTAAAAATGTATTTTAATCAATCAAATTTTGCACATAATGAGACAATTACGACTCTCGTTTCAGGTAGTTAACAGACCAGCGTATACGATAATGTGACGCAGAGTCAAGGCGTTTGTTTTGTGTTTCGTATTGCGATTTTTTCATCTTAAAATAACAACAGCCTCATTTAGCTATCGCTGTAGCTCTGCAAGGGAAGCAGCAGCAGACGTGGAAATGCGGTTAACAGTTTTTGGATGAGTATGCAGAGTAGCCCTTAGTACGCGCGAGACATGAATAGGATTGAATTACAAGGTTTTTAATTTGCTTTTTGTTAGATTGTAATTCGACATCATGGGCGAATCCGAGTGTTTACCAAAGTAGTAATAACTCTAAAGATTTGGTGGGCAATAAAATTAAAACAAAAGAAAGACAACCGATATCCTATCTGCTCATGGAAGCAAAGAAGAAGTGGCAAGTTTGTGCGGCGTTTCCACACAATTTGGTATCCTAATTACTATTAGTGGTTAACAGGAAGTGTTTTATTTTGTCAGTATCTTAAATTATATTTTATTCTCAAACAAATTTAACGATATATTCCATTATAATACTTATATCATATTTTCTAACAATATTAATTCCTATGTTAATGGCACCTATATGTGGAAACATCTGTTTCATGTGTTAAGCTCGGGTTATAATTATATTATATTTATGTTTAACGTAGCTTTGAAACTTTCGTAAAATATTTCACTTAATATTTTAATTATATAACCTAGTTATTCATTATTGCCTAAAAAGTATAATAATTTTTTACTATGATATTTTTGCTTTTTGTGATGATTTCCATTTTTTAAGATTTTTTATTTCATTTGGTAATTCATTTTAAAACTTAGGTGACAAATAATTGATAAACTTTAGATTGATCTGCTTTCTGATCTGATAGTAATTAGAATAACTTTTTATTTAAATTCATTCTGGTTTGATATTGATGGGATACAAAGTTTTTTAACTTTTCAATTTTGTGGGTATAAGAGCAAACGGAATGACATTTTATATTATATATTACATATTTCGTCACTATATAGTAGTTTGGTAGGGGTAAAGTAGATTTTTCTTAAACATTATTTTCAAAATTGTATTTTGTATAACAAATCAACTTTAAACGTGCTACACCATAAAATTAGCCCATACTTTATTAAAGATTCTACTATGAATTTATAAATCAAAATTAACTTAATGGAAAGAAAGTCTCTTATAAATACGAGATTACGTATTTTTTTGTAGGATAAGTTATATGTTCTTTCCATTTTAAATATTGATAGTGGCATAACTACAAATACCAACCCCCCCCCCCGGGGCAGTGGCTACGCCATTGAATATGAATCTATTTTTAACCATAAATAATTGACACTCCTAGTTTCTTTAATGCCATTGTCTTAATCTATCTTAATAAAATTAAAATAAGATCTACTTGCATTTTGTCAGGAAAAAAGCTATGTAATTTGTTTTGGATAAATTAAATGACAAATGACAACTTAAACGATTCCAACCAATTTTTCACTATATAAAAACCATTGTGTTTTTAGCTTTAGCACAAATATTACTTGAAAATAATAGGACCGTGTCAACGCCATAAGATATAATTTTGTCGCTTATTTTCATATTAATTAAAGAATTTATATTCGTTATAAATAGTATGGGTCCCAAGACAGGACTTGAGATACTTCCACTATATTAAGGAACTGTTGATGAGATACTATATCAAATGCTCTCGCAAGGTCTAGAAATACCGGTATAGTTTTTTTATTATTGTTTAGTAGGTCATTAGTAATTTTAGACATTAAAGTATACGTCGCATTAGCCGTGCTCAAATCCTCTCTAAAACATTTTTTTATGTGATATCACGTTATTATTCTTAAAAAAATTGTAAGTCTTTATTTTACGCACATTTCGAAAATGTTTGCGATGTTGTTTATAAGGTTTATACGACGATAATTCTAAATTTTCATTTTTTTTTACCTGTTTTGAAAATTGGTACAATAACTCCTTATAGGAAAAGAAGATTTTTTCTGGTCTCAATTTTAGATTAAGAACATGGCTATCTTTATATTGTCGGTTATATTGATAGGGTTTCGAGGGATAATAATATTACTTGCCATTTGAATATCCATACTATTAAAATATTTATTAGAGAAATTAGTTTCCATGTCCTACGAGCAAACGCCTCTACATCTTTATTTTCATCACTGTGCCTCAATTTTATAAGTTGATCTTTATGAAACCAGAATCTACAGACCAAGCGAAAAGCAGCTAAGCCAGCCAACCTGTCAACTATCACTTTCTATTTTTGGTCTTTGCTTTAATATAGTTACATCACCTAAAAAAAGGCCCAACCGGATCTAATCAAACGCAGTCCGATTTTTAAAACACAACTACAAAGATATATGTTTTGTTTAAGAAAGTCATCGCATACCGGGATTGGGACACAGGACCTTTACAGTGCTAGTCCACAATCATTTATTTCAATATTTCTGTATACAAGTAATTTACAATACAACTTCAATTATATATACAATATATGTAAAAGGGGTGCTGAAGAAGGAACAATTTCCTGCCTAAACTATTAAATATAGGAAACTTTCGATGACTGGACAATTCAGACGCAGGCGGCGGTGGTGACCTGACCGAGGGAAAGCTGCAATAACAAGATTGCTAATCCGGTACTCTACCACTGAGCTAACAAACCTTACAACAGAAAATTAACGAACTTTGTTTATATTCTCCCGAATAAGTTACCAATTTAAGCAAGTCACAATAGTAGGCCTGGTCGCACATTTTTATCCTTAAACATCCACACGAGTCCCGCCGCTTGCCGAGGCTTTCCTTTGACAATCCTTGTTTTAATATAGACACACTTTTTATATAGATACGCTTTTTTAAATCATCCCCAAAAAAAAACAACCTAAATACAATCCGCTTTTTAAAACACAATTTTTTTAGTGCCAACAAAAACAAAACATTTCGACCAAGACTCTTGCTGATGTTTAAGAATAAAAAATATGCGTGCCGTAGATGTTAGTCTTGATAAACTGCCGATCCAGTTGTAACTCATTAGGTATATCCTGTTAATTATGTAGTTGATGTGTGGTGAATCCCGCTTTTGCTAATGGACACACCATACCGGTGATGTGGAAAAAGTAGTCTCTGTTAAAATCGCCGTTTTTTAGAATTTTAGGAAGATCGTATGTTTGTTTATGTATTTAGTTTTAAGTCCAGACATTACAATATTTCAAGTTATTTTACTTTAAATTTTCGTATATATCTTTAATATATATTATATAATATGATGTATATTATGAATACTACATTTTATGTTTCTTAATACCAAGTCTGTCAAGAATATATACCATATTTTTTTTAGAAAAATGTTTTTGGTTATTGTGCTTTGAACTTCTGAAAATACTGGTAGTGTTTTTTACTGTATAGATTAAGAAAAAAAAATTATACAATCTTCTCTTGTATCAGGTTTCCCAAAAATTAAGATTAATTTTATTATTACTATTTAATATATACAGACAGGTTAGGTTAGGTTAAAAGTGAGTGGATCAAACCGACTCTCCACTCCGACTTTGTGGTCTATTGTGGCTCTAAGATACATGTACTAACTATAAACGTTCAGAATTAAATATTAGCAATTTATTTTTATTTTACAATTTCTCACAAAATATTAAGTGAAGATAACAGATCATAAAACTTTTTTTTAATTTTAATGGGCAAAGAGATTACCAACATGTTACTCGCTGTTAGAATTGGCCACGATTGTACCCCCAGCAGCTATTACGCTCGGAAATAAACCGCGGTTTGTGTATATCTCAATTACAATATTACACTGGCTACTATGATACTAGTGTGAAAAATGCACGTTAAAGGCACGCTTCACTTTGTTCATATGAATGGCTTAAACGCAATTTGCACACAAATATCGTAGAAATTTTTTTCTACTACACTACGTGACATTTTTCACACCCATTTCAGTGTTTTTCGCACTAGTGTTTTACTTTTCGCACGCTCATAAAAACATTTTTTATAAAACGGGTATTTTAAACAATTTCAAAAAAATGGCACCTTTATATCGAAAACCATAAAATGTGTTAGATTTCAAATAATGCTATGTGACATAACACCAAACTGTTATATCTGTGTAAAAAGAGCTGTTATCAGAACTTGTTAAACAATATTCCTAACACTGAAGAACATATAGAATACAAAGCGCACAACTGTTGGTTCCACTATTTTTTCCAAATATACGAACTCGTGCAGCTCAATCCCACATCCCTTCTTGTGGACTTAATTTTTGCGAAAAAAGCCGTAATCAAGCAGAATAATGTATGGCTGTTACATAAAAGTAAATGAAATGTCGAGGGATTTGTGTTGGAAAAAATGTTGAAACCATAGCAGTGGCGCTTAATCAAAATTATGTTTTATTTGAATGATTCACGTTATACAAAATGAAATATGCTACAATTGATTGATGCTACCTAAGGTTACGAATCTTCGTTACTATACATTTACGAGAGTAACTTAATACTTTTATTATTTTATGATTAGTTATCTTTCAGAATGTTTCAAAAAAAAAATATGTCAACTTCGGAGTAGGGTACATCTTCTAAAAATAAAGTAATGAGTTTATATGAAACACCTCTTTTTCAAGATACATGGTGCTAACATTTTAAATATATTTTAGTTTTTTTGAAGTGCCTTGTACCTGGTGTTTGACTAAGAATTGTCTCCTGCTATAACTCGGTAACCGTTGATCATACATTCATGGCGAAAACATATTTATATGTAAATCGGCCAAGGGAAATCACGGGAAATTGTTTTCAAGTTCGAGAGATGACCGCTAGGAGGCGTAACAGCAACCCAAAAATGAAAATGCCGATTTTCTCTTCAATTGTTCTAATTAAGGTTTGTCGAAAATATAAGCATTATATACACCCGGTGCATCTCTAAAGATATTTGATTCAAATTTAGCACACGATAAACCGCAATTAATGTCGATAAAAAGTGACTATGACATATTTTAGAAAATTATAAAGAGTGTAACTTGTTTCGGGTTACGACCCCTTTGAGTGCCCTAAAAAAATCGTTGTAATGAAACAGTTTGGTACTCCTCCCGGATTTTCTGCTTAATTGTACAATTTTGATGTTTTTTTGGACTTTTTTGATACTCTGCACCGTTTTGAAATAAATTAGGAGAATAGGTCTAAACATGTCCATGTTTTTAAAAACATTGACAGCTTTTAACTTGTAATAATAAGGCAACAAGCTGACGCTAAAACCATTTAAACTGTCGGGTGTTTGAAAATACATTTCCTATGATAAAAATCCTTCAAAACGGTGCAAAATATTAAATGATACAAAGAACATAAACACGTATTTTTTAGATAAAAAAGCATATATTGCCAAAGTGATTGATTCTGCTAAAATAGGAAAAATCTTTCCTATAAGGTACAATTTTGCCCATAACTATATTTCTTGAAAAATTGTTAAGTTTTTGGGATCACTGCAAAATACTAGAACTCGACTTAAAATTAGGGTACTGTTTAGGATATACTTTGCCTTAAGACATAGACATAGTGTTTATTGACCTCATTTGGGCACAAAAAAACATGCATAGCACGTCATGAAAAATTAATTAAAATGGTACGAACATAAATAACATAAAATAAATTAAGACAAGATGGAGAGACTTTAAGGAGTTTGGCAATTTATTATTTAATTTGTAACTTAATGCATTCTTCACTGATTTTTCCAATCTAAATTTAGGGGGTCTTATCAAATTAGCAGATCGAGTGTTATAGGAGTGAAAATCTAAATTCGTATTCCAACAGCCTATGAATCTCTAAAAGTTGATCGTGAATAAAAACACAGGGCAAATGTAAAACTTGCAATCTGATAAAATAAGGTTTGCAGTGAATCCCTGAAATAATATGAATAACTTTTTTTGTAGCCTGAACCTCCCCAGAGGTGGACACCATAAAAGATACGTGAGTGGAAAAGTAAAAAATCTATAAATAGAAGTGTATTTGAATCAATGGTTTTATAAGTTGAATAATAGCAAAAATAGAGAAGCACAACTTATTTTGCAAGGACGACACACGTGAATTCCAGCTTAAGCAGTCTTTCAAATGTAACCACAGCAATTATACTGAAAACCCACGAATATAATTATTAGAGAAAACCAATTCCTGAGTTTTGTGTCATTAGGTTTTAGATAATTTTGTGTAAAAATGCGCTGCTAAAGGAAATCAGAGTCATGTGAGGCATAGCAGACACATCTATCGGGCAATAAATCATGAAACAGGTCGTTAATGTAAATAACAAAAAGTAAACATAACGAGATTAGAAAAAAGGTTAACAAACAAAAAAAAATTATTTAGTACCTGTGAAATGAGCACGCTCTACCTTCTTGTGTCCGTCGATAGCGGCAGTTCTGAAATATACTTTTAATCATATTTTTTTAAAGATGTCGTTTATCCTTTTGTTACCAAATTTACTTTTAGTCACCTGCAAAACTATTTTTTTCCTCGCAATAATAAATCCCCCAAAGTTTTTTTCATTATTTTGATTCAACATTTTAGAAAAATTTATAAACTTAGTAGTTGTGTTTTTATTTACATTCTGTAACTTCAATCGTAAAAATTAATTTAAACAAGTTAAATCGATTTTTTCTACTTACCTTTTTTTAAATTATAATTTTCTTTTTAGGTAAAAGAAGACACACGTGAATTCCTATGGTTAAGACAGTCTTTCAGATGGATATTCACATTAGCAATTATTGTACTGTAACAATATATAACAAGAAAAATGACCAGTCCAGAGGTTTGTTCATTAATTTTAGATAATTTTGAGTAAAAATGCGCTGCTAACAACCAAAAACTTTAGTTTTATGATATATCAGTCAACATCCGATATGTACTATAAATCATGAAACAGGTCGTTAATGTAAATAACAAAAAAAAATAACAATTTTTAAAAAAAGGTAACAAACAAAAAAAAATTATTTAGTACCTGTGAACATGATTATTAAATATAAAATTTTTCCGGTTTTATCCGACAGTTCTGAAATATACTTTTAATCATATTTTTTAAAGATGTCGTTTATCCTTTTGTTACCAAATTGACTTTTAGTCACCTGCAAAACTATTTTTTTCCTCGCAATAATAAATCCCCCAAAGTTTTTTTCATTATTTTGATTCAACATTTTAGAAAAATTTACAAACTTAGTAGTTGTGTTTTTATTTACATTCTGTAACTTCAATCGTAAAAATTAATTTAAACAAGTTAAATCGATTTTTTCTACTTACCTTTTTTTAAATTATATTTTTCTTTTTAGGTAAAAGAAGACTGGAAATATGTAGCTATGGTGTTGGACAGGCTGTTCTTATGGATATTCACATTAGCAGTAATTGTAGGTTAGTAACAATATATAACAAGAAAAATGACCAGTCCAGAGGTGACTTGCTTCGATTCAATCATGGAGAATTATCGAGTGCAGCATCGTTGATCGTAACAACCAAAAACTTTATGTTTTATGATATATCAGTCCAACATCCGATATGTACTAGGCAGGACGCACGTCTTCGTTTTCTGTCCGAACTAAAAAAAAATTACAATTTTTAAAAAAATAATGATACAGGGATTCTGTTTGTATCTTGAACAGGGCTTTATTATTAAATATAAAATTTTTAAGGTTTTATCCGACCAGGATTGCTAAAAAAATAAACAAGTGACAACTTTAAAATTAAAAAAAATGAGCGTTAACTTTGTTTTAAAATATTCTGTATAGTATGCCTTCATTAAATAGGCCTATTCTTGATGATTGTAAATATACCAGGTTTGTTATTTATTTTTTTTAAACAAGCAATAAAATTGAAAAAACCATGGAATAAGGAGCAATATTCTAACTACAAGTACGAATATATTCACTTTTATGTCGGGATTTTTGTCAATTCTCTCAGTTGCCTTTAAAGATAAATGTATTAAACCGAGTACATTAATAATCAGGAGGAAAAGACCTATTTTTTGACAAATAATGAAACCTATTGTATTTGACATTTAATCCTATGTTTTAAAACAAAGCTTGCTGACCCCGTTAAAAATATAAGCAGAAACCCCGTGCAAGAAAAGTATTTTTTAAGTTTCTTTATTAATAATTTAAAACTAATAATTTTATATCTTTTAAGGTACTGCCGGCATTATATTACAAGCTCCATCGTTATATGACGACAGGACTCCTATCGACAAGAAGTTCAGCGAGTTTGCAACTACAGTTGTCAGATGTCCTCCACCATAGTAACACGCATTGTTGCCAAATTTACCAACGACGTACATTTTAGTATAATAATGTTAAGCGATTTTAGGTAAAATATAAGTTTTTTTAGGGTTGTGTCTTGAGGAAGGACTAGTCGATCAAAATAAATCTTAAAAATTATTGAACCGATACAACATATTCAAAAGTATATAACAAATTACTTTTGTGGTTAGTTCTCATTTTAATTGCTTAGTATTAGATGATGATATGCTGAAATTATATATATATATATATATATATATATATATATATATATATATATATATATATATATATATATATATATATATATATATCGTTTATATATATATATATATATATATATATATATTTATATATATATATATATATATATATATATATATATATAAATATATATATATATATATATATATATGCAGAATATACATATATTATATATATATATATATATATATATATATATATATATAAATAAATCATTTCACTCCTTTATAACTATCTATAAATAATATCAACACAACTATCTAGAACTATGTTAACACACTAAACGAACACCTACACCATCAATAAAATTTATTTTTTGGTTTAATTTTAATTTTTATATTTAATTTTTTGTTTTTTGTTTAGCAATCATATTTGGATAGCAAACCACGTCATGGTAGGTATTAGACGGAAATAAGTTGTTTATTCTGCTGCATTCCACTGAATATTTCGAAGGCTTCATAACAACGGGGTATGTCTTTAATTGAATTAAAATAGAATATGGGCCTCTCTGTTATGAAGCCATCCATATCATAAACATAAAAGAAAGCAAGATATAGCGTCGGTTTCACACTCTATAAACAAAAAAAAATAGATGTTTTATTAAAATGACGTTTAAAACCTGTTAATAGTTACATAGTCAGGTCTACAATAGACGTGGAAATCGATCTTCAGTCTTCACACGAGGCCATGATTCCGTGAGCACAAATCGGCTATAAAAAGCCCCTGAATTTCCCTCAGCTCATTGAGTATTCAGATTTCGTGGAGTGAAGATTCCTGATACTGCCTCCTGCAATTGAAGACGGTCGATAGATAGTAGTTTTAATTTGTCAAGGTCTTACTCCAAGAACCATAATTTATTTTTAGATTTCGCGTCTGTTTTTTCGATAACTAACTTTTTCGGTATTTAACACTGAACCCTTATCAAGATGCCAAGGAAAAAATAACAGCTTGTAGAAAAAGCAATTTTTTGCCGGTCTTGAATACTTGTTACGTAGAAAAATTAAATAAAATATTGTTTGATCGACTGGTCCATACCTATAATAAAAATAAACATTTCCCTTCCTAATTTGTGAATATAGTTTTCTTGTGACTGCATTTTCAGTTGTTAAACTCCATCACTAAGCGTGAAATTCTCCAGTAACAATTAAATATGCTGTCTGTTAGAAAATAAAGTATTTTTATTTATAACGGAAGTAAACTTAAGTACAAGAATTTTTTATCTCTTGTTACTACTATATCCTATATATTAAGAAGATGTAATACATTTTCTTTTTATACAAGTTTGCCCCATAATTGGGAATCAATGTTTGGACTTCACTTATATTAATTATGTTGGAACTTGTTTGAAGCATGGTATGTTACTAGAACCATATATTGTGATTAACAGTTCAGTAAAAAAAATAATATCCCCTATCTAAAAACTGACTTTACAATGTAAGAAACTATAATATATAAAGCGTTTGTTTTTACAGATTTATGTATATTTGAAACTGTCTCTTAATTAATGAAATATAGATGTCAAAATAGTTGATTCCCAGTTTCCTGCATGTAATTAGTTATTTAGAGGTAAATGTTATAAAGGACAGCCCACTGTTCTTACGGATATTTGGAACCAACCGATTTTTCTGAAATGTTGGTGTATTCTGTTTTTAAGATCCTGATAAAAAGCTCTCATGACTACAACCCAATCCTGCGTCTATTTTTGATATACAAGGTGTTAAACTTTGACCAAAACCCATAGAAAATACTAACACTATGTTTATCGAGAACAGAGCATTTGCGGGCTTGTGTTCATATAAAAACATTTTTCTTATTTTGGTAATTCCTATCCGTTGAATTTGTTAAAAATCTTATTTTATATATCCAAAACTAGTCGCAGGATTGAGTTATGGTGATCAGAGCTTTTGATCAGGATATCAAGAACTACAACATCTCAAAATTTCTGAAAAATCGGTTACTCACCAAAAACCTATAAAATACTTGTGATGTCTTTTATATTTTTAAGAGAAAACAGTTATAAAAACCAATTTGCAAGTGTCATAGAAAATAAAATTTCTAATAACTAAATAAATACAAGTTTCTTGAAAGTCTAAGCACAAACATTTTAATAAGCTTCGCGGTTTTGTAAATACTTTTCAATTATTTCGTGAACATTAGATGTATTCACATTGCATCATATTTAATTCTAAAGTAATTTAAAACAGCCCCATAAAACTATCTAACCCTTATTATAAATTATTATATACTTTTGGCATCGTTGTGGAGCTACCTTTTTAAACATCTTCCTGACTTATTTACGAAAGTATTTACTCTATATATTTGCATTTTAGATGCTCTTCTTAGTAGTTTAGTATCGGGAGAAGTAAATAGATTCCTTACCACTACATAGGTAAGCTGGTTTCTGTAATGCAGTATACAGTGAATGATACATAACGCTCAAATAAAACATACATTACTTTGGATTTTCTCATAAATTATAAGTCTAATGATGACCGGAAGGTCGAAACACATTGTAATAATAAATACTATTTCTTAAAAAAGTTTTCTGACATAGAGCGAGGCTATTATTTTCTTCTTATAATCCGAGCTCATGGACAAAAATGGACGATTTCTTTGAAACCGTAAATTGCATACTACGTTACTAGCGGTGCAGCAGATCTTCTTTCTGAATCGCGATATGCAATGAAACTGAAATAACAGCCCAAGAATAATTATGTTAATTACTATAGTTAACGCTTTTCTACGACACCCATTTAGACATATACAATAAATTTCGATTTAGATCATTTATTACGTAACACATAGATCGCATTTGAGAAATATCAAATAATAATAGTTTGATAGATATGATTTCACTTTACTTTTTCTCTAAATATGGATTTATACAATAGGCAAACTTTTTTATTAAAATATAAACGTAAAAATATGTAATTATGTCTTCAATACTTTAAACAAATTCTATAAACTATAATTTATTTCAATTTTTTTAGGATTTATAATTTATTTATTATTGTTATTATTTATATTTATTTTTTATAACAATATTTACATAGTCCACAAAATATAAATTATATAATGTATTATTCTCTTCCATAAAAAGAAGGTTTTATTTCAGGAAACGGAATTCTACGGATTTTTTAAACGTTTTATTAAACCGATATTTTGTTTTGCCATATATAATTCGCACTAAAAATTTACCAGTCTCTTTCTGTTCAAAAAATTATTTTCGCGCAAAATTTTTTTTACACATTTCATTAGGCCGCCGTTTTGTTTCGCCACAATGGATTTACACAAAACATTTACCAGTTTATCTCTATATCACATTTTAGTTTTGCGCAAATTTTGAAGTCTATCCGAGAAGTGGTTTGTTAATAATGATTTTTTCCATATTGAATTTGTACCAAAATGTAACCATTTCAGCCCCATATAATCCTTGATTTTTGACCGAAATTTAACAGACCGTAAGATTGACGGAATTGGGAGAACATGTTTTTCGAAGTCCAGGATCCCGAGGAGAGAGTCAGAGAGAGAAGCATCAAAATAACAATCCAACTCTTGATATTCAAAAAATATTCTTAAGTTTTGCAGCACAGAGCCAAATATTTTTTGATTTTCATGACTGCGTAAATTATTTCTTATTGTATCCAATGACAAATCAGTTAACAAAACATATACGTATTCCTTGAGGGGTCCATAACAAAAAAATAAAAGAAAATTCCTTTTCAACACACACAAACATATTTAAATGCATTTTAATTTGATCATGAATTTATCTAAACTACTACCGCTTTTTTTCTTACATACTAAACTTATCTTTAATACGCCCGCATGACCACCACGAATAACGTGTACCGACATTCTAAACTCATAGGTGATCACCGACCATATGAACGATGAAAACTGGTACCACACCGTATTAGGGAAATTCGCATCTGATCTTAATCTGTAACAAAATATATACTGTCAACAGAGTAATACTAATTGAACTACTGTCAATAAAAGAATGACAATAAAGGACCTGTCTTTAAATTTTCCTGCTATTTAGAGAAGTATTTGTTTGATAAGCAAATCGGTTATTCAGGACTTTCATCTGATTATTCTTAAAAAAAGTATTTGCTTTTTTATTGAATTCTTATTGTCTCAAAGAGATTGTCGCATTTAAGCTATAAAGCGAATGCTACTTTTTCTTATGGTCCAAATGAAGAATTGTCTAAAAGTATGTAAAGAAGAAACTAACATTATAACAATCACTGTTTTCTTTTAAAAATATAAGTTTTAAGTCGTTTAATTGCTCGACTTGTGTAAAAAGTGACAAGAATCTATGCTTATGACTTTTTGGTAAAAAAAGCGACCTACCTAAAATATACTTTAAAGAATTTTATATAAATTTTGTGCCGCGATCTTAGAAATGAACTCTTTCGGAAATGATCGAAAAGTTTATTGATGTTAGTATACCTAAAAAATGTGCTCATGCCTAAATAAGCAAAACTGAACTAAGTTTTCTGTGGAATCTCCGGTTTGTCCTTAACTAATTATTAAATTTATTTATCTTAAAAAACATTTGTCGTGCGTAAAACTCAATTTTTATTTAATTATTGGGGTTCATGATTAACTAATAACAATTTCAGTCTGGTGGTACCATAATACATAGTTCAAGTGAGGAACGGTATGCACGAAAAAAAAGTCATTCCACCGAAAAATTAGTTCATACTTATTACCATATTCGTATTTTAACAATTTTATATATTTTAAGTGAATTTTGCATATAATTCCATATAAATCTTCATAAAAAAGGAAATAATTCTGCTTCGTTTGTGTTTGAAAGTTACAAACATTGTTGAACAAAATTCGTCACACTTTGCACTTGTATTGTTGAACTTGGCTTAAGTACATATTATTTTAATATATAGCTTCATTAGATTCCAAGTTTAAACTGAAAATACTGAAAGATTCTTATCAGGGTTATGTATTTACCTCAATACAATTTAAGACCATGTACCAAGGGTGCATTTATATTGAAGCTATGAAAAGTGATAACAACGACTACGAAAGCAGCGACAAAATAAGCTGAAAACCCATGTTATAAATACGTCATTTATAGTGAAGCTTCTGGTATAGTGAGGACTTTGGTGTGCAGGTCGAAATATTTGTCAAAATAAGTGATACTGATGAATATAGCTATTCACCTAACTATTGGGAAAATTGATACTTTTTTGCACGTGACTGACATTGGCCAATCGACGCAAAGGGAATTCCATATGCAGTCGAGGGTGAAAAAAATACTTTCCGCACGTGTTAGGTACAACGCTTTTTCTACGAGCATGAGGGAAATTAATTAGTTTTGGTACTTCCAGTGATGTTCATTAGCACACGAAATCTAATTAAGTGGTGATATAGGTACCTATGTGACAGTTCAAGTATTGTGTTCAGCACTACGTAATTTTTTTCTTATTTCGACTAATGACAAAACAGTTAACAAAACTTATATTCCTTGAGGGGTCCAAACCAAAATAAAAAAGGAGTACTCATATAAGTGCGGAAGTACTCACTTTTTCCACATAAGAAGCTCTGTTCCTTGTCTAATGAAACTTTTCATAACCAGCCTAAGTGGAACATAATGATGTAAACTGCCTTTTTCAGCACTTCGCCAAAACCCTGGTTGAACTCGTTATGCCCTGTGCTGCCGTCAAACCCCATTTTGTATCATCATTATGTTATTTTTGGTTATATCAGGTATATTGATAGTCTTCTAGCAGTATAATCCAGCAATTTTTTTATTACTATAAATGGTTGTTTCGATAATTTTGTCTCTCATCTGTAAATTTTGACTATCTATTTATCCGCAATCGCATAAACTACTAATCTTCCGCGTTTTGTGTTTATCTATATCCAGAGAACAACTTTCGAGGTCTTCCACGTGGCTTAAGTTCTTCATCTGCAACTGGAATACGCACTTCTCCATTAAGTGACTCTAAACTATTATTGTTCTAATATTAAGCCATTCTATGTACATTTTAGAGATACTTTTTTATTTCTAGTAGCCTTGTGGATATCAAAATAACAAATCATGATTCTTGGAATTAGAATGTGTAAATGGGAATTACTATTTGACGTTTCGACTTCGAATGCACGAGGCATCTTCAGGAATCTTTACTCCACGATCTGAACAATTAATTGACAAAGCCGTAAAAGCTTTTGTTCTATCTTATAGAAATCTATTTGTTTTACGTTTTATCAACGTCAATACAAAGATGGCATTATCCCTGTCTAGAATATGTCCACAATGATCTATTTAAATCAAGTAACCTTCTTAAAATTTCGCTCAATCTTTTAACATAAATAATCGCATTTTCATCTTAGATTTTCAATACTTATATCTTCACTGTTTGGCAACATTTCTACAAAATATAAGAATTTCCGACATCGTTTTCTGTTTTACCTATCCAGATTCCAAAAACAACCATTCTTGAAAAGTATTATTGTGCAAAATAAAAAAACTGACAAAATCGTATTTTTGAAAAGAAACACAAAAATGAATAGTTAGTTCTACTTTTAGAATTGATGAACAAAAATTAAATTAAAATATACAAATCCATCCAATTAATAAAAGAGAAGTATTAAAAAAAATGTACGAAGATCAAAGAACAAGGCGGGAAACTTTGTTAGATATATAATTTAATAAATATATCTAACAGGTCTTGCCCTTGTTTAACTTAAGATATAAAAAAAGCTTGCGGCTCCTAATTGTTCTAAATTTGTTTTTACATAAAAGATATAAAAACTTACCTTGCAAAAGTATTTCTATTACTAAACTAATTTTTAAAAACAATACCATCAGAAAATTTCAGTAACTGATATACTTCTATTAAAAACACGTTGATAACTCACGTTTTAGACTTTTAGTCTAGAAAGCATTTAATGCTAATGTAAAAAAGTAACAAATTTCAATTATTTTCATTATGTAGGTGATAGGTGATATCAAGTAAATTGGTAATTATTTGTTTATTAAACAACTTGGTTGGATATTGAAACACTACTGAGAATTATGACCTATATGGGGACCAGAGTGCACAGTATACAAAACCATGAAACCATTCTCGATTCGCTAGTATCGCCGCTCTTGTAATTAGTTTATCGCAGCTCCAACATAGACCCACGAAGTCCAAAAGAAAAAAAACAAAACACGATAAATGGATTTCTGTTACCGATTAAACATTACCATTTTTTGTACATGCATTATGAAGGAGGTAAAAATAAGTAATTTTGTCACTGGTAGAAAAATCCTGTTATAGATGGTCAGTCCAAAATACTTGTCCAAAATTAGAAAAATAGCTAATTTGCACTAATTTGGTAATACAAATTCTTCTTGGTTATTACACTAATAGGGAGGTAAAAACAAGTAAGTTATATTTGACAAAACGTTTTTACTACATAGAGTCAGCCCAAAAATAGATCTAAAAACTGCAGAATAGCTTATTACAATAAAGACCAACTTACAGAAAATTCAAGAGAAAAATATTAGCCGTGACAATAGATAGGTTTTTACTTTGGAAATATATCATGAACAATTAAGCTCAGTTGTTAACTTTGTCATACTAATATTGTATAAAATAGGCTGAAAAGTCGACTTGTTGCCGCTCCCGCCGGCATATTCGGTTAAAGAGACTGAAAATCATCTTTTCGCGAAAATGGCAAATCTGGACTTAAGTGGACAATAATTCATTTATAGTACCTAGTAAAGTATAAAATTGTCCTATATATTTTAAGTGAAATTTAATTTCCTTAGACAAAAAGTTTCCGAGTTACAAGCGAATAAAGTAAAATATAAATTGAAGTATAGTTCTTTTGTCTATAGAATTTTAGTTTTTATGTTTTTAATTTTTACCCGCCTATACACCAACATGAAGATGGAGTAAATAGGGCGTTATTATAAGCTTTTAGTTAACTGTACTTTTCCGCCTGTCAAATATTTTAAGACAACTTTGTACCACTTCCACTTGACCTATTGATCTGATATTTTGTACATATATAAAGGTTCCACGACTGTACAATAATTTGATGAACTTGACGTTAACTGTGCTTTGATTAATTTTTCATAAAAATTTTGAACCACTTCCACTTAATACTCTCCGCTATTAACATTTCGCAAGATTCTTGGTAAAAATCCAATTTGATTTTACTCTTTAGCGCCCACGATATAATAATGTCAATAAATCTACAGAATTGAGGATGGAAAAGAAATAAGAATGGTATTTCTCAAATAACAAACATTAAAAAAAACCGGTCCTGAAGAACTTTTAACATTCATCTCGAGAATGCGGATGTTTAAAAATAGAATTAAATTGTATGTTGTAATCAAATTATAGGGTCATGTGAAAACATTCCAAAAGTTCTTTCAGACTCTGATGACGACAATAAATCTTTTGGAGTTAATCAATTGTTTACTGGCTAAAGGAAAGATGGTTCTGTAGAGAATAAAGACGAGGAGGAAGAAAAAATCATCTCATGTCCATCAACGAGTTCAAAAAGACTGAGACAAGGAACTTCCTCCATACAGTGCTTTGCGGAAAAGTTGTATCGGGAAAACTACACTAATAAAACTAAAATGCAAGCTAAAAATATTAAAATAAAACATTTACCATTAAATATGTAGATTGGAGAAACCCTAAAATCATATTATAAACTCGCGGTGGTGATAACAACTGATTTTAAGGTAGTATATGGTTTATTCATGCTTACTAAACATATGTCATTTACTATTTATCCAATTTTTGAAGATATGGTGCGAAAACTTTGAAAATGTGGTTTAATGACCGCGTGCATTTAGTTTAATAATAATTTTACGTTTTCTACATTGCACGAATTTGTTAATTAATTTTTTATTGGTCTAAGTATATGTTTGCCTCAAAATTGACGTGAAAAAATGTATATGGCCGCAGTCAATACCAAATTCATCAAAATTAACTTTAAAAATTTGAACCGAACAGGCCGACAGACAGACAACTAAAGTTAAGTAATAGCTTCTTATAACGTAGTTTACTCTAATTCAATAGTGGTGTGCAAATAGGTCAAAACCAAAAAATATAACTAGAATTTTAGGGTACAAAAGTGGAGCATTCCATTTTATTCCCTTGCATCTCGGACTATTTTTCAAGTAAATCACACCGAAATTGACATATTCGCGAAAAAGTTATTTTCAGCTCCTTTAATCCAAGATGGCTGAGGGAGTGACAACAGCTCAAGGCTAAAACCCAGAATATTAATTAGTATGCCAAAGTCAACAACTGCGTTTATAACCTTTCATGACCTTTTTGCATGCTTAGGCCTTTTGCTTGTCTTTATTGATTGGGCGAGATAGAAAACAATCTATCCTCTGTTTAGCATCGTACTAAGTACGTAGAAAGAATCAAAAGTCTATACTTAAGGAAAATATCATTTATTGGTCAAACATGTTAAGGTTTAATAATTAAACGCTCTCTAATTTGTCTTTTGTTTGGTCAGTCATGACATTAGTCATGATTTTACATTAGTGTAAATTATCGATAATTTATAGGATCACTCTTAAAGATGAAATTTTCATAAAATAAACGTTTTTAAGAAAAGTAAAATTGTCTGATTAGGTACAACTTTTGCCAGGGAAACTACGTATTTTTTTCAAAACAGCTTTAATAATGCAGGTTAAGATGAAAACATCAATTTAGCATTATGAGCAATCATATTTTTTTTTACTTATTCTGCATTCGACAACTGACAAAAATTATCAGTAATACGAGTGCGCTTATTATATTATATATTAGTGATAATAATTTCCATGTCAATCTTTGATAAAATATAAGACCAAATAGTGCACTTGACAAAGTGTTCATTTATAATTTATAATGTCCCTTTAAAGTGATTTAATTACCGATTTAATATTAGGCTTTAAAATGTAATTTGTTATAAACATTGACTTTATATAAGTTTATATTTTAATATTTAATTATTATGTTATTTATAATGGTAGTATAGAGAGATTACCGGGTTCTGCTTAGGTTGTGTGAGCGTTGTTATGATATTAAACTCAAATGTACTCAATTATATTGTAATATATTACAACTCAAGTCAGAGGCGTATTTAGGGGGGGCAAAAGGGGCAAAAGCTTCTTACGACTCAGGTATAGTACACATTATAATAAAATATACCGGTCTCTTGTAAATGTAAAACCTATCATAATAAGTAAGTCTGGGTTAGATTAGGTTTTCGTAAACTCTTTTTATATTTGAAGTCTCCTCACTCTGTCAACACAAAATATATTTGCCAACAATTTATTAAAAGATTCATTAAAACTTTCTGTTGAATTTTTGAAGATTTATATAGAAAGACCCAACTAGTATTAACGCAAGCACCTTATGTTAAGGCAGATATCTTTTCAACGAAATTCATCGAATTTTTGACATATAAATACCATGGGAATCATCATTTTTATTGACGGTCCTCATCAATATGTACAATAATTTGATTTTTAGTCTAAAATATGTTTATAAAATATTTTAATATTTAATTATTATGACTATATGATTGCCATATGTATAAGAAAAATACTTTCATGATAAAGTACTTTTCGGTTTTATTTTTGGCTTTATTTATTTATTTAATTTTTTTTTAATTTAATACAATAACACGGTTCTTAATCTATATTATATTTTATGCCTTTAATATCAACTGTATATAAACTAAAGTACATTAATGAGTTTCGTACATGAAAAATACTTTTATAATAAAGTCATTTTTAGTTACTTCTTTTTTTTTTTGAGAATGAATATTTTTGTAGTAGTCCGAACGTTGTCATTTTTATTTGCGGGTTTTTGGGAAACGGTTAGCTTGTCGATAAAAGTACTTTATTTCTGTATTATTGGAACAACATATCGCACACTATCCATCGCCAGTGCCCGAATACGAGTACGGCACTCCAAGAAAAAAAAATATTTATCATCTATCAAATCAAAAATTAAATGGAAATTAGACGGAAAATTATAAAAATTAGACGGAAACGGGAAAGTAATACCCAGTTATTTTTGCTTAACAAATGTGGAAAGTTATACTTTCCCGTACGCCACCCTCAGTCCAATCAAGCAGCTGAGTGCCGGGATTCACGCATGCGTTAGAAACATGATTTTTTACTACGAGCACGAAAAATGTATTTGAAAAACTAAAATAAATAACAACCTTAATTAGAAGATTAGGTTCATCTGAAGCCTTAGTCACAACTTTGGTTAAATCTTCCTTAGTAAATATTATAGCTATTTTGTATCTAAACATTTTGCTTCTGTAAATATATAGCAACCTTATAAAATGTCCTAATTTATTTTTATTACACTTTTTAACATAGCGAATCTAAACTTAAATGGTTTTTATTTAAATTATTTACCTAATTGCAAAAAAAAAAGTAAAATAACTTTTTCATTTTCTCAAGCACTAAAAATATATTCTAAATGTCGTATCTGTCTCTGGGCTTAACTAGTAACAAATCTAAATTTGTAATTTGAGTAGCTAGAATAGCTTCTAAAAGTTCTAAGTGCCAATTTTCTGTTGACAAACGTTTCGTTTGAAAAAGTTGCTATGACATACGCTTGTTTCTAAACGGAAAATTTATTATTATGAGAATAAATCATCGAACTACCAGTTTCCATTAATAGCTCGATGAAACTCAAAATAAGTCAGACTTTGAAAAACGTTATTGTTTGATATGCCATTTGAAAGTTACGTGGTTCAAAAACTTACTCAAAAAATTTAGTTTAGTTAGTTTAGACTCAGGGAAAATTCTCTTAAAAATTCATTCATTCATTCAATCATTTTACTTCACTGCACCTTAAAAATTGCTCAATTGCAAAAATTTTAATTTAGAGCAAAATTGTAAAAAAAATGGCACACTAGTGCGGAAATTATCATATTGCAGAGAAAATGTGCTTTCTCGTGATAGTGCGGGAGAGTGTATCTTTCTGCATCCAAATACTTGCGGAATTTTTGCGCACGCTTATAGGAAACATATTTTTTTAAACACAGCTATGGATTTTACGGCCCGTTATAAATTAATTTTTAAACACTCATTTTTCAGAAAAAAAATAATATATATCAGATTCTGAAGAAGTAAACTCGTGCCTGCGTTTCTTTTGCGACACTTTTTCAGTAGATTTTGGTGATTTCTTTTTGGAAGGTTCTTCTTTCTTCTGCATGCCTTTTTAGTTGAGGTATTTGTTTTTGTCTGCTTCTCGCGAATGTACTTCGTGAAGTTAAGTTACACATTAGGTCAACACGAGCTTTTTGTATCGCTGGTGTTATATGGGGGCAGAGGAGAAAGCTCCTGAGGTCGTTTCTCAGGAGTTTTGATTTTTCAGTAAGTTCTTCCACACTTTCTAACTAACTATTTTGAGGTTAAGTGCATGCCGGAATACATATATGCCTATAACATATCTAAACTTTTACCTAAAACCAACCTCAAAGAAGTAGCTGTTCAAAGAGAGCAAAATGCAAAATTTCGATGACGATTGAAAACAAAATTTCTCGATAACTTTTGAGCTGTTCTGAATTTCACGTATTAACCTCTTGAACTTAAATTTTCCTTTTGTTTCCCAAGTGTTCCAAAAGATTTAGGACCGGCAAACAGACAGACCTGTCTAGAACAGTGACATTTTCTGTTTTCAAAAACTCTCTGGTAACTCTTCTGGTATGTGGTGGCGCAGTATTTTGAATAAAAATAAAATTGTCGCAAAAAGCACCTCTCCAAAACTCAACCATAGGTTCTAGCAAAAAATTAACGTACCTGGGAGCAATTAAACTACTTGAAATATAAATCAATGGAGTTTGTTTAGCAGGCATAATACCCTCACATTATTACTCTTGTTCCTTTAGATTTTGTGACCCATTTGGCACCTTGGGGCCTAACTTGCCTTCTACGACCCCTTAGAATCTCTATAAAAAGAAACTTTTATTGCAGGAAATGAAGTTTTAATTTAAACGATTGACGTGTAAGATTCACATTAAAATTCTACTAATCTATCTCTATTTTACACTTAATTTTTTTTGGTGCTAGATTTTTAAACATTTCATTAGGCGGCCATTTTGTTCCGCCATAATGACTTCAGACCAGCATTTTTACAGTTTATCCCTATATCGCAATTGATTTTTGTACAAATTTGAGGTTTATTTGATAAGTAGTTCCTTAATAATGATTTTTTAAACAGTTTGTAAAGAGGTCGTTTTGCTCCGTTATATTGGTTTGTTACCAAAGTGTTTCATTTCATCGCCATATGGGCGTTGATTTTTGACCAAATTAAAAGTTTTTCACATCAGCAGTTTTTGAGATATGATGCGTATAGACAGACCGATAGACCTGTGAGAACGTTTCTAGGAACACTAAAACGCAAAACATCTCGGAGGGTGATTTTTTTCACGATTACCAAGGACATGACCTTTCTTTTCTGTTAAAAGGAAAAACGAAAAATAATAATGGCTATGACAAACTTATTTTAGCTGGGTGATAGTTCATATTACTTTAGATATTATTAAAGATTCGTTAAATTATAGACGATATTATAATAATATGTTATTAACTATATGTGAATATCATATCTGAAAAGAAATCTGCAAGAAACATTGTAGATCCTACCAAATAGTGCCATAATTTTTTTATTGTAAATGTAAGAGTACATTTTAATATTTATGATCGGATAAAAATAAAAAAATGAGTAGCCATAGGGTTTCAAATAGTATAATTTAAAAGAAACCTGTTTGTGATTTAAACAGGTATAGTGTCATGAAAATTAACTACAGTACTATTTTAAACACTTATGTAGCTTTCTCAAATACAAGTTAAAAAAAATATAGATTTAGAATCAAAAACCTAGATAAAATAGACTGCCTAATACATTAATAACGAAAATGGGAACATGTTTTCTAGAACAGAATTTTCCAATATAACTTGGAAAAAATACAGTGTTGAACAGTTGGTCCGCCCAGATAAAATAATTGGTTTAGTTTGAAACCACATTACCCGGCAACCCTATCCAGATGTCACTGTTGTTGTTCGATCGAGTTATTTTTTTTTGTACAATCTGAATTTCAAACCTGTTCATATTTTTATTAGCTGTCAATTATACACGGTATTAAAGAGAGTTTCGCATAGTCGCTTAACGGCCAAAGTTTGCTTAAGAGCTACAGCTTAACCAGTCAATGAATTGTTGTGTCTTGGTACGTTTTATTAATCACTTGTCCATACCTCCAAATATTTTTGTAGTTTTGAGTTTCTCCAAATAATAGATTTTCGATGTAACTTTTAAATTACTTGCGTTGGTCCGATTTCGGACAATAATCAATGTCAAGCATCACACTTGGATCATCGACCACCTAGAGAGGACAATACTCCGAGAGAGAGACCGGCTACTAACAAAGGTAGTCATTGTAGCGGTACAATAACCGTGGAAGTACAGCGTTTGATATTTGGAGAACGTGGAATGAAAAACTTCGACTCCACCCCCTGTAATACCTGGCACGATGTCACGGTAAGCCCGGTTCGTTGTAACAAATATAAAAAAATAATGTTGTGTACAAATATAAAAAAATGTGATCCATTATTAGCCAGGGGCGTACTCAAATGATGTTTAAATGTACTAAAAAAATGTTTTCTTATTGGTCAAAGTTTGACTAAGAACTACGGCGTAACTACTTGATGATTTTTTTTATTGGATAGGTGTTTCAGTCACTTAGATAATTGGTCAAAGATCGACAAAAAGTTTCAGTTCAACCACCCAACGAGTTTTATTTCGAAATAACAAGATTATGCTTTCATATGTTTCGGAAATAAAAAGGCTACTGATAATAAGTGTTCTTAAATAATATTTACTATTAATTAGGATTACTCAAGATAATGAAGATAAGATTTGATTTCACTCTGTACTTCTTATTAGTAAGCTGTCAGCAGGAAACAACTAATGGTTTTCATTTCGCAATACAACTATCCAACAGGAAATATATACCTTTTAGAAGCAATTTTTGCTATGAGAAATAGCACCAAAAATTTATATAAACGTGGGTCCTTAAATATTTCGTTTGCTAAAGAGATTTTTTTTCAATATTCTAAAAACTGATATTTTCGCTTTGAAGGTAAGCATAAGTATGATACAACAAGATATTTTAATTGCTATTTTTTTTCGCTTTCATTAACGATGTTCGTAATACCAAATGCATTTAAAAAAAAATAAACTTGAATTTTTTGAGCGATGCTTCACGGTTTTTTTTCTTGGAGTTTTGATACGATCAGCCATCTTAGAAAAATATTAAAATCTGTTTTAACGCACGTATCAGTTATTTTACTAGTCAAACTTTCCCAGAATTGCAAAAAAAATCGGGATAACGTATGGTACCTCAAAAAAAAACAAAACTTAAACGTTCATAAAAAATAAGCGGTAGACAGGGACTTATCCAAACTGCCTTTTGATCTTGTAATTACTCTTATATACAAAGCAATATCTAAAAGCAAAAATATTAAAAAACTTGTTTTTAGCAACCTGTATGTTGGAGTCCAAGCATTTGGGTGCCTGTGTTCAAATAACCATTTTCTTTTATCTTTTGAAGCACTATTTTTTAACACTTTCGGTACATTTCAACTAACTGACAGACGATCCAGGTTTACCCGAATCTTTTTACATTTTGGGGAATACCAGCTATGTCCAAGACTTTACCATATCTTAAATAGGAAAACATAATATTGATAGCTCAACTCTAAAGTATAAAGTGTTAAAAGCAAATAATTCATTTAGTCGTTCTTGAACTAAATTTCATTTTCTGACTACTAAACTATCTTTAGGTACGTCATTGACTAATAATGGTTAATATAAATCAAACTTCTCATCAGTATCATTTTTGCCAATAAATTGTAGCAAGGATGTAGCAGCAAAGCGAAACAATGTAAAATGCATCACTGCGATAAAATATAGTTATGGTCTTAAAGAAGTAAAAAAAAAATTCCAAAAACGTTTGCGGTTGAAAACAATAAATCAAGGAGAAAAAAAAAACTTTAATCATTAAACAAAATCTTATTTTCTTACATTTAAACCTTTTCTCTCGCCTCTGATTAATAATGAATAAAACTGAATCAAAATTATTATTTTCCTATCAAAGTATGCAGCTACTAACTAATACATAAGTAGAAGTCACAAAAACACGAATAAAATGAGATTATGTGATAGATTAATTAAAAAAAAACTCTAAGTACTATAAACGTGTGAGAAAATGATCTTATTAATTAAAAAAGCGTGTCACGAAAAAAGTCATTAATTCAGGTGTACCTAGTTCTTAGTAAAACCCTATTTTTTTACTTTTAAATACCATTTGAGTAAGCCCCTGACAAATAACGGCTACCATTTAATGACAATAATTACCAAACAAAAATCTTTTTTGGCTTTTTCGCAACCGAATAAAAATATTTTACTTTAAATTAATTGATGCATATATTTAATTTAAAGTTAAATATTTTTATTCAGTTGCGAAAAAGCCAAATCAAAATGTCGTAAGGAGGTAGATACAATGAGACAGACTTAAAAAGTATAAAGATCTGTTTATACAGTTAGGTTATCTCCTAGAACAAATGAGAAAACATTAAAAATTCCAAAAACGTCTGAAGACACGATTGAAAAGGCATACCGAAGTTATAATAGTTGAGCTGTAGTTCCTAGGTAAATCTGGACTGTTCTGAAAGGCTATTTTAACGTTTTGTATAATTGATCGTTCATAATACTTCGAGTAACTTTGAAATCTAAATTTTACAAGAATAATAACTCTTACTAACAACCGCAGGGGAATTTGGATCGGTCTTCCCTTGGCCGAGAAATATAGTTCCAAAATCAAGTGATTTACCTGCGCGAGTCAATTATTGAGTACTATATTAATAAGCAGACAAGAAATTACCTTTATCACCTTTCGTTTAGCTAACTTGTTTATACACATAGTTTTAACCTGCAGCTCTAGTCCTGTTAGATGGTTGCAAGTTATCTTGGAAAAATTCTAGTCTGAGTTTTTGTATATACTAGAAAAATATACTGAGTGTTAGAGATCTTTAAATGGACTGTAGATAATTAATATAAAAAACCGTTGTTTCGAGAAAAATATATGTACGACCTGTTTAGAGTTTAAGACAAATTGTTATACCCAAAGAATAAAAATTGTTGCATGATTTTTTAATCCTGCTTATACAATAAATAAAAGGAATAAACGAAAATTACTTTCATTTGTTGGTTTTATTTAATTCCCTTGGATATCAAAAACACTTCGAATGTAGACTACTTTAGATTTCATATTTAGCTAGTTTAAAATGTATTAATTATTTAATTTAAGGTAACTAATAATGACTTAAAACTGACCCAGGTAACCCCGATATTAGGATAAAATAATTCCCAAAAAGTGGTGAATAATATAATGTAAATCACCAAGTGATATACGAAAATATTCAACAGGCTATTCAAAACTTCCAAATAAAGAGTTTAAATAAATAGTTAGGACAAGATTAAAATATATACAAATTACAAAATTTTAAACTATGATAGAATTGCATTCGATTCGATGCAGCAAAACGTTTATGAACATCAAAGCCTTAAAACCATAGGTTCTAACTTGATTTTTTTTCCAGTATTTCATAAACGCCTTAAGATACTACCATATTTGTAGGTAAGCGTCTGTGGCATCAAAAGGTATTTTTATAGTTAATTTTTTTCTGCTATCAGAGGCTTCTGTAATAGCGTGTGAATTAAAAAAAAATTAAATGTCTCTGATCTTTTCCTTAAATTGATTTGTACTAAAAATATTTTAAGCGATGCTTTACGAATTTTCTTCTTTGAGTTTTTTGATAAATCTATATCTATATGCACGCACTGTTTTAATGCGCGCCTCTAATATTGCTATATTATGAGTCATAATGAGTCTTATCGGAATAAATTAAATATACTATCTGGACCCCGTACCTACATTTTGACTTGGTCTTACGCCAGTCTCAAGCCAAAGCAGAAAAAAATAACAAACGTGTGTTTTGCTGGTAGTCATATCCCCGGTTGCACAAAATTTAATTTCTATTTAGAATATTTAACCGAGCTTTCGGATTTACGTTAAACATTCTAAACTTTAATTGAGCTTTGTGCAATCGGCCATTAGCATTTTTGAACTAGTGAAAAAAAATGTTTTTCGATCTCGCAAAAAATGTTTATAAAGAACATCAAAGCTTTAACACCATAGGATCTAAAACTGACGGATTTAAAAATAACAACATGATCAGTTTAGTTTTTAGTGATAACGTATATGCAGACCACTTATACATAATTCATTCATAAATAACCATAATATTTTGATAAGCGAAAAACCTAGAAGGATAGTTTCGAAACAGCTAAGACACGAAAAGCTTGGAAAATTTTTGGAACAACTGAAATAAAAATTATTATAGCCTGGAAAGGACTTTGTACCTGTAAAGGTTTTAATTTGCAACTAACCCAAAGTTATTGAAAAATCTTTTGGCTAGCGCCGTGTGTGTGGTCTGACAAATCGAAACAGGTAATACCTATCAGATGCAAAGAAATTATTAATCGTCATATACCGGTATTCAGTAGCCTCGGCGCAGAAACTACGGCGGTAACAGTCATACCTTGTGCAGTGGAATAGATTGTCGATTAAAGCTGGTTCCGGGCGCATGATTTCTAAACCCACTGGACTTGCTTACGGGAATGTCCGTATTGGTTGGCTGTAAGCTTTGATCCCGCCCCTTTTCTGGGGCGAGGTTTCAATTAGAAAAAGCAAATAACACAGTACCATGCTAATAGCCGTGCCTTAAAAACCAAATCAGTATTTGTATTAATTATATTTTCGCAATATTAACAACTCCAGTAGATGATCCAGATGATCGAGATGTTATGGCAGGGCGTGTAATCTCTGACATCGAGATTTTTAATACCTTTATTGCGGCTGTACTAATTTGCGTAGTTTAAGCTACTTTAGTTTGAGTTTGACGCTGTCATTAAACAGTTAGCTATTCTTCGGGTCCAAGAGAAAGAGTGACTACCTGGCTAATTCAAAAAATTAATTCATATGTAATTATAACAATTAAAATGTGCATTTCTTATATAAGATATTTCTTTAACATATTGGACAACAGTTGGTAGTCATTCTTCCCAAGTTGGCCGGGATTATTCCGGAATGAGGTCCGGTTGTCCAGGCCAAAAAAATATTCACCCGGAACACGAGATTGTCCAGGGTTCGCAAGTTATACCTAATCACAGATAAGACATTACTGAAAACATCGACTCTCGCCATCTCGTAATAATGAGGAAAGCATTGTAAGTCTTAATAATTTTATTACCCTAATAGATAGGTCATCATTCGATGATTGATCGTCGTTCTATCCTAGGAGTGCCATATTAGAATTTTAAAAAATGGCAACTCTTAAGCGCTTTACTCACTGTTAGATTTGATTCATCGGTTCGATTCGCCCATACATATGAATCGACAATAGGCGAATCAACGAACTGAGGAATATTCCATTCACTCTATTCATCAATTTTTATTTAATGCCTTTCAATGTTTGAAAATACACAAAAACAAAATATTAGTTTCGAACGAATGGTTCGCTCAGATCAGAGCCTACTTGATGTTTCGCACATTATGCGGAAGAATGAACGAATCAACAAATAGTGAGTAACGGGCTTAAAAGTGTAAGATATTTTTTCCTCTCTCCGAATTTTTTATTGCAACGAAACCAATTTTGTTATTTCAAAATTTCAGAGATAAGTCGTGAAGTTATAAGAAGAAATTGTAATTGGAAAATATTTCATACCATGCCATGTTGTTATAGGAAGGAAAGAGCAGTTTTCTAATATTTTTCGAGATATTCTTTTAGCACTTCAAATAGCTTTCTCTAAGGCAACAATCTGGGGGCGGATCAGCTGGCTCGAGAAGGTAGCAACACTGCTTTCACTGAGCCGAAACCTGGTCTTGGAATTGCTTCTTCAGCTGTCAAGGCTAGGATTAAGAATCGCACTGTAGAGGAATTCCATGCTGAATGGCACGAGCTAGCAGGACTCAGTCAGTCTAAGGTCTTCATATCAGGCCCTTACAGAAGTTCTGAGTCTAATAAACTTCTACATCTAAACAGAGGCTAACTTAGAATCATTACGGGGGTTCTAACAGGACACTGGCTGGTGAAATATACCTACATAAGACTGAACTCGCAACGATCCATACTACAGAGCCTTTCCTTTCTAAAAAGGAGTGGGCTCTTGGATTGACACGCCTACTTGGGGGATAGCACAATAGGCCCCAGTGAGCCTAAGTGCTGCCCTTGTCGGGCTCCCCATGTATGTTTATGTCTATGTTTAAGGCAATAATCTAAAATCTAGCACACTTTTTAAGAGAAAACTGGTTTTTATTAAGAAGACGCATAGGGTCATCCAAAGGCCCTTTTTTAAACTATAATCTTAACTCTTTAAAAACAAAACTGAAATAGCCATTGTATGTAACGTTCTCTACAGAATTGGAAAATGCTATTGAAAAACAGTAAAACTGAAAACAAATGATAAACATAGTGTTAATATTTTTTTCTTTTTTTATCCCCGCATCTTTTTACGTCTGGGGAGCTGTATTTGAAATATTGCGCTGGTCGACGCAATTGCCATGATTTCGTCGATTAAGGTAACAACAATGTGATGTGAATATACGTTATATCAGTTTATGAAATATTTTGCGTGAGATTCAAATAAAACCCTTCTATGCAAAATTAAAGCAGGTATTTCACAGCCGTTGCTTGAACTGTTTATTGGTAGTCATTTATAGACAGAATGCAAAAGAAGGTAGGTACTCTAGGTACTCACTGCGAAATGGTCAATAATAATGCAATAAACAAAACTCTGAGGCTTTCTTCCAGTAAGTATTTCATAGTAAAAGATAAAATACAATGTAAAAAATATGAATATTATAATATGTATATGTAGATATACGTAAAAAACGCGACGAATCCAATATTAAATAAAAAATAGAATTTAAAATAAAAAATACTATCTGTATATATCATAGCAATAGCAATAGCAAAGTCTACTGTGAGCAAAATTTCAACAAAATTCAATGCAACTGGATATGTGAGGAATACTGTGAGGTCTGGCCGTCCTAAACCAGCGACAGATGGTAATTCGGCTAAACCAGGATATATCTCACATGTCTGTGCATCGATTACTACATGCTGAAAAATTCCACCCCTATAAGATTACATTAGTGCAAGAACTTTCTTATGTTGATTACGACAGGCGTTTGGAACAGGAAACTTGCATTTTTTTTATTACATTAATGTATTCTCTTACATATAAAAAGTAAATATCTAAAATATAGCGCCATAAAAATCAATACTTTTGTAATAAAGTTCTAAAATTTCGCGCGCAAACGGATGTTTCAAACGACAGCATTTGGTGCCGTCTACGGTTTGACGCCACATCGTACCAGTATGGCAACGTCGCCAACGACCGGCAAAAATACAATATCAGCTGGCTGTCAGCTGTCATGATTGATGGTAGTATTGTTTGTTTTAATTGTGTGATTTTGTGGTTTAATTTTTATGTTTATTTAAAAGAAAAGGGTATATAACTGAACAAAATAAACTCTAAACTAACAAAACTGAAATCACAAAACGCTGTCAATGTCGTCCATTAACCACAAAAAAGACAAATGTCGTCTGGTTGACGGCTTCACGAATGACCCCTGTTGTTGTTAAACGTTGCATCACTGCCAGCTTTCGGGTATACGTAATGACCCGTTTTTGGTCGGGTGTCGTAATTTGAATTTTGGGGCTTTTTTAATTGCCTTTTGTCAGCCGGGGAGGCAATAAAATTGATTTTGTTTTAGATATATGTTTAAATACCACGTGGCCTTATAATCTTTAGTATTTTTCGTATTTAAAAATGTATGCAAGTTTTTCAGTGAGACGATGATGGAACTTAGTTACGCCAGATACGTCAAATAATATTTTCCGATGAGTCGATTTTCACTGTCCACCTACGTAATTGTCGATACTGGGCGACCGCGACGGTACACTCTAACTGGACACGAGAACATCACACATACTTTCCACAAAAAGTTAACGTTTGAGCTGGGATATGAGGTCGAAGGGTAATTGGGTCCTTTTTCTTAAAAGGAAATCTGAATGGTGTCAGATATTTGCAATTATTAAGAAAAATCAAGAATTTATACCCAAATGTATTTTTTTTTAAATAATGCAGTACCAAATAATGACATCTGGTTGCAACAGGATGGTGCACCCCCCTACTACGCTAGGAAAGTTTGGGAATACTACAATGTGTTTTTTGGGAAGGTGGATAAGAAGAAGGAGCAGTATTGTATTGCTAGCTCGGTCCCCAGACCTAACGCCCAGACCAACTATTTTTTGTAGGGACACCTATATATCACACAAATATTGAACAAACTAACAACCTTTTTAACGTTTTGCTTGCCTTTCCGCGATATTAGTTCACTATCAAGAAGTAAATAGACAACAATTTAAGAACTTGATATGCATTTTTCAAAATCTACTTTATTTTGTTGCAATTAGTATTTCAATTAGGTATTTAGTATTTATTATTTTTATTAGGTATTCAAAAAATAATCCTTGAATTTTGTCGAAACTTTGCACACAACAGACTTTGCTAATGCATTTCGATCAGGATATTTATTATTAAATATTTCACAAACTTGCTGTAACTTTGTTCTTCATTTCCCATAACACAGTGTCATTAGAGTTTCCCTTATCGAATCCATTATTCAAAATTGATTTTTTACTCCTAAATCGTTGATTTTGGGAATTACATTTATCTCAGGAAACATCTTTAGAATAACTAGTAGGATCGGAAAATGTAAAAAATAGAGTGTATTCCATTTAAAAGTAAAAGTTCCTATCAATTACTAAAAATAATAGCTGTACCAAATTTAATTAAAATTGGATGGGCGAGATATTTAGAGGTACCCACTGTATTTAAATAAAATGTATAATATAGTGTACTAAAAAGCCAAATTCAAGTTAATTCTATATCTATAAGTAATGCAAAATATTTCCAAATTTATATCTTTGAATGCGAAAATTAACAAATAAATTATTCAAATATTATATTCCATTGTAATAAATTTCATTAAAAAGTCGAAAAGTATTCGTTTAGATAAACAAATTGCAGTTTTATGTTAATTATTATTTTTCGTATGTAGTATTACGTCTGTACTTTTTCAATTTGGACAACCATATTATTTATTAGGTAGTTCTATTTTTTTTTTTGATGAAAAACAAAGGAATTTAATATTAAATATCTTTATTGTTTACAACAATCACTAGAGTAACAGAAGGCCTTGTATCATGGAAGCCATCTGGTTACCCAGATACTGTTCAGGCCTTAGGGTTTTCAACATGAGAGAAGTTATATGAAAAAGATATTTTAAAAATCTCCTTACGATGCTTAGGAACTGTAAGAATGCCCCTTTTACGGAGTTCTAAATTGTGAACGTCAGACCGAAATTTTTATTTTTTGATATAAGTACGGAGGCGACTTAAATTTAATAATTTTAAAGAAAAAAATTGACGTATGAAACTGATTCTACATATTTAACCAGTCTGACTTAGTAAGAATGGGTGATAAATGATTGGGACTTCGTAGAATGTGTCTATTAAACTCAGACACGAATCTTGTCTTTTCTGAAGTTGGTAACGATCCATAGCATCCAAGCAGGGTGTATATACGCTACGACAATGATTGAAATGGGACAATACAAGTATCTTTTTGGTTTCACAAGAAGGGTAGAATGTCCATAAATTAATTTTAGATTTTAGATTTCCGAGATTAGCTGTAACATGCTCCCTAAATCGCAACTTAGTATCTAGCATTAGTCCCAAGCTCTTGCCAGTATCTGAATAAAAAAGCAAGGTATTGTACAATTTTATTTTAAGGGTTGTTTTAACACTGGTTGTTTGAGAGTTATTTCCAAAAATGAGAGCAGATTACTTGTTTGGGTTAAGTTCAAGCAGATGGTCGAATGATAATTCATAAAAAGAGTTCAGATCAGTATTATTTTTCTGTTCTGTTCGGAGATTGAAAAATAAATTTGCAATGTCTAAGAGAACCAAAAATGTTGAAGGTGCAAATAGTGTATAGGGTATGTGATATAGTATAGATAACAGAATATCATATCAAACGCCTTAATAAAATCTGAAAAAATCAATACAGTAATTTTATTATCATTATATACTTTAAGAATATCATCAGTTACGTCGGCAAGAGCAGATTTACAGCTCTAGCCTTCTCTAAAGACCGATTGCTTAAGAGGCAGGATACTATGTACAATTAGATACTCTCTTATTTGTCTTTTAATGATTCTTTCAAGGACCTTAAATAGTGTCGGGAGTGTACTAATTGAACTAACTTGATCAAAATCAGGATTTTTTTACTTTTGGCAAAGGAACTACTTGGGCTTGTTTTCAAAGAACACGAAAGTAAAGAGTAAGCACTCGTTCAGATTGCGTTCAAAATTATTAAAATTTATTTTCTTTAAAGACCTATAAAAGAAAGATTTTGCTTCATCAGGATATTCGAAAATGCTTAATTTAAAAGATGTTAAAAAGAAATCTGCGATATAGCAATCAAACACTAATACTATGTATGTCAAAAGTTAAATTAGTAAATATTAAACCAAGAAGTGACATATAGTGTGAAGAAATACGCCATTGGGGGATCCTTTATAAACTGTTTCATACCAAAGGTAAGGAAAATATTTTCCAGTTGAGATAAAATACCGGTATCTATTTTCAACACGTTAATGTTAAAATCTCCTAGACAAATGATACTATCAAACACAATATAAATTGTACAGCATATCCTCAACGCAATTAAAAACTTGATTTGGAGGGACTATAAATTGTTCCAATGATAAAAAAAAGTATTTTGAAACGATACCTTAACCCACAGATATTCGATATATTCAGATGATTCAGAAAGAAGAATTTCACATTGAAGACGCCCTTTTACATAAAAACAAATGCCACCACCACGTCATTCAGATCGATTCTGTTGAATCATTTAACCAAGTTTCTGTAACCCCAGCAATATTATAGTTTGCCTTTAAAAACGAGTTGAAGTTTGCCAGTAAAGACCTGACCAGAAAATAATGAAAGATAGAAAAGTTTAAGTTCTAAATAAAAAAAAATCTGAGGGGTAATATGGTAAAATTATTATAAACAAGGCAGTCCAGGTATTTAAACGTAAAAAACGATCAGAAAAGCATCTAAATTACAAAGTTGATCAACACCCAATAGTTGTTGATCAACAACTATTGGTTGTTGATCAACGCAAAAATGTCGATGGATTCGAACTATACAGAATAGATTACAATGTTGGGATCCATTTAGGATGTATTTTATTTATTGTTGAATAATTCGTTTAGTCAGAGTATAATTTTTTTTTGGCTGGAAGATATAATTAATGTTTATGGATATACATGATACATACAAAATGCATTTAAAAAGTGGTTTCGGTGATATTTTTTATTTTACCATATAATGTAGCTTATAATATTTACTCATTTTCCGAGAAAAATTTGGCAGGAGGGATGATGGACTAAGTTACGAGGACTCATAGGCGTATATATCAAAAATTCCATATTTATATAACCTAATATAATTTTTAGTATTTTCTAGAATACCTATTTCGTAAATTAGAATTTAAACAATGTTTTTAGTTTTATGAGGTATGTGAGGTAGGTTGTGTGCTATTTTTAGTAATATTACACAGGGAGATTTTTTCCTGAGGCTTAGACTTTAAGTAACGGATTTAGATGTTTTAAACATTTGTTATTTTTTAATAACTCCTAAACAACAGAAAGAAAAATAACGAGTTATTTAATAAACCGGTTAGAAAAATTTGCAAAAGAAAACATACCACCATCCATTAAAGTTTGATCTTAATTGCCAAATTCGATCCACACTTGGTATTTATTCTATAGCGTCACCATTTATTGTATTTTATCCTGAATAAAAGATAATGCAACCTTTAATTGGTATGTAAAAAGTCTTAAATATATCAAAGAAACTCGAGGATACTAGGGCATATGGCATTCTTCGAACTTTATCTTTTAGCTTATTAATTTCTACAGCCCTCTAGTGCAAAAGTTCTGCATATTCCACATTAGCTTCTTGCAGAAATACTTTGTAAAAATCTCCCTTACGAGTTATTTCTACAATCTGAAAAATTTCGTTTCACTAAGGTACTCACGTCATTAATTGCCTTACCTTTTTTAACAAATAACAAAGTTCAAATAAGACTGAAATTAGTAACGTCATAAGCATTGGTCGTTTCAGTTGATTTTTTAAACCTTGAATAATATTAACCTACAATATGGGTTATAAAATTAGGACATATATCAAATTTGTCTGTGTAAAATGCCTCGATGGCATTCAGAAGTTGAACAAAATATGATATCAAAGCTTATTGCCTACTTTACAAAGGAGAAAGCTGAGGGAAAGCTCCTTTTACGGCAGTTTTAGAGGTAAACTTTTTTTTCTAGATTTGTTATTTGTACTTCATATTAATATGTAAAGTATGACTCTATTTCTTTGACTCTTGTAGAAAATGTCTGATGCCTTGGGAGGCGGAATTACCACAGTTAATAAGATCAGTTCGCATAGGATCAGAAACGATGAGGATTATAAAGCAGCCACAACAACTGCAATTCATAGATCTCGTGGACGCCCTCTTTATGGAGTTCACAGGCACATCATAAGCAATAGAATTTACCTAATTTTCTGCAGGTATTTTAAATAAACTTAATTTTATTCAATAAAGTTGAAATACATATGTTTTCTTCTACATGAGAATAGGTCACATTAGGTTCAAACAAATTTCCTGAATCTTGATTCCTAATACTGGAACCTGTGGTGGAAGATAGAACAAAATACAAGAGTTTTAACCATACTACACTACAACTTGTTACGTTCTGGACGCGCGTTTCGCTAACCAAGTTAGCATCATCAGCAGATGATATAAACTATAGCATATCGCGCAACCCTAACCGATCCTAACCAAATGTAATCGGCAATTCTAATAATTATAAGGCAAAAAATACTAAAATTACTAACGAAAATAAAACCAAATAAATGCCCAAATTCCCTTTCCACAAAATATGTGTAAAACTGGTTACCTACTTAATGTGAAACTGAGCCTAAATATTTTGGCTTTTTGATGGTGATGATAAACTCAGTCCGGTTTGTACCACGCCGTCTATATGAATAAAAATATTACTCACACATCATGTTTAGTTTAGATAGAAAACAAACTTCACCTATTAGGTACTTAGTATATTCCTTTTATGTACTCAGGTTACTCTAGACCGTTTTGGACTCGTTCCATTTAAAAATTGAGTTGCCCAGAAAAACCGTTAATCTTTCTTTCCTCTCACTTCTCGAGCACCATGTCGGTAGGTAGTGCAAGTAAGTAGATTGACAACTGCGACAGCAAACGACAAAATCCTGTTCCAGCTAAAATCATTCTAAGTTC